>VOCS01062779.1:0-19192 GCA_007922155.1 Mesoclemmys tuberculata | reverse complement strand
TTTGATTACATCTTGTTGTTGTTTTTATGATCTGTTCCTGGTACTTGTTTTTGCTTTTACATCCATTTGGCCTTTCCTACTTCGATTCATCCACTCATTTGAGACTTTGTTGAACTGCTTATTATGAAACAGGTTTTAAAGTTTTGCCTTAATAAAATTTTGACTTTTCATAGGTTGTATGACTTCTATGAACCACAACATATGAAAAACTTTAAACATAATTAACTGTAATGTTACAGATGAGATATATTTAGCTGAATGCTTCTAGTCTGTCATGAACAAAATAAGTTACATTGTTTTTTTGTTGCTAAAGAGGAGAGTTGCATAATCTTAAATGTTGTTGGTATGTCTACACTTCAAGAGGTACAACTGCACAGCTGCAGCACTGCCACTGTAGCAAGGTAGTGTAGACACTTCTATATCAACAGAAGGTGTTTTTCTGTTGCTGTAGTAATTCCACCCCCTCAAGAGGCGGTAGACACAGCTCGGTTGACGGAAGAATTGTGGGTGGATTAGGTCAACCTAACTGCATGGAATTTTTCATAGCCCTGAGCAATGTAGCTTCATCGACCACCTCTTAGTGGTGGCTATTCCAAACATTTCATGCCTCCTGAGTTTTTAAAAGGGCAGCAACTATAACGGACATACAAGGTTTACTTTTCAAGCTGCAGTGCAAGGAATATTCAGAGGGTAAATTTGCACATGCAGAATCACACCCGCATTTCCACAAATATCAGAAATCCATTCTATATCTGGAGTAGATTTAAAAAGACTTTCAGGCAAAAGACTTACTGAACATAAGCATGAACTTAGAGATACTTATTACACGCAGGAGAAAAGTCTTTGTGCTTTTGATTTAAAGCTGTAATAGTAAGCACTGTATGCTTTACAGATGACAGGACAACGCTCAGTTCTGTGTCTACAGCATAGAGCACAACTATTTGAGAACTGCAGCGGTTTCTATCCTTCATGACTAACTTTCAAACATCATACTTCATGTTTATGAAGTATAATCCTGTTGTCCTTTGTCCATTCTTCTTTTCTCCCCTGCTCCTACTCTTTTTGAGTGCTGTTATTGGAAAGCTAAAGGCAAACTTATATCTGTCATCCCAGTAGTACAATTATTTATTTCTCATGCACTTTTGCCTCGAAGCATGGAGTCTACACAACTTGCTTGGCTCTTCTAATGTTTCTCCTACAGAGAGAGAGACAAAGAGAAGATATGAGGAGAGAGCTGCTTAGAGTTCAGGTGAGCAACAAGTCCCTGCCATGTCCCCCAACCTGTGTTAGTTCAATTTGGCAGCTGCTTCCAGAAGCCTGTGAGAGAGACTCTTCTGACTGGGGAAGTACGACCACCTCTCTGATCTGGAACACTCACTATAGCTCCAGTAAAGCCATGGGTTGCTGCCCTCCGAGTTATTCCTGCCAGAGGATTTCAGTACTATCTACTGTCTCCTGTTCTACTTCAAACTTTCTCTGCCCATCTTCAGTCCTGTGCATTCTTCTTGCTCAGAACCTGTCAGCTGAGCTTTGGTCTCCTGGTGTCCTGCATGTCTTCAGCTGGTAAGCAGAGGAAACAGCATAGTATGCGAGGTATTTCTTTGTTACAGCTTAGATACTGTGGTAATAAGGCCATATAGAGGCATTTCTAGACTTGTTGATGCAAGACAAATAATAGTGTAGCCCTTTTACGGCTAATACTGACCTCAGCTTTGCTGCGACATAAATAATGAGAAAACATTGGTCTGTTTTTAATTAAGGCATGTCTTTGCTGCTGCGGCAGCAAATGAAGGCATCAATGCAGCAGCATTGATTGAGCGGGTCTGTGTAGACTCGCTCAGTCAGTGGGAGAGTACTCTCCACTGAATTAAGTTATGTCTACACTGTCGGCAACTTTGGATTGATGCCAAGACCCACTCAATTGATCCCGAAAGTGCTCTCAGGTCAATGCCGTTAATCCACCTCCCTAAAAGGAATATGGCTGTGTCGACCAGAGGGTGTCTCCAGTCCATGCAGCACAGTGAAGATGTGAGCAACGTAAGCAAGTCAACAGGAGATACACAAGCCAGCAGCAGTCTAGACCAAGCCTTGGTCCACCTCCCTGAAGGTGGAAGGTAACATCAACGGGATATACTCTTGATGTAGCATTGTGGAGATGCTGTGCTGCTTAGACGCAAGTACATTGACCTGAGATACTCTAGTTACGTATCTCACATCGCCCCAGTGCAGCAGCGTAGACCAGGCCTTAAGTTCTTTTTAACATTATTTCTATTCTCTTTACAAAAAAAACTGAGTAATTTATCAGTGTTTATAAACGCCATGCAAAATTGTCTGATGCAGAATCATTACAAACTCTGTCTTTTGATGCTGTTTTAACCATAAATGAAATGTTAGATAGTTGCATTTGCTATAGTAAACAGTAAAGGGAGCCATAATATCAATAATGCAAATTATGATAGACAGAGCACAGCCAGAGAATGCTATCAGATATTACATATTTTGTTTACATTGTTACAGACAAAAAAATCTGTTCTGTCCTCTTCTCCCTATTCCCTTTGCCGTTTCCTAACAGGTGATTGTTTGACATGAGAACAGCGATCATTTCACTTACTGTATTGTATTTTTTCTCATAACTGGGTGGGAGAAGAACACAAATTTAGAAACAAACATCATGTAAATTAATAATGTTAAAAAAAAAAGTGAAAACTGCCTGGTTCACAAACAAAACAAGGCTTTTGAGGAGAGAGCACTTGCATCAATAAATGGTGCAACGTACCAAGTAGGACAACAAATTGAGGTTGTCAGTCCAAGAAAGGAAGCGAATTCCTTGGAATTGGCCCAGACCCTGCCATTATATGTCTCCTAGGCTGGGGCTGTAAGCTCAGGTGTCTCAGCTGGTCTCAACTGTCTGGGGTAAAGCACAAAACAAGGCTCTATTTTAAAATACTGAATGTATCCTGGACCTGAAATTTAAAGGGCATAATAGGTCCCCTGCTATAGTGATGACCTGTTTTTAACGCTCTCTCTATATGTTGGTTTGTATGGACATAACCGCTTTTGTTAACTTTTATCTGAGGTTTTTTAAAGGAAATGTATAGCAAACAAATCATGAGACAGTTATAGCTGTGTTTAAAATACAAAAGAGGTCTAATATTTAGCAAAAATATTAGAAAAATTGGGTTGAACTATTTATTGTTATAAAAAAAGGAAGACAAAGAGCAAGAAAACAAGTAGTAAAAGAAGGTTGAAATAAGATAAAATGTAAAAAGTACGTGAAAATACATATGTTGCTAAATGACCCAAAAACAAACAAAGCCTATATATAACAGTTGTTTGTCACCTTGAAATTTAAACAGTAATCTCTCATGCTGTTAACTGTGTGATTCACTCTCTTATGCTAGGATTGGTCTGATTTCTAATGCCTTAATTGTCATTCGTATTTTATTATACAAAGAAGATACTATATAAATGTTAATTTGACTAATCCTCTGAAGCACAGATTGTAATACTTTTATGGTAGGACTGCCCCCAAATATTTGGATGCAATGTTGTTGTAGCCCTGTCCATCCCCACATATTAGAGAGACCAGGTGGATGAGGTAATAGCTTGTATTGGACAATAAAAATAGGTCCAATAAAACATCTCCGCCACCTTCTTGCTCCAAAATATTTGTGCAGTGTTCACCACCCTAAAAGCATCACCAACAGACATGACTCTCTTAGAACAAACATACATATTTTAAAAAGGTATTCAAGGGCCTAAATCAGGATCAGGGCCTATTGTGGTAGATTCTATAAAACTATATCAAAACACATTCCCTGCCCTACCTTTGGGCCCAGCTACATCAAATAGAAATGGGGATCCTGACCACCCTAGACTCCATTGCAACAGTGGGAAAGTTGTGTCGGGTCCAAACAGGGGCTTCTCAACTCCTCATGGTATCATGAGGGGTGGGAGAGGACAGCTAATTTGCAGATTGTTAAAACATGTTTAAAGCACCATTTCAATATTAATTCCTGCAAAACCAGGCCATGTTGATTACCTTAGCCTTCCTTTCTGAAATCTTCTAATGAGTCACTTATTGCCATAAGGCAATAACTTCTGTGTAAAATGAACAACATGTATGAGATCCCCTAGTTTTACTTTGCAGCATATTCTGTTTCTTCTAATCCCACCTCTATTCTCCCTGTTCTAGAGAAACACAAAATAATGTGAGCCCCACTTTATAATGGCCAATTAAAAAACAACGGTGGGCTCAGATATTTTGTTCTTCCTCATCTAATTAATAGCCGTTTTAGGGAAGGTCAAACTTGCACTTTATCACTTCATAGGGAGATAGATAATCTAAAAGTTTTCAATAATAAAGATCTCTGGGTACAATATTGGGTAGAAGTTATTGTTGGCTGCAGGGGGGAGGTGAGAGGTACTAAGACTAAAGTTTTAACTCATCAAATCTACTTATGAAATGAATACATGGGGTTCTGTTCTGATGGCAGTAAGTATATAGGATTTCCTGTAGGACAGTAATACATATTTGATGCTCCAACTTTGGCAAGGCTGCCCTAGCTGTTAGTCTTTTCAGCATTCATGTTCCTTTGAGATGGTTATGATGATAAGTGATTTTTGGCAGAACATAGTTGCATTTTAGGAGTGGAAAACCATGTGGTGTTGAACTAGTGACAGAATAAACACCTGTGTTTGTTCCTGTTTCAGATTGGTTGTTCCGCTCTTTAGGTGTGGTTTTTTAAACATGCAAAGTGCCCTTGTATCCAGAGGAAAACAAAATAATACACATTGTAAAAACTGTATGACCCATTTGCCTCTACCTCCCCAGCAGTAGATGAGAGCTAGAAGAGCCATACATGTTAAACATGTCAAATGTAATCCAGTCATCTCTATCTTCCGCTGGTTGGAATTAGCAGGGAAGCATGAGAGAGGTGTCCTGGCACAGGGAGTACCAGGAGTGGCCTATGGGCCCTTTAGAAAAATCCATGCTCATGAGCCCAGTCTGCATACAGACACACACAGGTGGTCTGTAGAACTCATGCTCCATCTCCCAGCTTACAATGGCGTAGAGGCCAGTCTATCCTAAAAGGAGAGGGGACTGGAAAAAGAAAAAGGAAAGGAAAAGACATAAGGACCATGGGGGAAAGAGCTAGGGAGTCAAGGTACGAGTCTTAAGGACAGCATGAGTGAAGGGGGAAGAGTGAGAGAGAGATGGGAGCTGAGACAGTAATAGAGAATACTGAGGACAGAAATGGAGGAAACCAGGAATTGGGTAAAAATGAGGCAAAAAGTAAAAGGGTACTTGGGGCAGGAATGGATAATCAAATAAAAGGGAGAGAAATACACAGGCAGAAATGACAATGGTCCAAAGAGGACAGTGGGCAACAGGAGACTCCCACAGATTTTAGGGGGCTTGAAATCAGGCCCTGTGTGTGTGTGTCAATAGAAAGTTAAGCTAATTTCCCTTGCCCCATCAACAGTTTCCGTACGTGTAAGCGTTGCTGGAATTTGGCATTATGAGTTGAAAACCAATGTAAGAATCAGGAGCCCCAAATGCTTTTGACATCAGAAGCAATTACATCACATTAGCTGAGACTCGCAGTTCTTTTTTTCTGACCCTTAGTATTGCATTCTGTTATGTACAGCTGTCCTCAGAAGCTCGTTGCATGGCATTGTCGGTCACCCATTGCTTTCACTGAGCTAAATTTTAGAGGAAGTGGGCATATGGTACATCTTTAATGGGCACCAGAATGCAGCAGTTAGTCTAAAGGAGATTTCTTTTGTTTTTTCATTGTTTTCTTTCTGAATACCACTTAAAAAACCAATAGATCATGTTAAAGGTGTGATTTAAAGCAACAAAGGAGAGAAAACAAAGCTAAATCCAGTACCCCTTTTCATAAAGAGATGTCACTCCCTGTCCTGAATTCTTAAGACTTTTTGTTTCTTTTGTTCCACAATGGTTTGAGATAAGGAAACTTCCTGATTCTTGTCTTTCCAAGTTCATCACTTCAGTTTTCAAACTTGGAAGCAAAACTGATTTTAGTAATTTGTGTCCTGCCGGAATGTTTACCTAGCACTAAATGGAATAGTTGTGGCATCCATACTGTATGACAGGAGAGTCCTACAAATATGTATTAAAGAGTCAGCTTCAATGTCCATTGAAGTCAACAGGAGATTTCACGGAGTGCTGGATTAGGCCTTAATTCATTAGATAATTTCCGTTTGTAGAACGAGTCGTCAAAATAACTTTTTGAGTGACACAATTTTGTTTTATACTTTTGGCTGAATGGAACTTCACCCCCAAGTGAAAATACTGCCTATATCCTATTTATTGCTGTTCTTACAGCATCAAGGGGGATGCTTTGAGCAAAAGAAGGGCTCTAGCATTCACAAGTATGCAGACTCTATTTGTTCTCTGTGCAGACTAGTCCCAGTCCCTAAATCCTTGACAGTGCAGATGTTGGACTGTGTAGAAAGAAGGCTATAAGATACTGTGAGGATGAGAAGGTTGAGTTTATCAAGCCAGTGGCGAGCTATCAAATCTAAACCCTCTCCTTTCTCTCGTTCCTATATTCTTCCAACAGTTAAAAGAAGTATCTCGGGACTTTGACCAAAGTTAATTACCTGAGTTATGGTGTTATGCCTGCCACCTGGTCACCAGTCTATAAAGCAGACATAACTATTTCTCAGTCTCCCCTCTTTGCTAACATTCCAGATGTAGACACAGCCTCAAACTGGCATCTAATTGATTCCCCATTAAACATTTAGATGTGTGGGACACAGCTGGAAAGAAATAAAATCTTTTCTCCAGAGGAAAAGGTTGTTTTCTTGCTCTCTCTTTTGGCTATTTGGAGATTACAATCTCAGAGAAAAGTTGAAATAAAATTACTTGAGCTGAATAAAATTTGGGGAAATTTTTCACCAAAAAGTCTGCTCCTCCTCCCCTCCTTTTCAATTTTTGGTTTAAAAATTTGAAAATTGCCAACCAGCTCAAAAACTATTGTCCATTAACTCACAGAACAGACTTCAAATTGGTGATGGGACCCTCCATGGTTGTATCTAGGTGGCAAAAGGAGTTGATATAAAGAGGCATGAATATATTTAACAGAAAGGCTAGCATGTTACTACAATCCTATTAGCTCTTAGAGCAGCTTCAACTCTAGTGTATTTGACTAAGTAAACAAATCGGGGTTGTTTATTCTAAGAACATACAGCATTTTGAAAAGGAGCATGCTGCTCCTCAGCTAGTGTTCAGCATATTGTACTTGGCTACAGCAGGCAGCTCCGTATTCAATTAGGTTAACGTTTTAACTGAAGTTTCCCGAGTTAGTTCACAACTTTCATCAAAGAAGATCACACTGAAGAAGAATCCTGAAATATTCATCAGACACATAAGACAGAACAGAAAAATCATAGAACTGGTCCTCAAGGAATCCATTTTAAGGCACTTGGAAGAGGGGAAGGTCATCAGGAACAGTCCGCATGGATTCACCCAGGGCAAGTCATGTCTGACCAACCTGATTGCCTTCTATGATAAGATGACTGATTCTGGATGTGGGGAAAGCAGTGGACGTGATATACCTTGACTTTAGGAAAGCTTTTGATACGGTCCCCCACAGTACTCTTATCAGCAAGTTAAAGAAGTATGGGTTAGATGGATGCACTATAAGGTGGCTAGAAAGCTGGCTAGATCATTGGGCTCAACGGGTAGTGATCAACAGCTCGATGTCTAGTTGGCAGCTGGTAACAAGTGGAGTGTCCCAGGAGTCAGTGCTGGGACCCATTTTATTCAACATCTTCATTAATGGTCTAGAGAATGGGGTAGATTGCACCCTCAGCAATTTTGTAGATGACACTAAGCTGGGAGGAGTGGTAGATACACTGGAAGGCAGGGATAGGATACAGAGTGACCTAGACAAATTAGAAGATTAGGCCAAAAGAAATCTGATGAGGTTCAAGTGCAGAGTCCTGCACTTAGGATGGAAGAATCCCATGCACAGCTACAGACTGGGGACCAACGAGCTAGGCAGCAGTTCTGCAGAAAAGGATCTGAGGGTTACAGTGGATAAGAAGTTGGATATGAGTCAGCAGTGTGCCCTGGTTGCCAAGAAGGCTAATGGCATATTAGGATGTATTAGCAGGAGCATTGTCAGCAGACTGAGGGAAGTGATTATTCCCCGGTATTCGGCACTGATGAGGCCTTATTTGAAGTATTGTGTCCAGTTTTGGACCCCCCACTACAGAAAGGATGTCTGGAAAGAGTCTATCAGAGGACAACAAAAATGATTAGGGAGCTGGAACACATGATTTATGAGGAGAGGCTGAGGGAACTAGGCTTGTTTAGTCTGCAGAAGAGAAGAATGAGAGGGAATTTTATAGCAGCCTTTAACTACCTGACAGGGGGTTCCAGGGAGAATGGAACTAGGCTGTTTTCAGTGATGGTAGATGGCACAACTGGAAGTAATGGTCTCAAGTTGCAGTGGGGGAAATTGAAAATTAGGAAAAAGGTTTTTACTAGGAGGGTGGTGAAGCACTGGAATGGGTTACTTAGGAAGGTGATGGAATCTCCATCCTTAGATATTTTTAAGGTGTGATTTGGGTGGGATGATTTAGCTGGGGTTGATCCTGCTTTGAGCATGGGATTCAACTAGATCAGAGGTTTTCAGAAATTGTTTTTAGAAATTGTACCCCTATGATCTCAAGGGTTCACCTGAAGTACCCCTCATGGTTTTCACTCTACTTGATGTTATCGAGTAGCAATAAAAGGCATGATGCCCTAGCTAACACATTTTCTTCATGTATTTAATGCCTAATTTACATCACAACAGAACTGACTATTACATTAGGACAAAATTCCAAACAGTAGTTCTTAAAGCTCTTAATTACAATTTTGGATGCATGTATATTCTGCACTGTATTGGCTGGTTTCACAGTCTCTAGTTAGTATTAATCTTGGACTACTCAGGCTATGTCTACACTGACGGCAGCAAAGTTGCTGCTGTCAGATGAATTTGTCTGGATCAACTGAGTGGTCAGTGAAGACCTGCTCAGTTTATGTACTAAAAGCACCTCCTCAAGTGTCATAATGCTGCATCGACGAGAACATGGTTCCCATCGGCGCAGTGCAGTGAAGATGGCGTGCAGAAGAGAAGCACAGAAGTCAACGGGAGTTACACAAGTTCTTTGCGTACTTTGCATAACTCCTGTCGACTGCCACCGAATCACCAATGTAAGTATAGACCAAGCCTTAATCTTACTTTAGGTAAGGAAGTCAAAAAGTAGAGCTAATCAGGGTCTAAGCAGCTGTAAATGTTTATCACGTTACCTTATGTTCATGTAAATTAGGAGTGCTTTTTAAATATTTACAACATCAAAAACATTAACCATAAGATAATCACAGAATGCTTTTATTTGATATAGTTAGTTAAAACTTGCCATTTCAATGGGACACCTGAGCCTGGTGGATCTTGCATAGCTCGTCAATCCTTGGTATGGTGTCAGAAAGACAAACCCTCATCTCATCCCTCACATCCATTTTTGCTCTATGCTTATTTTAAGTGCAGCCAAGGCAGAAAATCCAGACTTACATAGATATGTGGTTGCAAACAGTAGCAGAACTTTCATTGCTTTCCAAGTAATCTCTGGGTATTCAGTTGAGATCCAACCAAAACTTTGAGATGTTTCGTCCACAACTGATGCTTCTGAAGCAAAAAATGGTCATTGCTAAGTTCAATCAATTTGTCTTCTTCCTTAACATTTAGACTGTGCAACATTTCCTTGCTGGTAGCATTTGAAAATGGATCTCTGATCCAATCCCTGTAGGATTTTAAAGAGTCTTCCATTTCCTTGAAGTACAAATTGAACTGAACAACAAACCCTGTTAGATGGATGCAGATTGTCTCAAAAATGTTCACTGCTTCAGATTCTCCATCATTGAAGTCAGTTAGGCAGGTGAACATCATTATTCCCATTCTCACTAGTTCATTCCAGCATTCTGCTTTTGCCATAAAGCTTTCGATTTTTATCACAGAGATCTAGTATGTTTGTCTCAGGTCCCTGCATACTTGTGTTAAGCCTGTTTTAGTTAATAAAATACATCTGCCAGGTATGCAAGTTTTGCATTCCATTTGGAATCCTTGAAATAATCAATCAAATAAGAATTCTGGTCCAACAAAAACTGAGTTATTTCAGCATGTAAGTTAAACACTCTTTGCAACACAGATCCATGGGAAAGCCAGCAAACTTCAGAATGAAGAAAAAGCCCTCGATAGCCTGTACCCATTTTATCACACAGAACAGAAAAAATGTGGGAGTTCAGTGGTCTGGCCTTGATAAAATTCACAATTTTTACAACAGAACGTAAAACGTCATTCAAGTCTGGGCTAAAACAGTTAGAAAGCCATTCTTTCTATGCCAAAGCTTCTCTGTAAAATACAATGAGCTGAAACAGCATTCAGTGCTACCTGCTTTATTCTCACTGTCAAACCACTCTTGTTGCCAGTCATAGCCATGCCCCATCTGTGCAAATACTGATACAGCTGTCCCACAAAAGTCCTTTCATGGTTATGTACTGGTTAAGTATTTCAAAATATCTGCTCTTGTTCATTTTGGCAGTGTAAGATGACAACAAAAATCTTCAACCAATTTCTTTTCCCCAACGTAGCAAATAAAAACTAACAACTGAGCTTGATTTCCCAGGTCTGTAGATTCATCCTGGAGTGCATATGCAGAAACTGTTTTCAATCTGTCTATCACCTGTGTCTCTATGTGAAGTGCCGTTTCAGAAACTCATCTAGAAACAGTGTTATCTGAAAGCTTTATCTTATTTTACTTGGCTTGCTTGCTCGCTGCCAAACTTTAGTTTACACATGTCCAATGCAGCAGGGATAATCAAAGATTCACCAATCATATGTGCTTTCTTGCATTTGGCAATCCAGTGCAATATCAGTTACAAGGCCTTCAGAGCGCTCTCATTACTGTTAATGAGTGAACGCTTTCTTTTGGCATTGGGAATTTGCAAGCCGCCTTTCAAAGTATTCAATCAGTTTTCCAATTAAGTTTGAATGTTCAGTTTCCAAGTGCCTTTTTAATAAAGACGGTTTCATACATTCACTGGAGAGCTCCTCCAGACAAATTACGCACTTGGGTTTTGGTTTATCTTCATGACCCAAACATGTAAATCCAAACTGCAAGTAATCATCACTGTACTTGTGAACTTTTTGTCGCTTTGCACTTTCTATAGACTGTTTTGTATTTCCTTCCTATGCTTTTCTTTTGCAATTTTTTTATTTAAATCCATTTTTTACTTAAGAAATGATACAGGGCTTAATCTTAAATGAATGTACTCTGTACTCTTCAACCAAACACTATACTGTTGCATCTATTTGAATTGAAACCCGCACAATCAAAATAATGCATGCATGAATTATTTTAGTATAGTCAGCTAAATGCATATGTGCATATATATAGCTGTAAACCCACGCAATTGAAATTAAGCATCCATGAGTTATCTATCAAAACTTTAAATTATAACAATTGCTAAACAAAAAATGTTTTACACATGTTTGTGTTGTAGAAATAATACATTCAAGACCATTTTCTATTTAATTTTTTTTACTTTTGCACTTTTGAGTCCTCTTGCATACCCCTACAATACTCTGAAGTACCCACAGAGGTTACACATACCCCCAGTTGAAAACCCCTGGACTAGATGACCTCATGAGGTCCCTTCCAACCCTAATTGTTTATGATTCTATGAGA
Organism: Mesoclemmys tuberculata; assembly: GCA_007922155.1. Taxonomy (NCBI): domain Eukaryota; kingdom Metazoa; phylum Chordata; order Testudines; family Chelidae; genus Mesoclemmys; species Mesoclemmys tuberculata. The sequence continues at coordinate 7,426 of VOCS01062779.1, read as the reverse complement.
GATGAAGATTCTTGCCTTGATCTGTGTTTCTGCATCATTTCCTTTTTTATTTCTGTCACCTTCTGCAGATATAAATGATTCCGCTGTCCTTTCAAGTACTGGAAAGAACTTGTATGCTCTTTCCAGCAGACATTTCCGTCTACCCTGGTGCAGTGTGGACAGCTCTGCAATGCATGATCAGCCTTTTTAAGGTTTGAGAAGGGAGGGACTATGCTGGGGTAGCTAAAGTTTGTTCTTTGTGAGGACCTTGAGAGCCAGATTTTCACATCATCTCGCTTGATAGACTGCATTCCTCATTTTCAGATAAGCAGGAATGCAAAGGCCATTCATTGATGCCTGTGGTGTTCTACCATGATTTTCCTCCATTGTCAGATCAGGAACCGTGTTTGAAAAGTTGCCCCTTCTCCAAGGAGGATCCTTTTGAGTGACTTGGACTTCGATCTGGGAGAAGAAGCATAAATATAAGTTAATCTTTCTTTCTTTCAGCAAGCATTATTCACCTTTTTCCAGGAAGGCTTTTTGAATCTATAGCATTATTTATTTAACATCTCTGCTTTATCACTAGTGGTTGAGAAGTCATCTTCTAAATAAAATGTATGTTACATAGTAGATTCCTGGACAAATCTAAAAACTATATCTCTTACAATAGTGGTGGAGACATTTTTTAAATATTTATTCTATTTACACCTCACATGTCTTTTCCCTGTAGTCTATCAACCTCACATCTTGAGTTATTAGATCCTTTTACTAGGCTGGGGCAAGATGAATGCCTCCTGACATCAGAGTATGGTGAGATGGGGTAGCTGTGTGAGGACATTACTGCTTATGAAGTCACTTATTAGTATAAAGTAAATAAGACTGGGACTTTTCAGCTTAGAAAAGAGACAACTAACCGGACATGGTAGAAGTCTATAAAATCATGACTGTTGTGGAGAAAGTGAACAAGGAAGTGGTGTTTAGTTCTTCATGTCACACAAGAACCAGGGGTCACCCAATGAAATTAATAGGCAGCAGGTTTAAAACAAACAAAAGGAAGTATTTCTTCACACAGTGCACAGCTAGTCTATGGAGCTCATTGCCAGGGGAGGTTGTGAAGGCCAAAACTATAATGGGGTTCAAAAAAGAGCTAGATAAGTTCATGGAGGATAGGTTCATCAATGGCTATTACCCAAGATGGTTAGGGATGTAACCCATGCTCTGAGTAGCCCGAGTCTCTGTTTGCCAGAAGCTGGGAGTGGATGACAGGATGAATCATTCAATGACTGCCTATTCTGTTCATTTCTTCTGAAGCACCTGGCAGTGGTTACTGTCAGAAGACAAGATACTGGAATAGATGGACCATTGGTCTGACCCAATATGGAAATTCTTATGTTAGTGTTGGAGATAGATCCAGAGGCTGAAGCCCCTTTATCCACAAAACAAGTGGGGAAGAGCTAGCTTCCCCTTCGTCAGCCTGCTCATTTGCCTCGGCCTGCCTTTGGGAAGAAAGAGACTAGTTTTGTTTCTGGTCCTATTCAGTCCTTGACTTTTCTGCTTAGCCTGCCAATAAAATTGCCAGATGTGATGGTCAGTTTAGTGATCTGGATGCTTGCCCAGTAGGAAATGGACTGAAATCTACCCACTCTTTTTTTTTTTCATAAAGCACAATAAACAATCACCAGAAAGAAATGCTCTTCAGTCCATAACAACCTTTTCAGGCTTGAACCAGTAACCTATCAATAAAAGGAGTTGTTGCAGTTAGCAGTTTCCAGATCCATCCATTTCCTGCATGTAATACATGTTCTTACAGCAGCTAGAAGATATAGCTTACATACCAGAAAGAGAGTCAAGATGGGATACCAAAGAGACATGGTTTAGCGTTACATCACTGTATGTTCTTCAGTAAGGGAAGGCTTTAGACTTCAGATATGTAGACAGTGAGGTACTTGTTATCCAAGAATTCTGCACGATGACTTACACAGACCCAGATGGAAGCAATGCAAGCCATCTTTTACCATAGTTTGAAAGAAGGGGGGACCCTCTTCTGCATAAGATTAATGTCTCATGATTTTCAGGCCCTCAAAAAAATTACAAAGATGGATTTGTGTGCACCAGTGAAAAGATAGAATCTTTCACTTACATATTTGTATAGTGGGTTAAAAATTGTTGATACAAATGGAAACATTCATTCACACTGACCTACTAGTCCTGGGCTTATATAACCTTTTTTCCATGGCTGGAACTATGACACCTCAAACCGTCTTCTTTCTCCTCCTCTTTCACGCATACAAGAGAACTTCAGAATTACCAATACCAAAGTTACAAACTAACCGGTCAATCACATCTAATCTGAAACCAGAAGTATGCAATCAGAGCTTCCCCCTCTTCCCCCCCCCTGCAAAAAAAGGCAAATAAAGTATAGTACTGTTTTAAACATAAACTGTTGAAAAATAAAGGGAAAGTTTAAAAACAAGATTTGACAGGGAAAGGAAGCGGTTTCAGTGCTTTTTTCATTTAAATGTAGATGTTTAAAAGCAGTATTTTTCTTCTGCATAGTAAAGTTTTAAAGCTGTATTAAGACAATGTTCAGTTGTGAAGTTTTGAAAGAATGATCATAATGCTTTGTTCAGAATTACGAACATTTCAGTTATGAACAACCTCCATTCCTAAGGAGTTGGTAACTGCAGAATACACTGATATGGCTAATATTCAGAGCTCCGGCTGTGTGACACTTTTACCGTTAGAGGGCACCATCACCCTGGATTTTAGTTCATGCTCCTTAAATGTTGAGCTGTAGAATAGAAAAGGGTGAATCTGACTTGCTCCCCCATCCGTCTTTGCTTTGCTTCTCCAGAGCTGAGTGCAAAGGTTGTTTTTGAAACAATATGCCATTTCTTCTGCCAATTCATTTTGTATGATCCCCCTTCACTTGAAATGTAGTTCTTTTTTTAATGGGTGGCAGTCTGCTAGCTAGTCCCTGAATATTCATTGTGCGATTCTTTCCTGTACACCTCCCTAATGGAGAGTGGCAGCTTTGCCCTGTCAGAGGGCCAGTTGATGGTACTTCTCAGAGGAAGGGTGGTAATTAGTGTTATCTGCATTTTACAGCTGGAAAACCAGAGAGCTAGGGAGTTCAAGATCCTCAGTTTACCCTTCTGTAAAATGCAGTTAATGTCGTACTTCACCACCAGCTTTGAGAACTGGTGCAGAGTGGAGAGAGGGCCACGGCTTCCCCTCTGCCCACACTGGGTACTGTTCACCCACTAGGAAGTAAAGAAGGAGCAGGCCTTTTTTGTCCTCTGCCGTGGAACTGCAATTTTGCCTCTTGTTTATAAAGGTTAGGTGAAGGGAGAAAGATCTGCACTCTCCCGCACACTCTGGAAGAGCCAGGCTTGTGTTGTGGTCTTGTGTTATGTCTTATACAGAATAAACTACAAGCTCCAGGTCTTTGGAAGAACATGCCTAGCCATGTCACAGTCTGCCCTAAAGAAAGAGAAAAAGCAGTGGCAGTGCCCCTGAGGCTGCCAGCCCTCAGTAGTACAAAGCAGCCCCTCAGCTTTATCGAGAGTGAAAAAGTCCAAGTCCTTAACTTGTGGCTAACTGGTTGGGAAACCCATGAACTAGAATTGTTCTTTAGGAGGCCAGTCTTGAGATGTGAAGACCGTACTTCAAAAGAGGTATTCAGCACTTCACCAAATCTGGCCCTAAGTATCCCAGGAGAGTGCAACTGTGAGTTAAGGATGGAACATATCTCTCTAAAAATCTGTGCTCAGTGATGTTGGGCCTGATCTAGTAAGCCCTTACTGACATGAGTAAGGCTGTCTCTAATCTGGGGGAAATGTCTGATCTTAGAAAATGTGTTAGTTGATATGTTTTACATAGGTGGTTGTTAAAGAGGCAGCACTTAATGCAGACAGGAACAAGTCCTGTTTAGAAGCATGTTACATGGTCATGTGATCATGGTTAATTCTGGAGGGAATTCATTCAGTGGATTTCAGAGTGGGGACCTGAGATTGACAACAACCAGCTAGCACATTACTAAGCATGGTTGTCCTTGTCCACAATAAGGGCAAAGTCACCTCTAATAGTTAACAGTTTTCTACATAATGCATTTTCCCAGTGTAGACAATGCCTAAAGGCTTTTCTCTTTAAGGCTTTTGGTTGTTTAAAAAGAATAAGATCATTTCTGTGCTTTCTCATTTCCAATTTTAAAATGTGGAAGCTGGCAATTACTGAAGGGAAATAGATCTTTTTGTTAAGCTAATAATAAAATTGATCTACCTATATTTAGTCTACCTGATCTAAAAGCTTTTAATAGTTAGCTCTTTTGGCGATGCAGGCAAGTGGACAGAAACCTAAACAAGAGCCAAAAAACTATGTGTTAGGAAATGCACGTCTACTCAGGCAAGTATTCCAGGTGAATAAATGTGTTCCTTTGATATTTTGATATGAACAGAAAATTCTATTAAAAGTTCAATAGACACAAAGAGAGAAAGAGAGCACTGGAGCAGTGAAGGGATCAAAATAATTACAGGTGAATTACGTTTCCATTATTGTTTGTCAAACCACTTCATGTAACATCTCAATGTACTATTTCTCACACAGCAACAAGTGAAATGTATGTGGGCAAAAATATGTCCAGGATTAACAAGGGAAACCTATCAGAAAGACATGAATGTAGTGCACGATCCTGCAATGTTCTTATTGGCATAGAGAATTTTTCTAGTTCCTGAATGACTGGATGAAGTATTACTCTCGTCTGTCATGTCTCAGCCCTTACTATTATTGGCCATTATAGCCACATGAAAATCAAACATGACATAAAAAAGTTAATTTGTGCCAGTGTTAATAATGTGCCAGTGCAGCACACTATAACTGCATTACAAAATGTCCATGTATTCCCAATCCCTGCCATGTTGTTGCTTTAATTAGTTAGTTATAGATTTATTTATGTATATGCCTTTCTATTGTGCTTACCACTTTCATATTTGAATGTATCCTTACAGTAGCTCGGGGAGGTAGAAAAGTATCATTGTATGAAGTCTTATCAACACAAATGAAATGCCAGCAGCTGGTCTAGGTCACCACCATTACTGTCTCCGTTGAGGATAAAGGCCAGTGGAGGCACTGCCTAAATGACTTGTTGAAAGAAACACAGTAAGTGTGTGGTAGAACCAGGAATAGAATTTGTGTCCGTTGAGCTACAGACCAGCCTAAGAAGATCATCTCTAACTGTAATCAAGTGTTCAGCACAATACACACTATATTTCCTCACATGATTTCCCTGTGCGGGAAGACTTTTAATACTAAGATAACATCACAGGGTTTTAGTTTAAGATCAGAAACCGGAATAAGGTGAACCTCGCCCAAAAATATAACAATTGCATTATATATTTTTAAATGACTCCCCGTCAGTTCTGTGCTTGGGACAAATCTCGCCTTGACTTGAGCACTGCTTGGTGGCGGAATTGAGGTGATTCCACAGTACAAGGGAAGAGGTCTGCAAGAAGCACATCCTGCGCAATGTGGAGTCCCAGCCCGAAGGAGCTTCCTGCAGGCCCGGACCTTAGGGTTCAGCTGAAGGGAGGACGTGTGTTGTGAGGGCTGCAAGACAAATAGGCCACTGTCCCCACTGGAGTGCAGTATCCCTGCCGAATAGCTCCATGACTTGTGGAGGAGAATCTCTCCTGCCCAACACCTGCTGCAGTTACTTACATTGGATGTGGGGCTCAGAATTTGGCTCTCACGCTGAAGAAGCAGTGTAAGAAATACATAACTTAGCTCTTTTCTTCGGTCCTGATTCTGTACCACTGAAGTCAATGGGAGCTTTGCACTTCCTTTCTGTAAACTCCGTCCAGCACCACTGACAATCAGACAGCCAGGCCTGGGATGGAAGACAGCTATCAAATAGTACTCAGAACAATGAACAGCATCTGAGAAGGGGAAATGTTGGCCCACCTTTTCCCATATTCCTATAGAAAGTGCCAGGGGCTTTTAAATGTCCATTTACAAGAGAGAGGGCCCAGATTTTATCAGAAAAATCCACAGGTAGTATTCAGCATGCCACTCAGTTTATCTTCTTTTGATAAATGAAAGACTGCTCGCATTTGATCATATTCCAAAAGTTTGAATCTAGGATCCAAAGCCTATTGAAATCTATGGGAGTCTTTCCATTGGGGTTCAGTGGTTTCAGAGTCAACTGTAAGCATTCAGAAACAATACTAGCAGTCCAACTCATAAATGTACACTTACCATGATATTCAGACATGGGCAATGTTCTTTTATTTGTTTATTACAATTAACGGAAACGCTAAAAAGTCGACATATCCTTATGCACTAAGTGCTGATGGCACAGTTTAAAAATGCATGCTAAAGAAAAATACATTGATATGCCATCCTTGATCTTTGAGCAGAATACATCAAAATGAACATTTAATTAAATTTAATTGCAAGCAGACACAGAAAAAGGTGAACCTGAGAGTCATACATGGAGAAATTAGTATGGGTTAATCAGCACAGGTTCTTAACAGTACCTGAATCCTAATGAGTAAAATAGTTGGTCATTTTTTCCCATATACTGAAGTAAATGAAGAGTGAGTTAAAAGAAAATCTGAAGTTATTGTATACTAAGAGGTAAATCTAAGGGTTGTCTATAGGCTCTGTCTTGAGGGGGGAAAGGATATGTTTTAAATTTGTATTTGTTCGATCGAATTAACTGCAAAGCCCTCTTAGAATACGTCTACACTGCATGTGGGAATGAGCCTCCCACATCAGGCCCACTGTTACCAGATTTGCTCATCACCTTGGGGTATGCTCATTTATTCGGGTTACTTTCCTGGAAGGGGGTGTGTGATTCTATTAATGTGCTGCTTGTGTTACTTGTGTGTTCATATGGTTACAAGTCCTCTCTCAATGGAACTATCCTGCAGGACCTAAGGTTTTCAGAGCTGGTTCCTCCAGCCCCAGATTCAAATCCCCCCCCCCACACATTCCAGATTAGCTGAGTGCGTCTGAGCACACCGGGCTATCGGCACTCTCAGCTGGCCCCTTACATGTCCCTGAACTCAGTAGGCTGGGTGACACAGGAATTTCAGTGGCCACCCTTATGTGCCCCTTGCACTGAACCAGAATAGAGCACACTTATGAGCAGGCTGGGTCCAAACAGCACTTTTCAGATGCCCCCCTTACTTGCCCCTGGACTCAATCAGGCTGGGTCAAACAACACTTTCAGCTGCCACCCTTATATGCCTGTGGACTCCACAGGCTAGGCAGAGCAGCGCTTCTCAGCTGCCTCCCCCCTCACTCTATAATTGTTCTAGCAGTAACCCCCTAGATGAGCAAATCACATAGGATTTTTGGGCATGCCGGGGATCTTTGACTTAGGTAAAAGAAGTGTTGCTGCAGAGCAAGATTGGGAAGCCAAGAACACAAAGGAGTAAATGACGTT
>VOCS01062774.1:0-10309 GCA_007922155.1 Mesoclemmys tuberculata | reverse complement strand
ATGTTATGATGGGATAGTTTAATTTGAGCAATTGATTTTGGATTATCAGCAGATAAGTCTGCTCAATGGTCTGTGGGAATGCTGGATGGGATAGGAACTGAGTTACTGCAGAGAAATCTTTTTTGGGTGCTGGCTGGTGAGTCTTGCCCACATGCTCAGGGTTTAGCTGATCGCCATATTTGGGGTCGGGAAGGAATTTTCCTCCGGGGCGGATTGGCAGGGGCCACGGAGGTTTTTCGCCTTCCTCTGCAGCATGGGGCATGGGTCGCTTGCTGGTGGATTCCCTGCAGCTTGAGGTCTTCAAATCTCATTTTTGAGGATTTCAATAACTCAGTCATGGGTTCGGGGTTGTTATAAATGTGTATGGGTAGGGTTTTGTGGCCTGCCTTGTGCGGGAGGTCAGACTAGATGATCATATTGGTCCCTTCTGACCTATGAGTCTATGAGTCTATGAGATACCTTATTTCTGATCTATGCATTGTCAGAATGATAAATATAATAGCATCAGCTTTATTGCAAGGCTCTCTCACCATGTATGAGATGCCAGGTCATTTATGGCTGATTAATTTTAAAAGGTGAATGTGGCACTACTTGATGTGTTCTTCCAGTCACTTTTGTACTTATTTGTGAATTGCTGAAAGAGGGTATTTTAAAATACTAGCTCTAATTAACTTTGGCTTTTAGCATGTTAATTAACATTACCCTTTCAAAGACCGTTATTCATGAAATAACTCAATAATAGTCCACAGAACAGTTATTAAAGAAAGAAAGAACTCAACAGCGATACTTCTGATACTAACCTCCAGCTGGTTGGCTGTTAGGTTAGGAGCTCAGTCTGAAACTCTTACTCACATAGCATAATGCTGTTGTTTTCAATGGGACTTTGCATTTGAGTAAGAGCTATTCAAAGTGAGTAAGGGTCACAGAATCACTGAACCTTTCTGGCAAGGAACATGTTTTCCCCTCTGTGCCATATGGAGCTGATCACAGTTCAGGTGTACTTTAAACTTACACATTCTGTATATGTAGTTGACAAGAGTCTCTGCCTTACATTGAAAATGGACATTCCCAGCAATTCTTTTATATGTTTGAATTTGCTGTAATATATAGTGTCTTATAAAGATGAAGCATAAATATCTCAGGAACAAAGGAAGTCCTAGGAATAAATCCGTTTATAAATTTATACTTTATAAAAGTATTATAAAGTATAAAGTGTAAAAATACTTTATAAAGTATAAAAGTATATATTTATACTTTATAAAAGTATAAATCCATTATTAGACAGAGATGATAAAATTGTCAGTAATGCTGCAGAAAAGGCAGATATTTCTGTTCTGTTTGGAAAGAAGCTGACAGATGTATTCGTGTCTTTCCCTGTCAAGGAAATACTTTCTATTCCAGCAGTAACCTGGCAGGATGTTAAAGAGCAACCTCAAAATTCAAACTGTTTTACATCTGTAGGCCAGATAACTTGTACCTAAGAGGTTTTTTTTAAATAGTGAGTTCTGAAAGCCAATGATGCTGCAATTTAACATATCTTAGAATAGTGGGAGAACTGGCAAAAGCTAATATTATGCCAATATTTTAAAAGGCCTGGATCACTGTAAGCTGGTTAGCCTGGCACTGCTCTCAGTTAGAATCAGGGAAAAGCAGATGCAGGATGCAATTGGTAAAGAATTCAAGGATGGTAGTATAATTAATGCCAGTCAACATGGTTTTATGGAAAATATGTCTTATCACACACTCGATATCTTTTTTTATCAGATTTCATGTTTGGTTGATAAAGTAAACTTTGATGACATAATATACTTAGACTTATGTAAGACAGTTGATTTAGTACCACACAATGGTCTGATTAAAAAGTTAGCAGTATACAAAATCAATGTAGCACATATTACATGGATAAAAAGCTGACTAAATGATAGATCTCAAAAGATAATTATAAATGGAGACTCATCATTCAGTGGAGTTGTTTCTAATGGGGTTCCACAGGGATCGACTTTCACCCAAAGCTATTCAATATCATTATCAATAACCTGGCAGAAAATATAAAACAATTGCTGGTAAAGTATGCAGATGACACAAACATTAGTGGAATGTTGAATAATGATAAGTACAGGTCAGTTTTGCAGAGTGATCTCGATCGTTTTGTAAGCTAGGCTTTCTTGAGCAACCTGCGTTTTAACGCAGGCAAAAGCAAGGTCATGCATATAGGAACAAAAGATGTAGGTTACACTTACAGAATGGAGCAGTATATTTTGTAAAGCAGTGACTTGGAAACAGACTTATGGGGGTGGGGGCATGGTGGATAACCAACTGAACATGATCTCCCAGAACAATGCAGCAATTACTTTGGATTTATAAGCAGAAGAATATTGAGTAGAAGTTGGAAGGTAGTATTACTATGTGCACAGCATTGTTGAGACCATTAGTGGAATATTGTAGCCAGTTCTGGTGTGTACACTTTAAAATGGATGTTGACAAATTGGAAAGGGTTCAGAAAAGAGCTACAAGAATAATTCAAAGTCTGGAAAACCTGCCTTCAAGTGAAAGACTAAGGTCTGCTCTATACTAAAAGGTTAGCTCTCTCCAGCTACGTCGCTCAGGGGTGTGAAAAATCCACACCCCTGAGCAATGTAGGTAAACCAACCTAATTCCCATGGATAGACAGCACTTCTGTTGACCTAGCTTTCACCTCTTGGGGAGGTGGATTACTTACAGCTATGGGAGAACCCTGCCCATCAGCATGGATAGTGTCTACACTGAAGCACTGCAGCTATGCCACTGTAGTGTTTCAAGAGTAAACAAGTCTTAAGGAAGCTCAATCTGTTCAGTTTAACAAAGAGAAGGTCAGGAGGTGATTTGATCACAGTCTATAAGTACCTACATGGGCAGAAGATTTCTTAAACTAGAGGATTATTTAATTGAGTAGGACAAAGGCACAACAAGATCCAACGGCTGGAAACTGAAGCTAAACAACTTCCGAAAGGATAGAACGTGCACATTTTTAACAGTAAGAATAATTAACCCTGGAAACAATTTACCTAAGAATGTGGTGGTGGATTTTCCATACCATGATATTTTTAAATCTAGATTGTATGTGCTATTAAAGGATATGCTTTAGCTCAGTAAGAAGTTATGGACTTGATGCAGAAACCACTTGGTGAAAGTCGATAGCCTGTGTCATATCCAGTTCAGACTAGATCACTATACTGGTCCTAATCTGTAAATCTGTTGTGTGCCAGCACAGAATATTGCGTCCCTGGACTCTCAGGGTTTGGTGCACCAGACACAAAACTTCTAGTGTTTGATTCATGCACACAGCTAATAATTTTTACAGATTCCACCAACTGAAAACAAAAGATGATTTGCCCAGACGCAGGAAGATATCTGGAAGGTTGATTTTACTGTGGAAAAATGTATTTTCACCCTTTAGCTTTTTCAGTATTTTTTTGTTTTTGTTGTTTATGCTTTGTGAACTCTCCTCAGGAAAGGTTATTATGTGGCTTACTGAACATGCCAAGCTCTCTGTCTCCCTAGCTCATGGCCCTGTCCTCTTGCCATTAAAGTCAATGAGAGTTTTGCCACTGATTTCAATAGAGGTAGGACTGGGCCCTTTGACAAGAAACAGGGAAAAATATTTAAGCTGTATATAATTAAAGGTATGTTTATTGTGAATACAAGTTGTATTATCAATGTGAGACTCATTATTAATGAGTCGATTGTCTTTTTTCATTGCTGAAGTTTCCAGATTGGTTTAATATATTAAAACCCATTGAGGAAAATGTAGCATAATGCACAAAACACAGTATTATCAGCCGGATAAAAGCTTACGATAGTGTAACCCATTACAAAGACATCTTATTACAGTAACATTTCATCACCACAGACACAGTCTCTGTTACTGATGTCTAACAAGCCATTTGATTCCATTGTCCTTTTTAATGACATAATTAATGGCATTTGTCGGCAAAAGTTAATTGAGTAGAGCCTTTGTGTTGCATCATCAGAAGTGAACTAATATAGTCTAGTGGAATATTGCTACTGATTGTTATCCAATATTTTATTAGCAAACTTCGTTGGTTCTGTATTAAGGAAATTGAAGATATGAGCCAGTGTAACAGCAAATGGCTTATGCATTGTACCAGCCCCTCATCCTTCAGGAGCAAGTGGGTATCAAGTCCTTGTGTTTGTCCAGCAACATATTCCCCGATAACTTTAAAACTCTTCCAAAAGTCTCTTTGGCAGATAGTCAAACATTTGGATAGCTATCATCCAGTCTAAGCTGTATGTCAGATGATTCGCAGATCCAGTTCTACCTTTTGGAATTCAGACATTAGCTTCAAATCATGTATTAGGGCATATCTACACTACAAACTTTTGCTGACACACATTATATCAGGATAAACCTGTCGCAGTTAGCTTATCACTTACGCATGTGCTTGCTTGGCTCCTTGTGTGGGCACCAGGAGTGCTTGTGTCGATGCACAGTGTGGTGCACCATGGGGCAGGTATCCCAGTGTGCAATCCACCACCATCTGGCACACTGTCTTTTGGGAAGTTTTGGCAATGCATGGTGGGGCAGAAATGCTAACTGGGAGAAAGGAGTCAACTTACCTGAATGCAGCTGTCTCCATCCTATAAAGTTATCCAGTTCCCATAATTTTTGCATCATTTTTTTAAATTGCATGAACCCACATGGCCCATCTCACTGTCAGCCGTCTATGACAGCAGCATGGAGCCTGCACTGTCTTGCATTATTTTCATAAGTTTTGCAAGCACAGGACGCACAATCCTCCAGTATTTGTAAAGCCGTAAGACGAACCAAATCAGCAGGGAACATGATGATTTCTTGGAGGACAGATTGCTGTGGGAGACAGTGAGAACTAGTTCAAGGTTATTGGCAGTCACAGAGCAGCTGCAAGCAGTGACCAGTGGCTTTGCATTGTAATGCAGATGTGGGATGATGAGCTTTTCAATGCCCAAGGCCACATTCTTCCATCTGTATGGTGAGCTCACCCCAGCCTTTGAACACATGGCCACCAAAACGAGTTGTCCTGACACTGGAGAAGCAAGTGGCTATCGTGCTATAGAAACTTGCAATGCCGGATTGCTACCGGTCAGTGGAAAATAATTTTAGAGTTGGAAAATCCACTGCGGGCACTGTTGTCATGAAAGCATGCAGGGCTATTAAGCGTCTCCAGCTACATAGTATTGTGACTGTTGGTAATGTGCAGGACATACTGGATGGATTTGAAGCAAAGGGGTTCCTGAACTGTGGGGGGGAACAGACGGCACGCATAGCCCTATTTTGGCACCAGACCACCTTGCCATCGAGTACATCAAAAGAAAGGGCTACTTTTCTATGGTTATGCAAGCGTTGGTGGCATGGGCAGCATGTGCACTCCCCCTTTGGCCCCCTGCCATGCCCCTTCTGCTCGAGGCCCTGCCCCCATCCCGCCCCTTCCGCCTCAGGCCGAGCACCACCGATGCCCGGCCAGAGCAAATCAGCCCTGAGTCCCAACCGGTGCCCGGCCAGCATGGAGCAACCCTCCCCCACCCAGGCATGGCTGGCGCAGAGCAGCCCCAACTAGAGCGGAGCAGGCCCCTAAACCCCAGCTGGCCTGCTGGTTCTTGGAGCAATCCTGGCCATTTCAGCCTGCCAGTACTTCCATTGCCCACCACCTGGCCATGAGGGATGGGAGGAGGGGGAGCCACTATGGGCAGGTGGGGTGGGGTGCAGAGAGATGTTGCAGTGGAGTTCTCCATGGACTGCAGAGGGAGGCAAACCCTTGATTGTTGTACCTTTATTTCCACAAGAGTCTGCAGCATCAGTGTTTGATGCTGGAGCAGCCCCGCTGTGTCTGTGCATCTCCCTCTCAGTTTCCTGTTTGGTCTCCTGGACCGTGTTCCTGTCTTCTCTTTCCTTCTCCAGGCTGTGTGCAGTGTTCACTCTCCAGGCCCTTTGCTCATGGTCTGTTGCAACACTGGCTTGCAGGATCTCACTGAACATGTCATCCCAAGTCATCTCCTTATCTGGCTCAGGGATGTGGAGGGGGAACCCCTCAAAGCTGCAATGGCAGCAGCTGCAGATAAAACACACAGGGCTACCACCGTCAGCATAGTCACAACAGAAAGCAAAAGGTAAGATTCCGAATTCCCTTCCTTGGGTCACCAAAAGATGCTTAGGGACACTTCTGCTTGTGCATGGTGGCATTCACAGCATCAGCCATGGCTCGCTGGGGTGAGGGAAATGAAGGAATTGCTCGGTAGCATGAAACTATGCATATAGGGCAGTGAAACTGAATACCGGAACCATTTTCCACAGGCAGTGATGATTTTAGCTGATATCTGACTCCTGAAGCTGCTGTCACCCGTTTGCTGCTAGCCTGTGTACTGCAGTGGTGCCTGCTGAAGTTATCGCCGACTGGCTGGGGAGATGTCCTACCACAGAGGAAGAAATAAGGCTGCCATCCTGAGAAATCTTAGCGAGAGGATTGCAGAGTATGTCCATGAAAGTTTCACTGAGATCTCTCAGGAGGATTCAGGTAGGTAGGCCACATATCCTGTAGTAAACCAGACAGTCCTGCTTTTCTAGAGTTTGTGTCCTGTCCATTATTCTAACAAAAGGGGATTTGGTTTTGTCTGGTATCCGAAAGGGGGTGCCATTTGGAAGAACACGCTGCTCCACCCCCGCTGGCATGACCTTGAGCACAAAGTCATGCTGGTAGGGGAGGAGTGGCATGCTCTTCAAAATGGGGCCCTCCATGTGGTGTGACCTTGGATGCCGAAGGAGACTGCTCTTTGGAAAACATGGCCATTGATGTCTCTGAAGTGCTAGGAGTGCCTGTGATTAATAGATGAGGGAGGCAAGGACCCTCTCACCAGAACCCAGAGAAAAAGGTAAGGACTTTGGTAAGGAAATCACAATGGGCAATGAATGCTGAAGTCAACACTTGTTTAATTTAGATTAGTCAAACACATACTAACCCTGTGAGAGCAAAGAAACATTGTTAGGAATCTATCATTTTCAAACAGCTTCTTCAGGATTAACAAGCTCTCACATGGAGATGAAGTGCTGGTGTGAGAATCACCAGTGTCTCTTCATTTTATTTACCACTAAATCCAGAGAGCAAAGTCCTAACAGGATTATTTGCTGCTCATTCCCAACAATGGAAGAGGTTGTTCCCCATCTGAGGGGGAGGGCATAAAATAGGAGGCGGTCCAAACAAGATTAGCATCTTCTGCAGAAGGCGAACACGTAGCCTGCATCTCTACTCTCAGAAGGGAGTTGTCAAATGGAGAAGGGAGCAGGAAGTTAAAAAAAACCAACTCCACCAAAGTAGGCTCAAACAAAAAGAACTCAATAGCAACCTTGCTTAGCATAAATTTTATCATGATTTGATGGAACCAATCTTAATTTGACAAGCTCACAGAGATAACAGTTAGTCAATTTCCCATTTCAACAGGCAGAGTGATAATTGAAAGCTTCCAGATATGTCACATAGAGATCAAACTTGCAGGAAGCAGTAAACTTTCTGATAAAGGACCCAAGTCTGCTTCCACTGAAGTCAATGATAAATGCCCATTGACTTCAAAAGGGGCTGGGTCAGCCTCAAGGTGAAAAGCCATTTTGAAAACAGTTGCAATCCCCTACATCTCCAGTCAGAGAAGTGTCAGAGGATACCTCTTCCAAGTTGTACCAGGGATTCTCATTTCTTGGGTGGTGAGTTGCCAGGAGCTGTGACAGAGGGCCCTTCAAAGGACAGTGACGTGACTGCCAACATCGCTGTGCAGGTTAAAGAGAGAAGAATTCAGACAGCAAGACGGTGGACAAATGAGCTGGTGAAGACCAAACTTTCCAGTCAGATTGCCCCTGTTTTCAAAGAAGTTGTAGGGACAAGAGGACTGCGGGCCAAGTCTTTGGTTCCAGCAAAGCTGTGCTCAGTACAGGCCCTGAGGATGAAGGAGAAAGTGAATCTAATGTCACCTTTCCACTCCCCTGAACCTGGGATAACTAGGGTCCAATTCAAACCCTGGCTTAATGGGCTTCTCTAATTTACACTGACCGTCATTCCAGGATCACTGCACTCCCACAGCAAACTCTGCATCTGCAGACAAGCCTCCAAATATCCCTATGCCAGCTCTGTGCCATCTGAGGATTCCCCAATGCCAAGGATATCGCCACCTGCCCATTAAGGGCAACTTTATAAGCTACTTTGCTGAGCATCTTCCCAGCTGCTTTTCTGAGCAGTTAAAAGGAACTGAATGGGGGCCAAGCATCTGGTCTCTTTTATTAGCATTTATTCATATAATATTACAGTCTCACTTATTGCTCCTTGCTTAGCTCAAGGCCCATTAGACTAGGCGCTGCACAAACTCAGAGGAAAAGCCAGTCCTTGCCCAAAGAACTTCTATTCTAAATAGAAAAGAGATAAAAGGAGGGTTGTTATTCCCACATTACAGATGATGGAAGCACAGAGAATTTAATTACCGAGGCACAACAGGATTAAGTGATTTGCCCAAGGTCACACAGGAAATCTGTGGCAGAACGAGGAACTGAACTCAGAACTTCTGAGGCCCAGTCCAGTGTCTCAACTACAAGCACATTGTCCCTCTCAAAACCCTTCTGTTTTATGCTGTGCATCAAGTATAATCTTATATAAGGATTTGCTGAAGTGAAGGACTGGTGCAAATATATTAACTGGAGGGAGTGCAGACCGGGTTGCATGCTGTAGGTTGATGCTGCTACACACCTGGCTAGTGCTAGTGGCAGACCCTTTTACTAAAGATGAAACTGATTTAGTGTATAATATGTTTTATCTCTGCCAGCCTGGGAAATGGGATTACTGAGACATGGTCTATTGTATGTCAGTAAAGAACACTGCTTCACTGACCTCTCAGACATGCAACACTAAAATGATTTTTCTGTTTTCCAGCCAGACCTATAAGGATTTTAAAAGTCTAAATGCAATTCCATTCTTTTCAGTAACTGCAGCCGACATCACTAAGTTGCTGAAACATTAAATTTCTTCCCTCGAATAGGCAACCTTGGAATGTCTAACCCAAAAGAAATCCCATTAGTCATACACTGAGTCTGCCTCTGGGAAAATTGCTACTGGAAGTGGGACAAATAGGCCAGGTAAAATGAGTAATGTATTTATTCTGGATTCATAAGAGCTGATCCACCTTTGATTTCCAATAGTGGGGGCACAGATGGAACTGCTGAGAAATGTGTGGTTAAGCAGGGAGCTCAGGCTGCTTGCTCTTTGGGAGGGATGGTAAAGTAATTACTAGAGGGCAATTGTCTTGCTCACCCGGGGCCAAATTCTGACTGGCCTATGCACAGGGCTGATGGGAAAGAAAGAAAGAGCCCCTCCCTCTTCCCCATTTTCTGTGCCCCTTCCAGGACATATTACACCTGCAGTCCCTGCACTTGGGAAGTACTGACACCGTTACGGGCCCCTGGGAGGTACACATCACCCAACGGGGGCAGAGAAGCAGGGCAAAAAGTCCATGGCAACTGCTGTGCCCCACTTAATTCTCCCTAAAACCACACCGCACACCTGAACCCAAAGACTGTTGGGGATGAGAGCTAATATCAGGAGATAGGAGCAGTGTGTTTTATTGCATACACTTCCTGCCCAACACTCTCTCAGAAGTCTCTTGCCCCTTAGAAAAACATTGTGTGTGGAGTAATGGCTAGGACAGGCGAAAGCTGCTTTTACAGGACGAACATGCATCCGTCTGTGCCAGGAAACTTAAATAGGGCCTGACGGTGTTGCTAGCCTTCAAGATCGGCTCATTTAACTTTGGGGCACAAATTCTAAATTTGCAATTGTAGGCCAAAAAATGTCATGCTAACAAACTTGCTCTGCTCACACTATACTATACAGGCTGATTAAAAATCTCTCTCTTACCCCAGTTTGTCAGTTTTGAAGACAAACATTCTCCACAGATGACAGTAATGTAATTTAACAGCAAAGACCACCCAGGACACTGGAAATCACAAGTTGCTTGGCCTCCGGTTCTCTGGTTTGTTGTGCTCATCCTTATGTGCACTCTTGGTTGAAGTACAAAGAAATATTGTTTCCTTCTTTTCCAACTTGGATTTCTTTTTCTTCTCATCTGACCAGCAGAACATTCAGTAGGTGGTCTGGAAAATTCTAGAATTTTGAATTCCAATTTAGATACCATAACAAATTTTATAAAAGAGCCAGAAGTCAGTTGGCACGGCGATTTGTAGAGGAGATGCAGTGGGCTTAGGTTTGTGTAAACAACTTTTATCTCTTTAGGATAAGTCTATGTT
>VOCS01062587.1:0-20776 GCA_007922155.1 Mesoclemmys tuberculata | reverse complement strand
CCCTCAGGTCAGAATCGTCTCCCCCATCAAAGTCATCAGCCCCGTCAGAGCCAGTATCTTGCAGGTCAGATTCCTCATCTGTCCCATCAAAGTCATCATCCACATAAGAGCGAATATCTCTTATGTTAGAATCACCATCTCCACCACCAGACACAGGTTTTTCATCACATTCAGATTTTCCACTGGAGCTGGGTTTTACAACAGACACGGGGTTTTCACTGGATAGAGATTCCACTCCAGTCCCAGACTCTGGTTTTGTTTCCCCCGACACAAGTTTTTCCTTCAACTCATCTTCTGCTATGTGCTTTCCTGGGTCATCACCATGGAGAGGAGAAGCTGTCCCAGGGATCTCTGAAAATGGAAGCGAAAACAGGAAAGTTAGAGACCCAAATATGCCTTCATCACATATGGCTACGCCCAATCCACCCTAAGCACTTTCTTCACTCTGCAGTACCCGGTCTATTGGATATGGGCATTGCCCCTTTCCTTGGATAGTCTGTAGGTACCTGTACATAGGGTACCTGTTTCTATGATGTTCTGCTCTATTTAGATTCTTATACTGCACCCCTCTCTGTGGTGTCTGACCACCTTTTAGAAGTGTAGTAAGCAATGTGACTAGTGTCTGTCAATAAGGTCATCATCTATCTCTTTCTCCTATCCTGTCCCCAAAGGAAATTGTGTGTGAGTGAGAATTATTTTAATTTTTGGTTATTATTTCTTTCTATCTATTATCTTCTTTTCTCTCTGCTGTGCTCTGTGTTTTTATTACTGAAGGCAGGTCAAACAATGAGCTTTGTGTTTGAAATAGAAAGTGGTAAGCTGCCAGGTGGCTCTTAAATCCTACAGGTGTTCATTCCAGTCTTGGCCTGGGCCCGAGAAAAGCTCTGTCTCCTGCACACATCAGCTTTACCCGTGTGGTGGACAGTCATCAGGTGGATTGTACCTGAGGAGCAGAGATGTCACCCCCAGACACCATCCCAGGCTTTTGGCACTCTTTAAGGTCTCCTACGCTCATGCCATTTTGTACCATAAAAAACCAAGGCCCTTGAACTTGACTCAATAATCCGTGGGATGCTGGTGTGATGAGTAAAGAACGTGTTTGATGTGCTTGTGAAATCTGGGATGCGGAGCAGATTGTGACTCAAGAACCTTTTAATGCCAAGTGGCAAAAAGATGCAGGGAGGGGGAGCTGCAGAAATCTCCAGTCTGATTCACCAGTGAATGTCATGAGAGGGCTCAGACGAAAGCCAGTGTCATACTGGTCATCAATATCATTGAGAAATATGTGTACAGATACTTTATAAGGAGTTAGTATATACCATACACTGAACCTATGCTCCTAAGGGCTGTGTCCAGGGCTGTTCACCAGCAGAAGTGAAACACAGGCTCTCTGTCAGACAAGACCTGTCTATTCGTCTCTCTGTTCACATGCAAAATGTGGATTGTCTCATTCACAATGAGCCTCCTACCACCAGTTTGTACTGGATGCAAATGAAAGATTGTAAGCAAGAACTGTCAGGAAAAGAAACACAGTGAGCACGACTCTTATCTTGGGTGCACTTCAAAGATTTGCTCCACTATATTAGGGGGCAGAAAGGATACCCAGGCACACATCACTGAGGAAGAAAAGGACAACACTTTTGCTTCATGAAAAAGGGATCTCAGCCAGGCATGGCTGGAGAGAACTTTGGTTGTGATAAGCAACTTGAGGCAGGCCCTGAGCTGAATTTGACATGCTGGTCTGGACTGTTCCTCTGGGAACAGCAGCCTGGCAACTGTGTGAATGTCCGGAAAAGAAGGGGCTGGACAATGAAGGGAATGCCTGCAAAGTCGGGGGCTGGTGGGTGCTTGTCGCTACCTGTGCAGAGAGAGCGAGGTCGGCGGGGGACTGGAAGGCAAGGCTTGTGCTCCTAGAGGTTGGTGGTGCGAGGGAACTGATCCACAGCAGGCAGAAACAAGACGCATCACACTCAGACCGGGATAGTTAGGAGCTTCCTGATCTCAGAGAGGGTCACAGAGATGTGCTGCTACATCCTTTCATACTGTACATACAAAATAGTGGGGTCTAAATCAGCAGTTCCCACTTATGAAAGAGATCTTGGTGTCATCACGGAGAGTTCTCTGAAAACATCCACTCAATGTGCAGCAGCAATTCAAAAAGCTAACAGTGTTAAGAACCATTAGAAACGGACAAAATGGACAAGAAGACAGAAAGTATCATAACACCATTATATAAATCCCTGGTATGGCCATACCCTGAATATTGAGGGCAGTTCTGGTCTCTCCATCTCAAAAAAGATACATTAGAATTGGAAAAAGTACAGAGAAGGTGAACAAAAATGATTAGATTAAGTATGGAACAGCTTCCATATGAAGAAAGAGTAAAAAGGCTGGGGCTGGTCATGTTGGTTAGGAGATGATGGAGGTCTATATAATCATGACTGACATGGAGAAAGTGAAGTGGTGTTTGCCTCTTCACATAACATATGAACCAGAAGTCACCCAATGAGATACGTTTCTTCACTGTTGATTGGACTACCATGAGTTTGAAAAAGGGAGGGAAGATTTCATCAATAAAGGAGGCCCTGGCTGTTTATCAGGAGAGGTACCAGTTACCTGTGTCCCTCTTTTATTAACAAGGAACACCAAGTATCAGACTCCCAGGTCTTTGGTCAAGTCTCCTTCAGGGTCTCCAGTGCTCGTCGCATGAATGAGCTGAGCTCAGGCAGGCAGGCTGCTGGTTGGCTGGCACAGGGGGATATGACCCTTCCAGCCCAAGGAGACTTCCTGAATGCAGGGGGATCTTTTCTCCTCCTGCCTTCGGGGTGAGTTATCAAGGCCCTTCCTAGCAGGTGGCAAAACTGCTTCAGAGGAAATGAAAAGAGACCAAACATCTGACCTGTTTGAGGTTTACCTATGCCCATTCCCAACTGGCACCAAAACCTGTCCCACTACCACCATCCCACTGTGCATCAGCATAGAGCAAAATAGAAAAACCTTCAATCGCACTGACACTCAGGACCCCTTGGTCTGCCTAGACCTATATCCTGCCTCCATCAGTGGCCAATGTCAGATTCATCCAAGAAAGGGAGAACCCCTCCAGCATAGTAATCCCATGACAATTGTGCATTGTCTGTCAACATAAAATCCCCTCGTGACAGCACAGTGATCAGCTGCTGTCTTTAAGCATGAGATTTGATTGTCCTGATCTAGCAAATGTTGTTAACAGTTACAAAACTCTCCAGGAATAAAAAGCAAAAGGCTCACTTTGCAAAATGTCCTCTGGCCTGTACCAGCACTTCTAAGAGAAGCTTTGAACTCAACCCTGAGTCCTCTTTTCCTACCCAATCCCTCCTCTCACTTCGCATTCTCTGTTCCAAGTCCCCCCACTGCTTAGGTTGGAAGGGACCTTAGGAGTCATCTAGTCCCACCCCCTGCTCAAAGCAGGACTAACCCCAACTAAATCATCCCAGCCAGGGCTTGATGAAGCTGGCCCTCCCATGTTGTTTAATGTCTGCATGAGGTTTCTTGTCAACATCATGTCCCAACACACAGTAGATTATCATCAAGGCACTGAAGCTATGCAGCTATATAACAGGTACTTCTTGCCTCTGAACCCTGCCAGTCTCTGGGGGAATACATAGATGTTACTGACACGTACTCATGACCACACCCGTTGCTGCTGCACTGTCATCCTGTGGGGCATTCCATCACTGATTCATCCCCACGAAGGAGCCTAGCAGCCCCGGGACAATCTGTGAGTCTCACAAACTTGCCCATTGTGGTGCAAAAACTCCACATGGAATGAGGGAGAATCCTGAAGAAATGGGCCAAACTACGAACGAAGACAGATCTCTACCCCACTATCTGAATCCCTACTCTCAGGCTTGAGGCCACTCTCCATCCCATGACCTTTCCTTCACTATTCAGCCTCTGCTCCAAGATGCCACACTGTCCCCCATTTGTCCCCCCAGCAGCCAGTAGAGCAGCCTGGCACCAGGACCCCGCGGCAGAGCCCTGCCTGAATGCTGAAAGCCTGGGAAGCAGTTGTGCGGAAAGACTATTCAGAGAAGCAGTGGGTGGCACTATAGGCCCATGGTGACAAGGCAGCATGTTAAGGGCCATCAGAACCTGGTGGGTGGGGAGATCACGTGCCTGACTTCCACCTGAGCTAACTGACAAGAAGGGCATGTAGCTCTGGTTTGTGTTAACAAACCCTGCCAAGGCAAGAGCCCGCTGAAAGCAGGTCTGTGTGTGCTGAGCAGTCAGGAACTACCGAGAGGAGCCCCAAAATGGCTGTTCCTGATGAGTTTCCCTGCTGAGTTTCATGTTTGAGACAAGAAACAGAGGTCAGAGCAGAAACAGTCTCAGAGCCCCATGGCAAGCACCAGGTGCAGAGCCTACCCTCTTCTCTCCCATCTACACCTGAGTCCCTCACCCTCTGACACTCCTGTCCCCCCTCACTGCCTCCTGCCTGCCAATCTACGCCCTGCTCAGACTGGGGCAACCTCCCTCCCACAGGCTGACATGCCCCACGGCTTCTGGGACTGCTCTCCTAGAATCAGAGAGTCGGGAGGTAGAGCTCAGACGTCTCTTCCCAAACGGGGAACTGGGGAGGGCAGGGAGGGACCATGTTCTGTGCCAAAGGCAGAGGAGCTGGAGCCAGGTGCCAGCATGGATGAGCAGTGTGTGATGATGGAGTTCTGGCTGCCATGCCAGCCATGTGTGGTGCACGGCCCCAGAAGACATCGTAAATCTCTGAGTCCTCAGGACTCTCTAGTGCGGTTTGGCACCTGCATATTCTTATACCTTTTTATTTTGATGATAAAAGCCTCCAGCTAAAACAGTCCAGACCCTGCCGGCCTGAGCCCTCAGACCTCTGCCCTTCAGTGCCTGTCACTCAGCATTTCGGGAACTCGCAGCGTCCGGCCAGTCCAGCGGGTCTGTAATTCTGTCTGCAGCTCCAAGGGAAGCTCATCCCTTTGCCCTGGCTTTGCTGCGGTCCGTGCCATCGCTTTACCAGTGATTCTGACAATGGAGACGTCTCTATTGCTCCCTGCACCAGGTCACTGATGAGACAAACTAACGAACTACCTGAGGTGTCAGGTATTTCCAAGAACCACTGCCCCAGCCCCTTCCATGCCAGGTCTCCCCTTCGCGC
The DNA here is from genome assembly GCA_007922155.1 of Mesoclemmys tuberculata. Taxonomy (NCBI): domain Eukaryota; kingdom Metazoa; phylum Chordata; order Testudines; family Chelidae; genus Mesoclemmys; species Mesoclemmys tuberculata. The sequence continues at coordinate 15,615 of VOCS01062587.1, read as the reverse complement.
CCTGCTCTGCCTGTACTCACGTTTTGTAGGGGCGCCCTGTAGCGCTGTCCAAAGGGTGAAGAGCCCCAGGAGAAGAAAGAGGCCACCTGACTTCATGGTGCTGCCAGCAGCTGGGTCTGAGTGCCCGGAGCCGAGCCAGCCTGCAATTTAAAGTCACACCCAGGTGGAGCTGGCTCAGGCGTGGGAGGAAGCAGCTCACAGGTGAGCTCTAAGGACCTCCCATACGTTAGCCTAATTCCACGTTGGAAGGAGCCAGCTCCAGGTATCTGTCCCTGCCCACACAGAATAAGGATATGATCAGGACCTTGTCATGTTTAGAAATTGCTTTGGAAGACAAAACAAAGAATCTTAAGGAGGAAACTGGAGGGACCAAGATCCACCAGTGCCCAGGGCCATCGGCAACTGCAGAAAACTGGTTGTGTCGGATATACACAGACTGTTTGGGGGGCAGACAAGCAGGGAAAAGCTCCGGGCTCATTAACTGGCCAACACGAGGGTGGGTGAGAGAACGGTGAAGCAGGAGGTCCGAATGACCAGCCTGCTCAGGACACAAAAGCATCGGGCCCGAGGAGATGAGACACCAAGCCCAGAAATGGCTCAAGTCTGACAGCTGCAGATTGGCCTGGAAATAGCCCTTATCCCCACAGCCCCAACCAGCAAGGTACGCAGGGGGAATTGGCTGGAACTGGACATTATTTCTCTAACCTCTGAACCAGTACGTGGCACTTCACATGAAACACAGAAAACAAGATCCCTGCCCCAAAGCACTTCCAGTCAGACTCAAGTGAACACAAGGAGAGGGACAGCAATTCAGGCGTGGGAGGCTGCTGAAGAAATCTGCGTGGGAAGACTTCTTGCATGAAGCCAGTTTTAAGTACAGGTTTACTCCACTCTTTCCGGCTGTGGCTCAATTCTGATGCCAGCACTCAGTGATCCACCTTCTTCTATTGCATTTCCAGTACTCCACACCTTGCAGCCTCATGGCTTTCATCCCAGACTGTCAGTTGTTTATCCTGCATTGTTGTTATAGACTCCTAGAAGATGAGGATTGGAAGGGACGCCAGGCGGTCATTTAGTCCAACCCCCTGCTCAAAGCAGGACCAACCCCAACTAAATCATCTCAGCCAAGGCTTTATCAAGCCAGGCCTTCAAAGCCTCTAAGGATGGAGATTCCACCACCTCCCTAGGTAACCCATTCCAGTGCTTCACCACCCTCCTAGTAAAATAGCCTCCTATCCAACCTAGCCCTCCCCCACTGCTACATGAGGCCATTGCTTCTTGTTCTGTCATCTACTACCACTGAAAACAGCCTCGCTCCATCCTCTCTAGAACCATCAGTTAATTGAAGGCTGCTATCAATTCCCCCCTTATTCTTCTCTTCTGCAGACTAAACAAGTCCCGTTCCCTCAGCCTCTCCTCATAAGTCTTGTGCTCCAGCCTCCTGATCGTTTCTGTTACTCTCTGCTGGACTCTTTCCAATTTATCCACATCCTTTCTGTAGTGGGGGTGGGGGGTGGGCAGGGGAGGAGCAAAACTGGACACAATACTCCAAATGTGGCCTCACCGGTGCAGAATAGAGGGGAATAATCACTTCTCTCCATCTGCTGGCGATGCTTCTGCTAATGCAGCCCAATATGCCATTAGCCTTCCTGTCAACAAGGGCACACTGTTGACTCATATCCAGCTTCTTTTTCTCTGTAACCCCCAGGTCCTTTTCTGCAGAACTGCTGCCTAGCCAGTCGGTCCCCAGCCTGTAGCTGTGCATGGGACTCTTCTGTCCTAAGGGCAGGACTCCACACTTGTACTTCTTGAACCTCATCAGATTTCTTTTGGCCCAATCCTCCAATTTGTCTAAGTCACTCTGTATCCTATCCCTGCCTCCCACGCCCCCTATCTTAGTGTCATCTGCAAAATTGCTGAGGGTGCAATCCACCCCATCCTCCAGATCATTAATGAAGATGTTGAACAAAACTGGCCCCAGCACTGATCCCTGGGGCACTCTGCTTGTTACCGGCTGCCAACTAGATATCGAGCTGTTGATCACTACCTGTTAAGCCTGATGATTTAGCCAGCTCTCTATCCATTTTATAGTCCATCCAACCTATACTTCTTTAACTTGCTGATAAGAACACCGTGGGAGACCATATCAAACGCTTTGCTAAAGTCAAGGTATGTCATGTCCACCACTTTCCCGGCATCCACAGAGCCAGTCATCTCATCATAGAAGGCAATCAGTTGGTCAGGCATGACTTGCCCTTGGTGAATCTATGACGACTCTTCCTGGTCACCTTTCTCTCTTCTAGGGAACACAAAATGGATTCCTTGAGGACCTGCTCCATGATTTTTACAGGGACTGTGGTGAGGCTGACCAGCCTGTAGTTCCCTGGATCCTCTTCTTTTTTTTTTTTTTTTTGAAGATCAGCACTTTATTTGCCTTTTTCCAATTGTCTGGGACCTCCCCCAATCACCACAAGTTTTCAAAGATAATGGCCAATGGCTCTGCAATCACATCAGCCAACTCCCTCAGCACCCTCAGATGCATTGCATCTGCCCCATGGACTTGTGCACGTCCAGTGAACCTGTTTTTTCCCTGCTGAGGGCGGCTCACCTCTCCCCATTCTGTGCTGCCTAGTGCAATAGTCTGGGAGTTGACCTTGTCTGTGAAGACAAAGGCAAAAAAAAGCATTATAAATCATAGTAGTACTGAAAACACCATTGAGTTAATTGCTCCATCTAGCTGGCTGATTCCCTGAAAGGTGAGAACGGAAGCAAATAACAGCTCACTCTGGACACACTCAGCTATGATCTGAAATATGAAACTACCTCAGCAGTAGCACACCATGATCAGGTTTCCATGTAATGAGACTTCACAACCTGAAGCCACACACTGAGGCATGCTGTTAGATTTGAGCTGAATATGGCCAGGCAGGTCAGTGCTTAGATGAGAGACCTCCAAGAGAACCCAGGTGGTGCAGGAAGTGGTACTGGTGATGATCTTCCTTTTGAGGCAGTTCAGAACCCATGCTCCATCCTTAGAGGTTCCTGGACACTTTTCTCAAGAGCGGGGGTGTTTGCCTTGGTTTTCTGGCTGAATTCCAATGCAGAAAATCATGTTCTGGCCCCCTAAATCTCCCCCTGGATTTTCAGATGAATCAATGGTTTGTTGTGCAGTGTCACTGGTGAATAGAAAGTTGTACAGATTTGTAACCTAGACATGGCTGCAGATAGATTTCACTTTCCCCGGGAACTATCTACAGTCTTAAGGCCCGGTCTACACTTACCTTTGCGATTCGGCGGCAGTCGACGGGAGATACGCAAGTGACGTAAATCACTTGCGTATCTCCCGTCAACTTTGCAGTCTCTCCTCCGTGCTCCGTCCACACTGCGCTGCGTCAAAGGGAACAGCGCTCCCTTCGACACAGCGCTACGCCACTTACTGGGGTGGTTTTCCTGCGTCACTTGCTGGATCGACTAAGTGCGTCTACACAGACCACTCAGTCGATCCAGAGCAATCGATGTGACAGCGGTGAATTTGCCACCGTCAGTGTGGACCCAGCCTTATACTGGCCTAAACTGTCCGTCAAGCATGTTGTGTAACAGATGTTACAGGAATTCAGGGACTGGTGGTAGTAATTAGACAATCATTTGCATAACGTGGAACCCAAATCCAATTCCTCCTGCCGGCCCCAGGGCACTTTCACAAGTTAGCAATGCAGCAGAGAAAGACACTGGGCCAAATTCCACCATGAACAGATGTGACTCTCCGATTTCAGTGACGTGGCACCCACTTACACCAGGGCTGCATTTGGCTGCTCGGAGGCCAGTCCCACAAAGGAGGCCAAAGGAACGTCTCTGGGAGGGCACAATCCTGCAGAACTCGGAGCTAGTCACAGAATGTTTGTGTTTGGTGACAAGTCCCCCTCTGTGTTGTTTTAAGCGTGCTCGTGTGGGTTGAGAGTCACGGGGCTATTTGAGAGACAACGTCCTGTCATATATAATAGGTAGGGTGCTTTCTGCTCCTTTGGGATGTAAGTCAGCATCACAGACCTGCCCAGTGTGCAGGTCGCAGGCCCCATGACACTGTAACATCCAGTTTGCATCCTGCCTGCCAGCATGTATCTTATTTCAGATGGTAAGTCCCAGCATAACTTGTCTTAGCTGCTGGCAGATGCAGCACCTTGTGCCTTCCCAGCCATGCGCTGTTTCAGCGATTATCTGAAGGAAGCCGGTGTGGTGTTGTGCGGCTGCCCAGGTGCATTGTGCCTGTATGTAAAACAGCATGTGCTGGCCACTCCTGAAGGCCGGACACTCGGCTAGAGGCACCTGTTGTGTAAAACAACTAGAGCAACAGTCTGAAAGGACATGGCCATGCCTGTGCCATGCCTATAGAGGGTGTATCATGGTCCGTGGAGCTGGTCAAGATCCCATGTGCCCTGGCGGGGCTGGTTTTTACCAGAAAAACAGGGAATGCAGGAGTTTTGCTGGAAGCGGCTTGGCTAGCCGTATGGCCAGAGCAGTGTGTGGGGTTTATAATGTTCCAGCTGGATGCCTTGACCTGTGCTCAGCCTCACGCTTTGCTCGTGGCCTGTGGTGGCAGGGCTGAACTGAGAGTTCTCCAAAGGGCAGTGGCTGGTGGTGGGAGCCAGAGAACTCCATCAACAGCCCCCAAAGCCCTGGAGTTTCCCCTTCATCTTGGTCTCTAGTGAAAAACCTGTGTCACACCATGTTTTCATCCTGTGATACTTCCTCAAGGCTCCTTGGACTGCTGGGAGGCTGAGGCAGTAGGGGCTGCAGCACGTGCAGTCCGCTCCGCCCTGTTCCCCAGCAAGGTACAGTCGCAGTTTGATGGTGGTGGAAGGCAAGCACCATAGACCTCTCTTGGGGAATACAGCCAGACCAGCTCTGGAGCTGCTCAAGGTGCATGATGTAATAATGGCCTGCAAACTTACCCTAACTGTGAGCTCAATGTACCCACTGCGTGTACGTTCATAAAGTGTCACACTGGCCGAGCACCACAGATGTTGATGGGAAAAGGTGCCAAATGAGACAGAAGGACAGAATTAGTCTGGACAAAAAGGCCTCCCGCTATCACCCAAGGACTATGTTAAGATCATGCCTGGTAAACAAGAAGAGTGTGGAACTGTAAATCAGTGAACCAAAATGTGCAAATTGAAGACTAGGTCTAATTGGGGGACAGCATAATGAAAGGATGGACTGTTCCACACATCACTCCCCTTTTTGGATCCTCAGAAAGAGATCTGGGGGGAAAGCTGGCTACTGCCATGCTAGCTACAATCTCCACTGTCTTCTGGGTGCCTGGGATCCAGGATGACACCATTGGACTTTCTTCCTCCTAATTCTGAGCATTGTCCTGATCAGACAGAACCAATTGAGAGAGAGCGAGATGACACAGGCACCTCCACTGGCTTCGGCTTAAATCCCAAAGATCACCTGGGGTGTAAAACTTTGTCACACACACCCCTCATGTGTCCCTTTCCTTCTCCGCCTTATTTTTTCTCTTTTCTCTAGCTCCCTTTGTTTTCTTTCTGTCTAATAATAGAGTGGTTTAGCTGGCCAAGACTGCGTATTCTGCAACACTGCTGTGACCAGCCAGGCAGCTAAAACAATGCCCTAAACAACCCAACACTGGTACAAGTTTGCCAGTCCCTGAGTGACTGATAAGACTGTGTACTGGGCCTGTGGTTTTCCAGCTGCAAGTGAGAGACAGAAACAGAAGCTGCATTTTCGATCTTTGTCATTCTTTTCTCTCCCCTTTAGTGTGTGTTTTTGTTTTGCCTTCTAGGAAACAGGATAGGATTTGAACAGAAACTGTAACAGCAGCTCCGGCTCATCTCAACTCACTTCTTCTCTTTTCCCCAAAGGACAGTCATTGCCATCATGATACGAGCAAAGAGACTGCCAGACAACAGTGTTTTCCTTCTAAAAACTCTCTCCTGCTACAAGGAAAGGAGCAAGGGATGTGGGTTAAACTGAGAATATTATGCAATACATTACATTTCAAAGGCTTTTTCCTTCTTTTCTATATCTTTAATAAAAGGTTAAAAGTATTATTAATAACATGTTTGCCATGGTACTAAGCAGGCAGAGGTCTCTGTATATCAAACCACAAACCTTGTTTAAAATTGTTTAATGCTGGACAGTGATTGGCTCAGGTTAACACCATTAACTCTTTGGGCCCATATAAATCCAACGGGCAGCACCGGAATTTTATAGCCGCAGTTCAAGAAGTAAAAGGAGTCCTATGGACAATGGAGATCATTTTAAAAACACATGGGGATGTTTTCAAAGGCAACAGGTGCCCTGAAGGAAAGCTGCCACTGGAAATAGATCCTACAGTGGTCGGATACCACTGATATCTGAGCTTGCAGGACGGAACCAGGCCGCGAGGACAGAGAGCTGCTGTCGCTGCCTCACTGCATAGGGCTGTCATGCAAACAATACACGCCTCACGCCTGGGCATTGACAGCTGTCTGGGACGGGCCTGACAGGGTGTTTACTGGCCAGGAACGAATACCAGCCCTGCCGCTCAATAGAAGGGTCTGATGCTGCTGGTCATGTGCTAACCACCGGCAGACAGAGACTCTGGTACCTCTGAGCTGCCCGCCCACCTCTGGGAAAAGGTGGGGCTGAATCATTTACCTTCAAGGAGAAAACAGATGCTGTTGAAATGTCTGGGAGGTGGGGGCCCTGCCTGTTACAAGAAGCAAGTCAGTGTCTGGCAAAAGGAAGGCCCCCTCAGCGAGATCCGGCATCCGGACGCCCAGTCTGCCTTGAGAGAATTAGGGAAATTTGCACACAAAGGGGCCTTGCCCCACCTCGTCTCCTCCCCAGCCTCGCCACCGAGTAATGCCAAGGCGGAATCAGCTGTGAAAAGAACGAAGCGACTGTCACACGAGGCTGCTCCTTGGGGTCAGACCCCGTGTTAACATTGTCAACCCGCAGGAATGGCTCTGTACTGGTGCCAGAACAGTGCAGCCCAGGCAATCCACACCCCCTGGAACTCCCCTTTGGCTCCACCAAGGTGAGCTCATCTGGAGCCCAGCAGCCATGGCAGGGGTAGACCCAGGCTGTCCAAAATGGTGTGAACCCCAAGTCCTCATGCCATGGCAGCCCCACAGGGGTCTGGGCACAAGAGTCCTCTTGGACCACGGTGATGGAATGGGAACCCCGGCCAGGCCCAGGATGCAGCAGGGAGACAACTGACTGTGCAGGGGGCAGAGGAACTTTATGGCGAGAGCCCCACCCTGTGTGGGCAGATGGGAATGGTCTGACGGGTGTGGAGGCTGCTCCTCTCTGTACCCGCCTCCCACACCAGAGACAGGCGTCAGCACAGCGCAGAGGGCGAGGAGCCCCAGGGGAAGGAGGATGCCTCCTGATTTCATGGTGCTGCCAAGAACCGGGTCCAAGTGCCCAGAACTGAGCTGAGCCAGGCTTCGCTCTGCCATGGGTGGGGCTGGGGCCACAGAGGGGGCCCCCCTGTTCTCCACAGACCGGGATTGCATTAGCTCTGAGTTCACAGACTGGAGCCACAGCTGCTGCCCTCCTTTCACATCCCACTTCAGTCCCTGCCCTGGCTCAGCTGTGGCCTGGAACCCCCAGGTTCCTCCTCGCTGGGTGAAGGGCTAATTCCTTTTCTTTCTGGGAATGAGCGGCCCCTTCCTGGGCTCTCCTGGTCCCTGGGTCTAATGGAGAGGACTGGGTGGGGAGGGGGCACTGCCCTGCGTATCGTGAGCTTCCATCTACACCCCTGTGGCACGTCTGCTTTCCACTTAACAAACCCCAGGACGGTGATCGCCCTTCAGCCCTCATCGAACACCAGGGACTTAGCCAGTCCCTCACAACGTGGGGCCTTTCCTGGGCCTCTCTTACTCCAGCTTGGTTGGATTATTCACGTGTAACCTCAAGTCTGCATCTCCTGGGTTTCTAACGCTGGGTGTGCGGAAAACTGCATCCCTGGGGTGATTCTTGCCCTTCCGACATTGACACACGCTCCCAACCTAAACTCCACCTGTGGGTGGTTTTTGCCTGCTGAGGAGGCCGTCACCAGTGTAGGGAAAGTCTGAGCAGCCGTGCAACCTGAGATAAAGCCCTGCACTAAGCAGAGGGGAGCTTAGCCAGGACAGGAGAGAGAGAGGAGAACCCCCCTGGAATTTTACCCCCCAATTCCTTGTGATGCTGTGTAGAGGCAGGAGACATTTCAGTCCAGATGGGGGTTTTCCCAAACAATTCTATGTCCCTGGGAAGCTGGGCTGGAAATTTGGGAAGTGCCTTGTCAGTGACAGGCTCCTAGACCTATCTCCCCAGCGACAGCCGCTGGCAGGACAGTGTGGCAGTACCAGGGGCTCTCTCGGTTCGCTTCCTGCTAGGGGTTCTCATGGGAGCCGCCAGGCCTGGCTCTATGCAGGGCAAGCGCATGCTGCACTCCTGCATCAGCCGTGGGTGGGCACGGGGCCGGGCAGCAGCTGGAGCTCCCCAAACCACAGCAGCTGTTACTCGTCACCCACAACGTGGCTTGTCTGAGCACTGAGCCAACGGCCACGCTGAGATTCTGCCTGAGGAAACTTGGTGCCCTAGTTACTGGCTCTGGCTGCCTGGCCTGGACGAGGCGTGTGCAATGTGTGCGAACCTTGGCAGCGTGAGGGGTGGTTGCATTCCCAAATGGCTGAGCGGGTGGAATAATGCTGGGAACACGTAGGTGTAGGGGTGGGAGCCTCAGTCCTCGCCCTGCGCTCATGGGCGGAGAGCATGGCCAAGAAAACAGGAACCCTGTCAGAAGAGGCAGCCAGCCAGTAATGAGATGTTTACCTCGGTTCCGTCAGCTTCGTCTGCTGTTCCTCCTCCGGTGGGGGCCATCCTGGAACGGATCCTGGCCTCTTGTTCATGAGAGTAGTGCCTGCTTGGGCATGAAGGGCACACCAGCCTTCCATGATTTGACAAACCACAAGACCCCTGGTCTTGGCTGAATGAAACCTGGGTGATGCTGCTCCCCGAGGTTTGCGGGTTGCCAGGCCCTTGTCTCACAGCCACAGCCCGTGCTTTGGACCCACGTCCTCCTGGCTGGGGAAGGCCAGTGGCAGAAGGGCTAAGTCCTTCACTGATGAGAAATGTCAGCACCTCTCATTGAAAAGAGCAGGCTGCCTATTGGTTTTCAGAAAGCATCACTGCAGCCTCTGCCCAAAAAGTCACTGCTTGACTGACAGTTTGGCCAGGAATCCCTGCTGTCACGTCCCGTTTTGGACCCAGGCTGTGCTGAGAACACTCTGACAGCGTTTCCATGCTGCTGATGTTGGGCCTAGACCTGGCTCCAGCACAGTGCCCACGCTGGTCACTGATCACCGATCACCTCCACAGAGAAACCGAGCTCAGGGTCCATGCTGCTCTCACTAGATCTAAGGGCCATCTTCCATCTTCTTATCCCCAGATGCTGCTGAGGCGCCTGCACGCCTGGTGGGGCAAACAGGGCTGCTGCTGGCTGGCTTTTCCCTCGACTCACGGAGATCTCAACGGTCAGTGGTGGGCAGTCGCTCCTCTTCCCAAAGAGCTCTCCAGTGCGGGGTGCTGCGGGGACCGGTCTGTAACCCCGCCCAACCCGTGTCTGAGGCCAGTAGAGGGCTAGGAGGAGGCCAGGGGTGCGGGGTTTTCAGGGCACTGACGACACCTAACTAAAGGACTCCATTGCATCAGAAGTGGGCGTGTGGGTCAGCGCCACAGCCTGTGTCCAGTCGAGATTGGGGACCGAGGAGAGGAGTGGGCTGAGGCCCAGCCCAACCAGGACTGGAGTGAGGAGGGGCAGTGGAACTGGCGGAGGCGACATCAGTCCCTTTGATTGAGAGGGCTCATCTGCCATTAGATCCCATTGCAGCCATAACCCAGTCAGCACTTTGCCATCAGCGCCAGGCCAGGAGGCTGTGACCTTTCCTTCCCGATACCAACCTTACTCTGTTCTCCAGGCCTAGGACACCTGAAGATCAGACTATTGCAGTGTGGTCTGCGCGGGGCTGCCCCTTAAAGCCAGGTGGAGACTGGCGCTGGTGCAGACCACAGCAGCTTGATTATCGAGCAGGGCCCTTCTCCGGGAGCTCCGGAGTCAGCATGGGCTGCCCATTGGTCTCTGCATGAAGTCTAAGGGTTGGGTTATGATCTGTGCAGCCCTAAATAGCCTGGGACCGGCCCTACGTCAGGGCTCCCCTCTCTTCCCAGACAAGCCGGACGCCACAGCTGCTGTCAGGGGGATCCCCTGGCTATAGGACAGAGGGAGGACTGGGAGGCTATTCTCTGGGAGGGCTCTGGGAATGGAGCTCGCTCCTCCCTGATCCAAAATAGCTTGAATTCGATGACCTTCTGGGCATGCTGCACAAACCGTTGATTTGCCAGGGCTTGGGGAGTGAGAGGTGGGCATGGCTTGGCTGCTGAGTTAACGTGTCACTGGAGATCAGAATGGGATACAGCCAAAAGCCAGTTGTTTGCTCCTGGAAGTTTTGATAAGTGTTTTTGAACTGGGAGATTTTGCTTGGGCATCTTTTATGATTGTTTAAATTTACATCAATAAAGGCGAGACACTCCCCTTCACAGAATTGCACCCGGGTGGGGACAGATACTGGGAGCCGGTTCCCAAACAGGAAACAAACAGGGACGAGACCGTGCCAAAGCCAAATAGGTCATTGTGAGCCCCCACCTCTCGCCAGGATCTCATACCCGGCTCCCAGCACCACCATGGAGTAAGGGGGCATCTGCCTCCTCCCGAGACCCCTCGCCCTCCAAGCCGAGCTGCTGCATGTGGGGTTCCAGGGCATTCACGGGCACACAGGGCTGAAGTGAAGATCCAGCCCTCAGCCTCTGGCCCTCTCCAGTGAGCTTGGCGTGGACGCTCTGGCAAGGTCTCACCAATCCTGGCTCCCCCAGGTCCCAGGCATCAGCATCTCCGCTGAAGCTGGCAGGGTGTTTCTGTCCTGGCTGGACCCTAATTCCCTCTTGGGCCAAGCTCTGTCCTAGCCATGTTCTGTCCAAGTCTGCACTCAGCTTAGCAGCTCTTCTCTGCACCATCTCCTGCCTCGGGCAGGGCTTTAGTGCCAGGCCCAGTGTGGGGTACACCAGGCTACAGAGGATGTGTGATCGGCCCACACTGCGGCAGGGCTGAGCCACACAGGGAGCGTGATGTCCTGGGCCAGCAGGGTACACAGCCTGTACCATGTCACCACACATCCCTTACCCTGTGTCTCCTGCTACCCAGAATCCTCTTGGCCTTCTCAGCCCCACTGCACAACGTGCCCTCATCTCCATGCCCTGCTGACATGAACCCTGGGCCCCTTTTCCTGGCTGCCTGGTCCAGCTCACCTCCTTGTCACCAAGCAGTCACCACACAGGCCGCAACAGGGCTTGGGCCTCCCTGTTTCTCCAGGTTCCTTCGAGGGGGTTTCCCAAGCCCTGGGATCTGGGTTGCTTCCTCCTTCCATCCAGGGGGACTGATTTATAGTCAGACACAGCGTGCTGGGAGCTGGAGCACGGCAGGAGCCGACAGGTCACTGTGAGCCACCTCCCTCCACTCCTGACTCTACCCCACCTGGGCCAGGGTTTAAATCCCAGCCTGGCTTGGAGCTGAGCACAGAGACCTGGCTCCCAGCAGCACCAAGGAGTCAGGCAGCATCTTCCTTCTCCAGGGGCTTTTCAGCTGTCCAGACAGCCAGGTCCATGTCCCTGTGCAATCCTTTGTGCCAGTTCTAGGGTGACTAGACTGCAAGTGTGAAAAATCAGGATGGGGTGGGGGGTGATAGGAGTCTGTATAAGACAAAGCCCCGAAAACCAGGGCTGTCCTATAAAATCAGGATAGCTGGTCACCCTAGCCATCCCTCCTGCATTGGGAGGGGCACTGCCAGCTCTGTGGGGCATGAGGGAATCTTCCATCTTCTGGAATATCCTGGCCCCGGGCCCCCGAGTGCTGAATCTCTGCTGAAGCTGGACATGGATGTTTTTTCCCAATGATTTCTCGCTTCAGGTGGTAAAGGTTACGTCACATGGCCCGGAGCTGCCCATGGGACAAGCCTCTGCTCCTGTGCCCTCAACCCCACCCACTTCAGCTGGGTGTGGGGGAGACACATCCTGGGCAGAAATCTCTGCTTCTGAGTTGCTTGTCCCTCTGCCCTGTGCCTGCAGATATCTGCAGCCTCCCTGCTGAAGTGGGGCCTGCACAGCTGCGCTTCCTCGCTGGGTCTACAGCTGGTGCGCTAGGAAGTGGAAGAATTCTTCTCTGGGGGCTGCAGTGGGAACAAGAATGACTTGGAGACTAAAGCCAACTGTCTCCCGGCCTGCGCAGGGCAGGCTAAGAACCCTAGCAACCAGGCAGGGCTGCCCCTTACACAGGGCAATGCCGGGCCGCCACACTGCTCCCTCGTACATGAAGAGTGTCTGTCTCCTACCTATTCCTACAGCACCTGGCTGTGTCTGGCTGTTCTCGGAGCTGCTGCAGCTGGTCTGGCGCAGGCATGGATCAGGCCCGGTTCATGGCCAGTGAGTGCGGATGTGAGCTGAGCAGGCGGTCGTGAGGTGCGCGCTGCCTACGTGGCCCATCTCCCACAGTGCCATGGCTGCAGACAGCAAGGACCCAGGCCACTCCTGCAGTGCTGGCCACCATTCCCCCACCCCCAGAGCTGGAAGGGAACAATGCTCCATAGTGCTGCCGGGGCCAGGTCCGAGTCCCCAGCACTGAGTCAGGCTGGGATTTAAACCATCTTCCAGGCAGGGCTGAGAAGGGAGTGGGGGAGGCGCCTCACAGGTCCACGGGACCAGGACCCTGACAGCTTCGTCCTATTTCCCAGGGGATCCCTAGCTCCCATTTGCTGGGACTGGACTGTGGAGGGGATGAGCTGCCTCAGCCCCACTGACCCACACAGGCCAATTACCAAGATTGGACCAGACAAAGACCCAGCCCCCCGGGACTCTCCCCCACAGCTCTGCTCGTTTCCAGAGGACCAGGTCATGGTTTCCTGGGGTTCCTTCTCTTCCTCAGTAAACATTTCCTGACGTCCCAGTACCTTGGCCTCTGCTTCATCATTCTCCAGGTCAGGCCTGTCTCAGCCTGGGCAGCCCCCACCACCCTCCCCTAGAGGGCCTGTCGGTCTGGATCCAAGACAAGCTCTGGGAACAGACAAACCTTTACACTAGTGCCACAGTTTCACAATTGCACAGTTGTTTACATGCCCAGTGTGGCCTATGCAGCGGCACACCTGGCTGCCTAATACAACCACACATTTGCACACACAGGCATGCGAACTAGGCTCCCAAATGCACTGGTCTGGTTGTGTGTGAGCAGCTTTGGGAATGTGTCGCACAGCTCCCCTGGCTGAGGCTCTTTGTGACGTGGCTGCTGTTGGGGGAGGTCTGGGTCTCCCGATATTTGTCTTTATTTGGCTGCCGCGTGAGACCATTTTCATGACACTCTTCGGAAGGCTGGGTCCTGCAGGCTGCTCGGCGGTCTCAGGGGGTCTCAGTGATGGCTGGCCTCAAGCCGCCCAGCAAGATTGGGGCACTCGCACTACTAAGGAACAATCAGAATTCCTGACACACCCGTGGCAGCGCACAAAATCAGTGGCAGAGGGTGAAGGTCTGGTGGCTCCAGCTATGCTCAAACCCTGGCCAAGGTTCCTACAACTTTAGAGGTCACTTGTTCTCCCTACCACTGCCAGCTTCCCATCCTCCTCCGGCACTTTGCTTTGGGCTTTCGGCTTTCATGCGTCAGGTTGGTGCCCTGACTGGGCTCTGGGATGGAAAGTGCTGGGGGCTCATATTACCACAGATCATCTGCCACTAGAAATCGTATTGCAGAGACTCATTTTGGGCCCCGTCCGGCAAACTTTTACCTGTGTGCTTGGCGTGTAGCATGTGAACAGTCCAATTGAAGGTAAGCATGTGAGCGTGAGCCAGATCGGGATCCTCCTGTGTTTTTAGCCACTAACTGAGGAACTAGCAGAAAGGGCGTCTCACAGGATCCTGGAATTAGGCTCACAACAAAAGAGAAGCTCCTGTCCTGTTAGGAAGGGGGGTGGGGATGAGTGCAGGCCAGGGACTCAGAGACTCCTGAAACCAAGGACAGAAATTCACAGCAATACCCCGGCAGGGGTTATTGTTAATATCCATGTTTATTGAAGAGATATTTTCATTTCCAACACAAAGAGACCAAGACAAATCCCAGAGCAGGTGTCCTGTGGCAGAGAACACACGCTGCGTCAGGACCAGATCTAAAGGCGGCTCAGGCACCTGGTACATGCAGAATGGAGGGGAAGCAGCAGAGATAAACACAAGCGCCGTTAACAACAGTGTAACAGCCGAGGGGGGATTTACTCCAAGGAAGAGAACGGTGAAACGAAGGGTTTTTACAAAGCCAAGTTGTTTGTGTCCCTGGTGTAGAACATGCTGTCTGAACTGGTGAGCTCATCATCCCCACAAGGCAGGTCCCCATTGCACACATGGGGAAACCTACACAGACATATGGGGTCTGTGCAAGCCACACAGTTACACATGGGCAGAGCTGAGATTACAAATATAGCAGAGCAGAGAGAATATACCCAGATCCGAATCCTGAGTGTCAGCCACTACACCGGACTGGCTCTCTTTCTGCGTGTTTAGTAAAGGCATGATTCATTAACACATTGTTAATCTTGGAGTCAGGTACAAGTGTCAAGAGCCTGGTAGCTCAGTCCACAAGCCTTTATCAGGATCTTCCAGAAATAAACCTCCGTTTTTATGTGCAGAGCTGTGTAACTTGTCTGGTTTCCAACACGTTATCTCAAGCCTACACTGACCCCAGGAGAATGGCGTGGCAGAGGCCCGTCCAAGCTGCCCAAATGGATTCGAAAGCCAAACAATCCACTTCTAGAGTTCTTGAGCTCCAGAGCAAAGCCTGCTCCCACACTGAAGGGCAGTCCAGTGCAGCTGGGATGGGGCAGGAGGAAACCTCGCAGAAACCTATACCAGGTAAATGCTCAGACAGAGCTGTGCAGGACTCACAGGAGATGCTTTATGGCAACAGAATGTCGCCAGGGCCTAAAGCAGGGGAGCAGCTTAGAACTGAAATGAGCGTTAAGAGCTAATGGAGTGAGCTGGGAGCCGGCCAATGCTCAGCAGAATTCCCTAGATCTTCCGGACTTATCAAGGCATTTCAAGAGGAGTCTGTGGCCCCTGGTGCTGGGTCCAAGCTCCACAGATGGTGCTGATGCTTGTTAGCGTGGATTACACCAGCAGAATTTGTCCAACACAGAATCCAGCAATTTGTCCAGAATATCTTCTGCTGCTGCCTCCTAAATTCTGACTTGTTCAGGTGGTTCTGGTTAAAAACCAGCTCCCGAGACAGTCTGAGAAACCATGTTAAAACACAGCTTTACACATTTGGGCTTCTACACTGTAGTTTCCCTTGAAAAGGGTCCTGCAGCATTAGAGCGATCTGCTACGCTGCTATCCAGTGGTGATCTACGACATAGCCAGTGTTAGGTAACGTGCAGATGCTTTGGCATGAGGGCTAATAAAGTGATGCCTTTACTGAGAACAGAGAGAGTTACAGTGGTTGGAGATGGAAAATGCCAATTAGCTTAGTCAGCCCATTCA
>VOCS01062585.1:0-10310 GCA_007922155.1 Mesoclemmys tuberculata | reverse complement strand
ATGTTATGATGGGATAGTTTAATTTGAGCAATTGATTTTGGATTATCAGCAGATAAGTCTGCTCAATGGTCTGTGGGAATGCTGGATGGGATAGG
This sequence comes from Mesoclemmys tuberculata, assembly GCA_007922155.1. Classification (NCBI taxonomy): domain Eukaryota; kingdom Metazoa; phylum Chordata; order Testudines; family Chelidae; genus Mesoclemmys; species Mesoclemmys tuberculata. The sequence goes on along the minus strand of VOCS01062585.1, from coordinate 10,215 downwards.
AACTGAGTTACTGCAGAGAAATCTTTTTTGGGTGCTGGCTGGTGAGTCTTGCCCACATGCTCAGGGTTTAGCTGATCGCCATATTTGGGATCGGGAAGGAATTTTCCTCCGGGGCGGATTGGCAGGGGCCACGGAGGTTTTTCGCCTTCCTCTGCAGCATGGGGCATGAGTCGCTTGCTGGTGGATTCCCTGCAGCTTGAGGTCTTCAAATCTCACTTTTGAGGATTTCAATAACTCAGTCATGGGTTCGGGGTTGTTATAAATGTGTATGGGTAGGGTTTTGTGGCCTGCCTTGTGCGGGAGGTCAGACTAGATGATCATATTGGTCCCTTCTGACCTATGAGTCTATGAGTCTATGAGATACCTTATTTCTGATCTATGCATTGTCAGAATGATAAATATAATAGCATCAGCTTTATTGCAAGGCTCTCTCACCATGTATGAGATGCCAGGTCATTTATGGCTGATTAATTTTAAAAGGTGAATGTGGCACTACTTGATGTGTTCTTCCAGTCACTTTTGTACTTATTTGTGAATTGCTGAAAGAGGGTATTTTAAAATACTAGCTCTAATTAACTTTGGCTTTTAGCATGTTAATTAACATTACCCTTTCAAAGACCGTTATTCATGAAATAACTCAATAATAGTCCACAGAACAGTTATTAAAGAAAGAAAGAACTCAACAGCGATACTTCTGATACTAACCTCCAGCTGGTTGGCTGTTAGGTTAGGAGCTCAGTCTGAAACTCTTACTCACATAGCATAATGCTGTTGTTTTCAATGGGACTTTGCATTTGAGTAAGAGCTATTCAAAGTGAGTAAGGGTCACAGAATCACTGAACCTTTCTGGCAAGGAACATGTTTTCCCCTCTGTGCCATATGGAGCTGATCACAGTTCAGGTGTACTTTAAACTTACACATTCTGTATATGTAGTTGACAAGAGTCTCTGCCTTACATTGAAAATGGACATTCCCAGCAATTCTTTTATATGTTTGAATTTGCTGTAATATATAGTGTCTTATAAAGATGAAGCATAAATATCTCAGGAACAAAGGAAGTCCTAGGAATAAATCCGTTTATAAATTTATACTTTATAAAAGTATTATAAAGTATAAAGTGTAAAAATACTTTATAAAGTATAAAAGTATATATTTATACTTTATAAAAGTATAAATCCATTATTAGACAGAGATGATAAAATTGTCAGTAATGCTGCAGAAAAGGCAGATATTTCTGTTCTGTTTGGAAAGAAGCTGACAGATGTATTCGTGTCTTTCCCTGTCAAGGAAATACTTTCTATTCCAGCAGTAACCTGGCAGGATGTTAAAGAGCAACCTCAAAATTCAAACTGTTTTACATCTGTAGGCCAGATAACTTGTACCTAAGAGGTTTTTTTTAAATAGTGAGTTCTGAAAGCCAATGATGCTGCAATTTAACATATCTTAGAATAGTGGGAGAACTGGCAAAAGCTAATATTATGCCAATATTTTAAAAGGCCTGGATCACTGTAAGCTGGTTAGCCTGGCACTGCTCTCAGTTAGAATCAGGGAAAAGCAGATGCAGGATGCAATTGGTAAAGAATTCAAGGATGGTAGTATAATTAATGCCAGTCAACATGGTTTTATGGAAAATATGTCTTATCACACACTCGATATCTTTTTTTATCAGATTTCATGTTTGGTTGATAAAGTAAACTTTGATGACATAATATACTTAGACTTATGTAAGACAGTTGATTTAGTACCACACAATGGTCTGATTAAAAAGTTAGCAGTATACAAAATCAATGTAGCACATATTACATGGATAAAAAGCTGACTAAATGATAGATCTCAAAAGATAATTATAAATGGAGACTCATCATTCAGTGGAGTTGTTTCTAATGGGGTTCCACAGGGATCGACTTTCACCCAAAGCTATTCAATATCATTATCAATAACCTGGCAGAAAATATAAAACAATTGCTGGTAAAATATGCAGATGACACAAACATTAGTGGAATGTTGAATAATGATAAGTACAGGTCAGTTTTGCAGAGTGATCTCGATCGTTTTGTAAGCTAGGCTTTCTTGAGCAACCTGCGTTTTAACGCAGGCAAAAGCAAGGTCATGCATATAGGAACAAAAGATGTAGGTTACACTTACAGAATGGAGCAGTATATTTTGTAAAGCAGTGACTTGGAAACAGACTTATGGGGGTGGGGGCATGGTGGATAACCAACTGAACATGATCTCCCAGAACAATGCAGCAATTACTTTGGATTTATAAGCAGAAGAATATTGAGTAGAAGTTGGAAGGTAGTATTACTATGTGCACAGCATTGTTGAGACCATTAGTGGAATATTGTAGCCAGTTCTGGTGTGTACACTTTAAAATGGATGTTGACAAATTGGAAAGGGTTCAGAAAAGAGCTACAAGAATAATTCAAAGTCTGGAAAACCTGCCTTCAAGTGAAAGACTAAGGTCTGCTCTATACTAAAAGGTTAGCTCTCTCCAGCTACGTCGCTCAGGGGTGTGAAAAATCCACACCCCTGAGCAATGTAGGTAAACCAACCTAATTCCCATGGATAGACAGCACTTCTGTTGACCTAGCTTTCACCTCTTGGGGAGGTGGATTACTTACAGCTATGGGAGAACCCTGCCCATCAGCATGGATAGTGTCTACACTGAAGCACTGCAGCTATGCCACTGTAGTGTTTCAAGAGTAAACAAGTCTTAAGGAAGCTCAATCTGTTCAGTTTAACAAAGAGAAGGTCAGGAGGTGATTTGATCACAGTCTATAAGTACCTACATGGGCAGAAGATTTCTTAAACTAGAGGATTATTTAATTGAGTAGGACAAAGGCACAACAAGATCCAACGGCTGGAAACTGAAGCTAAACAACTTCCGAAAGGATAGAACGTGCACATTTTTAACAGTAAGAATAATTAACCCTGGAAACAATTTACCTAAGAATGTGGTGGTGGATTTTCCATACCATGATATTTTTAAATCTAGATTGTATGTGCTATTAAAGGATATGCTTTAGCTCAGTAAGAAGTTATGGACTTGATGCAGAAACCACTTGGTGAAAGTCGATAGCCTGTGTCATATCCAGTTCAGACTAGATCACTATACTGGTCCTAATCTGTAAATCTGTTGTGTGCCAGCACAGAATATTGCGTCCCTGGACTCTCAGGGTTTGGTGCACCAGACACAAAACTTCTAGTGTTTGATTCATGCACACAGCTAATAATTTTTACAGATTCCACCAACTGAAAACAAAAGATGATTTGCCCAGACGCAGGAAGATATCTGGAAGGTTGATTTTACTGTGGAAAAATGTATTTTCACCCTTTAGCTTTTTCAGTATTTTTTTGTTTTTGTTGTTTATGCTTTGTGAACTCTCCTCAGGAAAGGTTATTATGTGGCTTACTGAACATGCCAAGCTCTCTGTCTCCCTAGCTCATGGCCCTGTCCTCTTGCCATTAAAGTCAATGAGAGTTTTGCCACTGATTTCAATAGAGGTAGGACTGGGCCCTTTGACAAGAAACAGGGAAAAATATTTAAGCTGTATATAATTAAAGGTATGTTTATTGTGAATACAAGTTGTATTATCAATGTGAGACTCATTATTAATGAGTCGATTGTCTTTTTTCATTGCTGAAGTTTCCAGATTGGTTTAATATATTAAAACCCATTGAGGAAAATGTAGCATAATGCACAAAACACAGTATTATCAGCCGGATAAAAGCTTACGATAGTGTAACCCATTACAAAGACATCTTATTACAGTAACATTTCATCACCACAGACACAGTCTCTGTTACTGATGTCTAACAAGCCATTTGATTCCATTGTCCTTTTTAATGACATAATTAATGGCATTTGTCGGCAAAAGTTAATTGAGTAGAGCCTTTGTGTTGCATCATCAGAAGTGAACTAATATAGTCTAGTGGAATATTGCTACTGATTGTTATCCAATATTTTATTAGCAAACTTCGTTGGTTCTGTATTAAGGAAATTGAAGATATGAGCCAGTGTAACAGCAAATGGCTTATGCATTGTACCAGCCCCTCATCCTTCAGGAGCAAGTGGGTATCAAGTCCTTGTGTTTGTCCAGCAACATATTCCCCGATAACTTTAAAACTCTTCCAAAAGTCTCTTTGGCAGATAGTCAAACATTTGGATAGCTATCATCCAGTCTAAGCTGTATGTCAGATGATTCGCAGATCCAGTTCTACCTTTTGGAATTCAGACATTAGCTTCAAATCATGTATTAGGGCATATCTACACTACAAACTTTTGCTGACACACATTATATCAGGATAAACCTGTCGCAGTTAGCTTATCACTTACGCATGTGCTTGCTTGGCTCCTTGTGTGGGCACCAGGAGTGCTTGTGTCGATGCACAGTGTGGTGCACCATGGGGCAGGTATCCCAGTGTGCAATCCACCACCATCTGGCACACTGTCTTTTGGGAAGTTTTGGCAATGCATGGTGGGGCAGAAATGCTAACTGGGAGAAAGGAGTCAACTTACCTGAATGCAGCTGTCTCCATCCTATAAAGTTATCCAGTTCCCATAATTTTTGCATCATTTTTTTAAATTGCATGAACCCACATGGCCCATCTCACTGTCAGCCGTCTATGACAGCAGCATGGAGCCTGCACTGTCTTGCATTATTTTCATAAGTTTTGCAAGCACAGGACGCACAATCCTCCAGTATTTGTAAAGCCGTAAGACGAACCAAATCAGCAGGGAACATGATGATTTCTTGGAGGACAGATTGCTGTGGGAGACAGTGAGAACTAGTTCAAGGTTATTGGCAGTCACAGAGCAGCTGCAAGCAGTGACCAGTGGCTTTGCATTGTAATGCAGATGTGGGATGATGAGCTTTTCAATGCCCAAGGCCACATTCTTCCATCTGTATGGTGAGCTCACCCCAGCCTTTGAACACATGGCCACCAAAACGAGTTGTCCTGACACTGGAGAAGCAAGTGGCTATCGTGCTATAGAAACTTGCAATGCCGGATTGCTACCGGTCAGTGGAAAATAATTTTAGAGTTGGAAAATCCACTGCGGGCACTGTTGTCATGAAAGCATGCAGGGCTATTAAGCGTCTCCAGCTACATAGTATTGTGACTGTTGGTAATGTGCAGGACATACTGGATGGATTTGAAGCAAAGGGGTTCCTGAACTGTGGGGGGGAACAGACGGCACGCATAGCCCTATTTTGGCACCAGACCACCTTGCCATCGAGTACATCAAAAGAAAGGGCTACTTTTCTATGGTTATGCAAGCGTTGGTGGCATGGGCAGCATGTGCACTCCCCCTTTGGCCCCCTGCCATGCCCCTTCTGCTCGAGGCCCTGCCCCCATCCCGCCCCTTCCGCCTCAGGCCGAGCACCACCGATGCCCGGCCAGAGCAAATCAGCCCTGAGTCCCAACCGGTGCCCGGCCAGCATGGAGCAACCCTCCCCCACCCAGGCATGGCTGGCGCAGAGCAGCCCCAACTAGAGCGGAGCAGGCCCCTAAACCCCAGCTGGCCTGCTGGTTCTTGGAGCAATCCTGGCCATTTCAGCCTGCCAGCACTTCCATTGCCCACCACCTGGCCATGAGGGATGGGAGGAGGGGGAGCCACTATGGGCAGGTGGGGTGGGGTGCAGAGAGATGTTGCAGTGGAGTTCTCCATGGACTGCAGAGGGAGGCAAACCCTTGATTGTTGTACCTTTATTTCCACAAGAGTCTGCAGCATCAGTGTTTGATGCTGGAGCAGCCCCGCTGTGTCTGTGCATCTCCCTCTCAGTTTCCTGTTTGGTCTCCTGGACCGTGTTCCTGTCTTCTCTTTCCTTCTCCAGGCTGTGTGCAGTGTTCACTCTCCAGGCCCTTTGCTCATGGTCTGTTGCAACACTGGCTTGCAGGATCTCACTGAACATGTCATCCCAAGTCATCTCCTTATCTGGCTCAGGGATGTGGAGGGGGAACCCCTCAAAGCTGCAATGGCAGCAGCTGCAGATAAAACACACAGGGCTACCACCGTCAGCATAGTCACAACAGAAAGCAAAAGGTAAGATTCCGAATTCCCTTCCTTGGGTCACCAAAAGATGCTTAGGGACACTTCTGCTTGTGCCTGGTGGCATTCACAGCATCAGCCATGGCTCGCTGGGGTGAGGGAAATGAAGGAATTGCTCGGTAGCATGAAACTATGCATATAGGGCAGTGAAACTGAATACTGGAACCATTTTCCACAGGCAGTGATGATTTTAGCTGATATCTGACTCCTGAAGCTGCTGTCACCCGTTTGCTGCTAGCCTGTGTACTGCAGTGGTGCCTGCTGAAGTTATCGCCGACTGGCTGGGGAGATGTCCTACCACAGAGGAAGAAATAAGGCTGCCATCCTGAGAAATCTTAGCGAGAGGATTGCAGAGTATGTCCATGAAAGTTTCACTGAGATCTCTCAGGAGGATTCAGGTAGGTAGGCCACATATCCTGTAGTAAACCAGACAGTCCTGCTTTTCTAGAGTTTGTGTCCTGTCCATTATTCTAACAAAAGGGGATTTGGTTTTGTCTGGTATCCGAAAGGGGGTGCCATTTGGAAGAACACGCTGCTCCACCCCCGCTGGCATGACCTTGAGCACAAAGTCATGCTGGTAGGGGAGGAGTGGCATGCTCTTCAAAATGGGGCCCTCCATGTGGTGTGACCTTGGATGCCGAAGGAGACTGCTCTTTGGAAAACATGGCCATTGATGTCTCTGAAGTGCTAGGAGTGCCTGTGATTAATAGATGAGGGAGGCAAGGACCCTCTCACCAGAACCCAGAGAAAAAGGTAAGGACTTTGGTAAGGAAATCACAATGGGCAATGAATGCTGAAGTCAACACTTGTTTAATTTAGATTAGTCAAACACATACTAACCCTGTGAGAGCAAAGAAACATTGTTAGGAATCTATCATTTTCAAACAGCTTCTTCAGGATTAACAAGCTCTCACATGGAGATGAAGTGCTGGTGTGAGAATCACCAGTGTCTCTTCATTTTATTTACCACTAAATCCAGAGAGCAAAGTCCTAACAGGATTATTTGCTGCTCATTCCCAACAATGGAAGAGGTTGTTCCCCATCTGAGGGGGAGGGCATAAAATAGGAGGCGGTCCAAACAAGATTAGCATCTTCTGCAGAAGGCGAACACGTAGCCTGCATCTCTACTCTCAGAAGGGAGTTGTCAAATGGAGAAGGGAGCAGGAAGTTAAAAAAAACCAACTCCACCAAAGTAGGCTCAAACAAAAAGAACTCAATAGCAACCTTGCTTAGCATAAATTTTATCATGATTTGATGGAACCAATCTTAATTTGACAAGCTCACAGAGATAACAGTTAGTCAATTTCCCATTTCAACAGGCAGAGTGATAATTGAAAGCTTCCAGATATGTCACATAGAGATCAAACCTGCAGGAAGCAGTAAACTTTCTGATAAAGGACCCAAGTCTGCTTCCACTGAAGTCAATGATAAATGCCCATTGACTTCAAAAGGGGCTGGGTCAGCCTCAAGGTGAAAAGCCATTTTGAAAACAGTTGCAATCCCCTACATCTCCAGTCAGAGAAGTGTCAGAGGATACCTCTTCCAAGTTATACCAGGGACTCTCATTTCTTGGGTGGTGAGTTGCCAGGAGCTGTGACAGAGGGCCCTTCAAAGGACAGTGACGTGACTGCCAACATCGCTGTGCAGGTTAAAGAGAGAAGAATTCAGACAGCAAGACGGTGGACAAATGAGCTGGTGAAGACCAAACTTTCCAGTCAGATTGCCCCTGTTTTCAAAGAAGTTGTAGGGACAAGAGGACTGCGGGCCAAGTCTTTGGTTCCAGCAAAGCTGTGCTCAGTACAGGCCCTGAGGATGAAGGAGAAAGTGAATCTAATGTCACCTTTCCACTCCCCTGAACCTGGGATAACTAGGGTCCAATTCAAACCCTGGCTTAATGGGCTTCTCTAATTTACACTGACCGTCATTCCAGGATCACTGCACTCCCACAGCAAACTCTGCATCTACAGACAAGCCTCCAAATATCCCTATGCCAGCTCTGTGCCATCTGAGGATTCCCCAATGCCAAGGATATCGCCACCTGCCCATTAAGGGCAACTTTATAAGCTACTTTGCTGAGCATCTTCCCAGCTGCTTTTCTGAGCAGTTAAAAGGAACTGAATGGGGGCCAAGCATCTGGTCTCTTTTATTAGCATTTATTCATATAATATTACAGTCTCACTTATTGCTCCTTGCTTAGCTCAAGGCCCATTAGACTAGGCGCTGCACAAACTCAGAGGAAAAGCCAGTCCTTGCCCAAAGAACTTCTATTCTAAATAGAAAAGAGATAAAAGGAGGGTTGTTATTCCCACATTACAGATGATGGAAGCACAGAGAATTTAATTACCGAGGCACAACAGGATTAAGTGATTTGCCCAAGGTCACACAGGAAATCTGTGGCAGAACGAGGAACTGAACTCAGAACTTCTGAGGCCCAGTCCAGTGTCTCAACTACAAGCACATTGTCCCTCTCAAAACCCTTCTGTTTTATGCTGTGCATCAAGTATAATCTTATATAAGGATTTGCTGAAGTGAAGGACTGGTGCAAATATATTAACTGGAGGGAGTGCAGACCGGGTTGCATGCTGTAGGTTGATGCTGCTACACACCTGGCTAGTGCTAGTGGCAGACCCTTTTACTAAAGATGAAACTGATTTAGTGTATAATATGTTTTATCTCTGCCAGCCTGGGAAATGGGATTACTGAGACATGGTCTATTGTATGTCAGTAAAGAACACTGCTTCACTGACCTCTCAGACATGCAACACTAAAATGATTTTTCTGTTTTCCAGCCAGACCTATAAGGATTTTAAAAGTCTAAATGCAATTCCATTCTTTTCAGTAACTGCAGCCGACATCACTAAGTTGCTGAAACATTAAATTTCTTCCCTCGAATAGGCAACCTTGGAATGTCTAACCCAAAAGAAATCCCATTAGTCATACACTGAGTCTGCCTCTGGGAAAATTGCTAGTGGAAGTGGGACAAATAGGCCAGGTAAAATGAGTAATGTATTTATTCTGGATTCATAAGAGCTGATCCACCTTTGATTTCCAATAGTGGGGGCACAGATGGAACTGCTGAGAAATGTGTGGTTAAGCAGGGAGCTCAGGCTGCTTGCTCTTTGGGAGGGATGGTAAAGTAATTACTAGAGGGCAATTGTCTTGCTCACCCGGGGCCAAATTCTGACTGGCCTATGCACAGGGCTGATGGGAAAGAAAGAAAGAGCCCCTCCCTCTTCCCCATTTTCTGTGCCCCTTCCAGGACATATTACACCTGCAGTCCCTGCACTTGGGAAGTACTGACACCGTTACGGGCCCCTGGGAGGTACACATCACCCAACGGGGGCAGAGAAGCAGGGCAAAAAGTCCATGGCAACTGCTGTGCCCCACTTAATTCTCCCTAAAATCCACACCGCACACCTGAACCCAAAGACTGTTGGGGATGAGAGCTAATATCAGGAGATAGGAGCAGTGTGTTTTATTGCATACACTTCCTGCCCAACACTCTCTCAGAAGTCTCTTGCCCCTTAGAAAAACATTGTGTGTGGAGTAATGGCTAGGACAGGCGAAAGCTGCTTTTACAGGACGAACATGCATCCGTCTGTGCCAGGAAATTTAAATAGGGCCTGACGGTGTTGCTAGCCTTCAAGATCGGCTCATTTAACTTTGGGGCACAAATTCTAAATTTGCAATTGTAGGCCAAAAAATGTCATGCTAACAAACTTGCTCTGCTCACACTATACTATACAGGCTGATTAAAAATCTCTCTCTTACCCCAGTTTGTCAGTTTTGAAGACAAACATTCTCCACAGATGACAGTAATGTAATTTAACAGCAAAGACCACCCAGGACACTGGAAATCACAAGTTGCTTGGCCTCCGGTTCTCTGGTTTGTTGTGCTCATCCTTATGTGCACTCTTGGTTGAAGTACAAAGAAATATTGTTTCCTTCTTTTCCAACTTGGATTTCTTTTTCTTCTCATCTGACCAGCAGAACATTCAGTAGGTGGTCTGGAAAATTCTAGAATTTTGAATTCCAATTTAGATACCATAACAAATTTTATAAAAGAGCCAGAAGTCAGTTGGCACGGCGATTTGTAGAGGAGATGCAGTGGGCTTAGGTTTGTGTAAACAACTTTTATCTCTTTAGGATAAGTCTATGTT
>VOCS01061980.1:0-48277 GCA_007922155.1 Mesoclemmys tuberculata | reverse complement strand
TTTAAGATGAATTTGTTAAAGGTGGAATTGATTTAAAATTATTTTCAGTAGCTAGGAATAGTTGGTTGGGAGACCAGTGAAACAACTTTGGCTCTGTGATCAACTAGTTGAGAACTTTCTTAGATATCTTAGTCGCAAAAGTGACCTTAGCTTTCTTAGTGACGAAAATGACCTTAAATATCTTATTTTAAATACAGACTGGTGAAAGCAGTTAATTTAGAAAATCTTCCAATAAAAAATGTAGAATTACAATACAGAGCTTTACATTTCCCTGGTTTGGTCTTCTTGCCAGAAATTCAATAGGGAAAATTTGTACTACATCTATTTGTTCAGTTCACACAGGTTGGAAGAGCAGCTATATAGAAATTTCAAAAATTAATGAGGAGGTGGGGTTTGCTTTGTTTGTTTGCTGGTTATAGGAAGGTTTATAGCAGTAGGAAGTATGTTAGGTTATCAGGTTGGACTCACCAGCAATTCCTGTGTATTCAATAGAATATCCTATAACATGAGTCAGAAAGCACAACGAGTTTTTAGCTGCAAAGGCACAAACGACATAATACTTCAAGATTGCTAGAAATTCTGTGATGAAATCTTTCTTATTCATGCGGGACAAGCCACAGGAGTGTGTGGGCTGCTAGTAGCATACATAGAGAATAAAACTAGTTATCTGAACTCAGCCACCTTGCCCTCAAGATGCCCAGTTTACCTGTACTGAATATATAAGTAACTAAAAATGTCTACCTGCCATTTAGTATTTGCGATCCTGAGACTGACACATCATTAACTCTACATGAGGCTTCACTGCCTATGACAGTTTTGAGTTGCACTAAACAATGAGCTGAAAAATTTCCGTATCGTACTTTACTGACAAAAGACATTTTTGTGATTTCTTCTGTTTGTATTACTGCAATGTCTAGTGGATTGCTTACACCACTCTTATCTTATCATAATGGGTTTTAAAAAGAGATCATTCTTTTAAAATAAGCATATCTAAGATGAAAGGTATTAATTTTGCAAGATCTCTCATCTCCAGCCATCATGAATTCTGGTAATAATTCATATTAGTCATCTTATAATACCCATAAGTCAGGGCTTTCTTGCCATCATATCACACCCTATTACTAACCCGTTAAATCTTTCTTGCTAAAAGTGACCTAAGGAGATGGTAATTAACCTGCTTCAAAGTATAATAATAAAAGAGGCAATTAATGAAAAATTTCCTTCGGATATTTTAAGCAACTGTTAGTGTAAAACTTAAAAGACAGTAGCTTAGCTTGTCTTGGCAACCACTATGTAATTTGTTTGAAGTATTTAGAATACCATGAATAAATGAATCCTTTCCTCCTTGAGTTTCATGCAGAAATTATTGTGTTTTTCAGCTGGCAGTGTTGCCTCATACATATATTTGTTCTTTTAGCATTTAGCATAAAATGCAGAGTATTTTGGAGAGTCATTTTGCATTATAATTGTTCACAACAGACTTAAGTTGTTTTAGTACACACATAATTTAGGGATGAATTGTTTAAACTGTTATGGTGAAAATGCTGAGCAGTATTTTAAGAAATAATTGCTTCTGTAATCCCCTGTTTCATTAACTTTTATTGAAAGACTTCAAATATTACAGAATGTCCTAGGTCAGAATTCATGGCACAGATGAGGCAATGTGATATAAAAAAGATATCAATCACTGGGAAAACTGTCTGCTAGGATTTGCACGAGGGATTTCTCTTTTTGTAAGAATAGTTTGCCCTAAATCAGAATACTTAGAAATATGACAGGAACATATTGCAGTTGCTACTTCAGTAACTATAGGGAACATTTATCAATTGTAATAGTAATTGTTTGAAAGAAATTGGTCATGGATTACTTTCAACCTCATTCCTGCTACACATGCAGACTGGTAAATGGCTGGAAAATTTGTTAATAAATATGAAGTAGATTCATCCTAATGAAGGCCTCTTACTTCACCGGAACAATTTCTAAAATAATATTACACCAGACAGCTATATCCACATTTCTGGGGAGGACTGAGGGGAGAGGGACTGTTGGGAGCTAAAATGTCTCTCAGAAAACATTATATTGCTTGGTTTTCCAAACTCTTAGTTTATGACACTGGGTCGACTATGATTAACTTGAATTCAAAATGAAGATTCCATGGTAGAGTAGGATAATGGATCAAACTGGCTTTAAGTGGAGTAGAGGAAGCAATTAGAAGAGGCAGTATGGCAGTGGTGGGACCACTAGAGGCACTGTGTCAGAGAGAGGCACATGGTGTTTCGGGAGTCTGTGAAAGGATTCAATGGACACTCCCCACCTTCTCACTAGGCCATTTTTGCTGGCCAGTGCAGAAATTGGGCTTAGCCCCTTAATTGCTTTCTGGCACAGCCAGCAGCACCAGATCACCCTTGAACACAAGCACCAGGGCTGTGGCTGGCCCTTGTGTGAGGCAGAAGAGGGAATTTCCCTGCATCTTTTTCCCATCCAGCTTTGAATCCCTACACAATCTGGCCTTAATCTTTGCCAGTCTTCCAGGGCTAAATATGGGGCACTCCCATAGCATAGTTTATATGCATCAGCCCTTTTCCCCCTGCTATGTCCAACCTGTGTACCTGATAATGGGTAACCTCATCTTGATGAGCCCCATGGGGTCCGATACACATTGTGTATTATCCCATCCTGGATAACCAGTTACGCAAGAAGGAAACGGTTGTAATGAAACCCTCTACGGACTCAAGAGCTAAAGGGCTCAAAGGGTTTGTGTCCCTTTCAGCATAAAGTATTCTCTGCAGAACTTTGAAAAACTCAATCAGCCCTATGGAAATCACCACTAAAAAAAGGAAGTATTTAGTCAGTTATTCAGGAACCACCAGCCTGCTGGCTTATGACTGGAGCAAAGAGGAGGGAAGGGAAGAAGCTCCCCGTGAATGGGGTGTTGGAGGGAGGGGCAGAAAGGGGTGCTCTGGAGATGAGGAGGGAGGGAGAAGGCAGCCAGATCCAGTCTGGGAAGGGTTGTCCCAGTAGTTCCTACAGCCGTTCCTACTGCAGTTTAGGAATGGTTGGTGCCCTGTGTGCGCCAGTGCAGCCTGTCCCCCACTCAGGTGCTGGTGCCCTGTCCCATCACACCCTGGTGGCTGGCTCATGTGCTTCCGCCCCTTCCCCAGACCAGGTATCTCTGGGACCCATGGTGGTGGGCTGGGTCAGGGTGTCCTATCTGCTTCCCCGATCTCATGTTCCTTGGCAGCCGCTCCAGCCTCTCCTCTGGGTCCCTCTCTTTTCTGCGGAGCAGTGCGGGCAGAAAACATGGGGAGTGGAAACATAGATCAGTCTGGCCAATATTTCCATTGCGGGGACGCTAGCCCCTTCCCAGTCCCTCCTGCTTAAGACTGTTCCTAGTGGCAAGATAGACAGATGTACTGGGCACGGTGGTGAAAGCTACAAACTCCTAAGTCAGAGTCATTCCTTTGACATTGATATGCTCTGTAGCCTTGGGAGAATTATTCAGAGCCAAACTGTCAACCCCTTTCTTCCGTGATGGAGTGGTTACTCATACGTGCAATCCTGAGTCCGTGTGTCTGCTTGTGTGAATGGTAAGGGATTCAAAATCTAGCCCTTGATCTATCTCTGTTTCCATGTGGAGAAATGAAGATAGGTAAGTAGTTGTATCTCATAGGTATTGTGAGAATTCCTTTTATAATGTTTATAATCTGTGCAACACCTTGTAAGTGTAGAGCGCTAAGTAAGGGCTAATTGTTATTGCTGTTCTTTTTAGAAGACAAAATAAAAATATATATTTTCTCTGGTTATTTCCACTTCCACTTTTTATTCTTAAGCCAATTCATAAGCATTTGCCCCTGACAGACCTCTTATTTACCTAGAATTAAAGGGACTCACTGTCAGATCTGCCTTTCTTATTTGTGCCACCAAAATAAGCACAAAATATAAACGAAATGGGATAATGCACATGCATAGTAAGGTTTGCTGGATCACTGCACTGTGAAACACAGGTAGTTGCACACACAAAATAGGCCAACTACATGCAAAAGATTCCTCTTTATGCCTGTAAGGGCCTAGGTATGCCTAGAACTTTGTTCTGCATATTAATTTTTTTCTTATGCTTTATGTGACTAGTTTTGGAACTTTGGCCTGAAATGTTTTAAAAACATACTTTTCGGCCTGCATGTGTGTTAAAATAATAAAATGTATTTTATTTACTTCTCTCACAGGAACTGTGTGGTACAAATGATATCATTACAAATTATATTTGCTAACCCCACTTGCTAACCCCAGAACTTTATACTCCCGGCATAGGATGAGTGTAACTCCCATCTTCAGGCTAGAGAATCAGGTACTAGGCTGATTCATAGTTCTAATTTTTTTTGTTTAGACAGTTCTGCTAAAGGGAAGTGTATGATGCTGTGAGCTGAAATAAGTCATTTCTGTATTACTGCCTTCCTCCTAAGCAGACTTAGTTAACAGCTGTTGCTTTACTCTGCCGTGTGCTAAGAGCTGTAAACTGTCTGTGTTGACTCACTTTCTGAGTTAGACCTGAGAAAATTCAAACATACAATTCACATGGAAGGTCCCACAATGTATCATTTTCAGCAGCATATCTCTGCAGACTTTAACTTTTTTTGTTGGCTGTTTTGATGTTTCTCTTTGTCAAGTGTTTTGCAATTTAATGTGCTTGACATATTGAAGCACGGAGCGCACTGCATCTTGCCAAACATGCTTCAGCAACTTTAATGTTTGTAAATAGTGGATCCTGGTGCTTCATAGGAGATGGGGCTAAATCATGAGTTTCAGATCTGAAGCTGAACTTCCCCTATATCTGGGGAGATGAGGAAGGATTCAGTTTGGAATTCACTGTTCATGGAGATAAGTCATCAATGGCTATTAGCCAGGATAGGCAGGGATTCCTGTTTGCCAGAGGCTGGGAATGGCCAATGGGATCGATCGGTTGATGATTACCTGTTCTATTCATTCCCTGGGAAGCACCTGGCATTGGCCACTGTCAGAAAACAGGATACTGGGTTAGATGGACCATTGGTATGACCCAGCATGGCTGTTCTCATTGTTCTGTCAATTCTTCAGAATCTTTATCATGTACTTGCATCTTAGGATATTTCACTGCTGTTTCTTAACAGAGTCATGTATGAAGAAGGTAATAGCAGGTTTATTTCAGTGGATCAGCAAATAGTTGTATATAGGCATTGAAAGCTTAATGTATAAATGAGTTAGAATGTAACTCTTTCCCTCTGTGTCTCTCTCTCTGTATATATACACATTCATTCTTACAAACAGGTGAAACCAACATGAAATTAATTGAGGTTCATATTAATTCCATTTGATCTATGGATTTCTAGGTTCTGTTCCTTTAGCCTTGGTTCAACTTCCTCTGCATACCTTTATAATTATTATTAAACAATGCACATGTTACATTAGTAATACAGTCATACTATTAAGATCACAGACTTATTAGCTCTGAATAAACACAAAGGAAAACATAGTCCCAGCTTCAAAAAGCTGATATCTGAAATGTTTGATGGGCTTGAAACCTATAATGCAGTTCGGACTTACGTTCACGGTGTGGCAGAGTGTGCTAGAGGAGTCTGATTTGTAGAGCGATGTGATTTGTAGATCGCTTTAAGCTGCACTCTTTGCCCTGTGTAGACCCTGCTGGCATACTCTAAAAGGTACATACTTTGTGTTAAGGTAGTCCTGAAATACAAACAAAGGTAGGAAAAGGCTACAAGCATTAGATTGTGAAAAGAGACTTAGGGCTTGTCTCTATGAATAGCTCGTGTGCAGCTTGTCTCTATGAATAGCTCGTGTGCAGTGTAGATCTCCCTTTCACTAGCCTGCTGTTCACAAACTGTGTGGCCTCTGCTGCTGTGCACTAAAAGTTCCATGGAGCACTTTGATCTACCCAACTATGAAATACTTTACAAACCATCTATAAGAAGAAAATTATGTATTCTGAAGTGGTATAAAAAGAAAAGCCAGATTCTCAGTTGCTGTAATGAGGCACAGCTCCATGGAAGTCAATGGAGTTATGTCAATTCACACCAGCTGAGAATCTGGCCCTATAATTCCATTGGGTAATATAAATAACTCCTTTGAGCTTTGCTTTTGTTCTTTAGGAAATAACCAGAATTCACTGATGGAAATGTAATATTTTCGGTTACACTTTTACTCTGAATTTACAGCCTGTGCATCTTCTCTGAGAGCAAAATTTAGTCCATAATATTTGGTTGGGTCGGTTTTGTATTGAGGTAAATTACTTAGCAAAATTGGAAATGCCAATTTATTATTTAGAGAGAGAAAGTGGGTGAAGTAATATATTTTATTGCACCGACTTCAGAAGTTGGTTCATTAAAATATATTACATAGAAGCTGGTCCAATAAAAGATCTTACCTCATCCACCTTCTCTCACTAATATCCTGGAACCAACACGGCTACACCAATACTGAGTAAAATTTATTTATTTATTTATTCATTTTAAAAGGTCAAAATCTCCCCGACTAAACGATAGGCTGAGATGTTCAAATCAATTCTGGGATTTGAATGCCCAGTTCCCATTAATTTTAATTTGAAAATCTCATCCATAGATTTCAGCCCATTATATGACATCATAGCACTGTTGTTAGAAAAGAAATATATTCCACACAATAAAAATTATGAACTTTTCGGTTATGAACTTGTGTTTTAAGGCAAGAGTTTTCATACGGAAGCATGTAATCCTTTAAATTTCACTAGAGTGCTAATTTAACAAGGGGAAATTTGTCTACAGTTTTGTTTGCTAACTGTATTATATATGTGATATATATAGATTTTAATACTAACTTTCTTCTTAAAAGTTTATAGCTTCCTGTTATCTCTAGCAGATGTGTGCATCAAATGTTTATTGGAAAAGAACCCATATTTCCCCAAAAATGAGGTCCTGTGAAGTAGTAGGATTTTTTTTATGATGTCTTTTTATGCACAAAACATTTCTTTTGAAATCACTAAGGTCATATAAACAATAAAGAAGTAATGTAATATTTTCATAACATAACTGTCTATCATTTCTTTTTGTCATAATTTGTCCCAAAGTGGTATTTGAGTTTGTAGTTTCTAATAGTTTACCCAGTTTTATACTTCTGATGGTATCATGGAGCAATGATTTATTGTTCTTCCGGGCCTACTTTTATTACACCAATTCTTCTTCAGCACAGGAGCAGCGCATTACTCTGTTTTTTGCACTGCAGTTATTTCTTCCTTCCTAAACATTTCTTTCCCCATTCACTGGTGTAAATAGTGTATAATTATAGCGGGAATAAAAAGGGTCAAAATGTTTTGTTGTTGTAAGTTACTCTCTTGGTAGCACTTGGGAATTAACTTTCATACTCCACTGCTCTCAGTCATGCATTTTCTGTTTCCATCATCAGATTTTCTCTACTTTCGACAACCACAGTAAATGGTAAATATTTTCAAGCATATGTGTGTGGTGTGGGAGGGAGAAGAGAATTATTTTCTTATTTATATCTTACTCCAGACCCTAAACCAGAAGAGAGTTGAAACATGTGCTTCTAATTAGAAAAAAGCCAAAACTGCAGCATTCATCTTGTGATATGCTAATTGCTGAAATGGGGGGAAAAAACCAACTCTCTGTAAATGGAAATCTCTGAATGTTTGACAACAATATCCTTGCCAGAACACCGAGAATCATTTCTTATCTCTGCAAATCCATCCAGCATTGACTGTAATATTAGCCATTTTTATTTTTACTTGCTTGTCTTTCATCATCTGCTGTACATTCTCATGGGAGAAAGTTATGCCTATTTGCCTGTGAGCTACTTTGTTTAATGAATACTGCACATTTTATCAAGGCTTTTACCAGCATCTCTACTTGGATAAATTGAGCAATTCTTTCATTAACTTTATATATGTGTACTTTTTGTTGCTTTCAAAGATAGGGGAGGCATTAGAGCATATATTTTTGGATAGACTTACACATCACATTTTTATTAGTCTGTATTTGCCAATGCTTTATTTCAGCTGGATCACAAGGAACTGGCTTATATTAGTGTATGTGTCAATATGTAATATCATCCTTGTTTGAGGTTCTTTTCAAGAAGAACGCAAAAGATTACATTTTGGTACATGCTAATATGTTACAGATTAAAATAGAAGATACATATTGATTGTGACATCTGACAATTCACATGTCAAACATTTCCAGAAAAAACTACTAACACAGGGTAGTTTGGAGGCCTTCTAAATTGAAAGGGTATACTTCTTTTTCTCTGTTCTTTAAAGGCATATGTCTACAAGTTACTCTTTGAAGGGAAACCCTTCAGGATTTTTTTGATAGGGCTAATCTCCTCCTGCCCCCCCATTTTTATCTTGTATGCTAGTTTTCCATATTAACTGCAAAATACATGTACACAAGTGGCAACATTGATCCTAAAGAGCTGCAGTGCTGACATGTTTTGGAAAAAGGTGAAAAATATTTGTTAGATACTTCATGCATTTTCATTTCTTTCCTCATTTTTATGACGACTGTCTGCATGAAACAGGAGCTTATGTTTTTTATAAGCTCTTATGCTCAGTTTGAAGTCATCAGAATCTTTTGTTTATGAGATCATAATCATTTCCATCACAACCATTTTGATATCACAGAGGATTATGACTTTAGCACCAAGGAGCAAATTGATTACTAACAAAAAAAGATCTTGATTTAATGCAGATACCATAGTAATAATTAAATAATAGATTATCTGTTTTTTTTCTGCAGGTAAATCTGTCTGACTCAAATGATTTTCAAAGTTTTAAAGACAGTGACTTAAATCCAACTTAGTTTGGATAACCTGTTAGCAATGGGGTCTGTAGGAAGGGAGACTTATTTTTGTGCTTAGATATGACAGAGAAAACTAAATGGTATAGATGGATATGGAAATGATGATATGATAGTGTCATGATATGGCTCCATTGCAGCCACATCTATAATCTGTAAATAGTACTTCTGGTTTTGGGTTTATTCATTTCATTTTCTGGGTTTATTTATTCTTTTTTTTTAGCAATTTTTGTGTTAGCAATTTGTGTTTAAGTAACGTTTGAGAGGCCCCAGAATTGGCTTTCTCATTGTTTATATTGTAATGAGTAATGTATAATGTAATGAGCAGTTTCTTTGTAATGTTCCCCATGCTCTAATGTAGTGTTTCAAACAGCACTATGTTAAAGCTCAGTAGGGAACCTTTAGTGCACACTAGCCAGGTCTACACAGGCCAATTAATGCTTTAGAAATCACACCCGTAGTCTGCATTGCTGCTTTGTGTGGACAAACCCTTAGGTACAAGTAACCACTTCTGAAATTTTTCTGGTGTTTGTTGGATATACAGATTTTTTTTTTAAATTGGGGATGTTTTATCATATTTCTCAGTTAAAACCAAAAATCAGAATCCCTATCTGTAAGTTTCAAATAGCAAATATCTTGATGTTTTGTAAAATTCTACTATTTTTACTGAAATAATTCTGAATTTAAAAAGTTAATAACTTTTTTTTGCAGATATTGCAAATATCTGAAATATGTTTGTGGTATATACAAAAAAATGAGACCAACCAGGAAAAGAAGATTAAGTATTTCCATTTTACTGCTTTGTCAGGCAAGCTTAATTTCATGCACAGATTAAATTTGCTTCTCATTATTGAGGAATGAAATGAAAACAAATCATTTTAAAAAAGATAATTTTTTCTTCTTTAGAAGATTTTTAGAACAAATCAGCAGACTAGTTTAAGCATTTATCTGAAATTAAAACACTGTCCAATCTCTGAACTGTGTAGGCAGATCTTTTCTTTGAAGTGTTACTACACTGGAAAGGGGACAGAGGCTCTCTTTTTCTGTCGAACCAATTTAAAGTGAATCCTAACTTAATGTTTGTGGGGGTTCTTTTCATGCTTTCCCAAAACAAAGTGCTTCTGTTTAAAAGATTAAGTCGATACCCATATATGTACGGGTGGTGAGCTGGTGGGGAGTGTTTCTGAAAAATGCTGCTTTTAAGTAAACCAAAGTTGCATATTTCCATTCTGTCCATATTGCAGCATGTGAAATCATGAGCAATATTGTTATTAAGGTCAAGACCCTGAAGGTATTTAGACACCTAACTCCCATTGAATCAATAGGAATTTGGCATCTAAATCCCATTGAAGGACCTGGGCCTATATCACTGTTGCTCATTATAAAATCTACCGTAAAGCTGTACAATGTCATGTCATTCATTAAGGGCATGACACAAAGTCAACTAAACCCAAAGTCTACTGGTCTGTCCATTAGCTTCAGAGGGATTTAGAATAGGCCCTAAAAACCCAGCAGAAAAGGGGGTTCTCAAATTCTGGGCAAGGGTGGCCACAGCTTCACAGCTACCTCTGTGAAAGACCTCTTTAACTGAGCCAAACTCCAGGCACATGTAAGTACACCCAGGGATTTCCCTGTGCTCAGAGCATATAGGGGATTCACAAAGAGAAGGGAAAAAAAAAAGAGAGAGATACTGAGAAGTAGAGGAAGAGATAAAAAGATATATAACGGAAGGAAATAAAAACTGGAGTGTGGGAAGGGAAAAGAACTATTTAAAGAAGCAACAAAGAAAGGATATTCTGTGTTATGATACAGCCATTAATGGAATGACCACAAATAACATATTATAGGATCACTAAATGTCAAAGACTGCATCTCTGACAAATATGCAAGGGTGCAACACTGTGATACAGTCTCTCTTGGACTGGTACCGTGTGCTGACATGGAGTGGGATGTTTTTTCCTCTATACTCTAGACCAGGGGTAATCAATTATTTTTTGTCAAGATCCAAATTTTTTGATCAATGTATAGTCAAGCTCCAGACTCTAGTGAAAATAATAATAAAACAAGTAATAAGTAAATAAAAAGATTTCAGGTTCCATTCAATAACATCTGGTGGTCTGAATTTGGCCCACTACCCCTGCTCTAGAGTTTTGATTCAAATGATCTTCTCTGACCAGCTAATGGAGCTAAAACTGTTTATCTCTTTTTCCTGGGTGCACAGCTTTGTGAAATGTTGTGAGAGTCTATAGCATTAAATATGGCGCAGTTAAATAAAATTATGATTGTAGCATTAATTAATATGCTTTAAAAGGGTAACATCGTACAACATAGGGAAGTAAAGTACAATATGCATTATAAACTACATTACCAAAACTGCCAAATAATTTGTGCTACTGGAAAGTTGGGGTTTTTTTTGTTTTTTTTTAGAGAGAGAGAGAGAGAGATAAAGGCAGACTAATAAAACATTCACTAATGCATTCCTAGAAATCACAGCCTAACATCTGACTCCAGAACTGATGGTCTCTCTCCAAGTCTTGCTTAGAATAAGAATCATTATCTCACTCTCAAACTTTTTTTGTGGGTTGTGAAACTGTGTTTCAAACACTACTCGCCCCAACATAGGCAAAGAGACCTAAATGTTGTGACCGAGTTTGCACCAGTCACTGTGTGACCATAATTCATTGATACTCTAAAAAAGAATAAAGACATAATGGTTAGCCACATGAAAGCTTTTGACAGCCAGAATTCCACTGAGCTGTGGCGTTGGCGACCTGCAACACTGTGTGTGCCAGGTGGGCAAATTGTTTGGATTGCAGATTAAAGAGAGTACCTTCTCATCTTCCACAGCTTGTTTAAATGATGGATTCCTGGCTGCCCTGACAAATCTCAGGAACCTTTTTAGTTCTGTTGAATTCACCCATAGACAAGTCATTTTCCCTCATCAGAATGAGCCTGGCTAAAGTATCCCATGCACAGGGACTAAATGGATTATTCTGGGAATAGAAAATTAAGGTAACTAAAGCATTCTACCCATCAGGAAGTTACCAGGGATGATCTGTAGCAGAAAAATATAGTTAGTTCACTAGCTATCCTGGACCATGATGTTCTTCAAAACCAGAGAACAGAGCTCATTATTAAAGAAAATCTTGTGATCAAAACACTGATATTAAATTAAATTCCCATTTTAATGTGTATATATGATGACCTTTTAATTCCACTGTGGTGATTTAATTCTTGAACTCAAAGATATGAGTTAGGCACTTTCCCTTTGTGAAGACCACTTACTAGATTTTATTTTAAAAGATATAGGAATTGTTACATGTTACAGCTGGCAACATTCCCCCCCTCAAACTATTAACTTGCAGTACATTATAGTTCCTGTAGTTTACATCACAGTAGATCAGATTTACTGAGTCATTCCCTAGATAATTTACTTTGAGTATGTTTGTAATCTTTAAAAATGAGAAATCCAGATGTTCATTAATTCCTTTACAGCCATTAAGAGTACAATGTAAATATTGATATTACACACATTTTAATGGAATAGCAATGGACTGTAGTTACCAGCAAGACAGGGGTTAATAATAATTTGCCTTTTACATATGTGATCTGTAAATTTCATCCATTAACTTGTCATGCATTGATCTTTATAAGGTAGTGACTACATCGTTCACAACATGCTGCAAGCTTTCTCTGTAATTGTCTCATCTTAATATTTCCTTTTATTTTGCAATGTGTTTGATCATTTTCATCAAACTGATTTCCAAGAAAGATAAGTAAAAGAAAAAGCATAAGTAAGTAGAATGAACAGACTTTTTAATAAAATATCCTTAGCACAAATTTTCATTGATGCCCCTTCTGGTTGTGGCCTCAACAGTTCCTTAATTGATTGAAAAAAACCTCTGATTTCTAGCTAACCATTAAATATGTAAATAGGATGCCTCCACCCAACCTCGACTTTGCAGCTATGTGGATGCAAAGAGTTCTTGGGTAAATCTCTCCTAAAGATTGACAAAATCAGAGAGTCTTGCAGAGAAACTGAGAACCACAGAGGTGGGGCGGGGGACCAAACATGGCGTTCTCAAGATGCCCTTATGGATTTTGAGCATGTAGCTCAAATTGAAGTTCTGAGAACTATCTGGATCACTACCTGTGGACTGTGTCAGACCTGTGCCCCTAATGGCAAATCAAGTCAAGTCTGGAACAACTTGGCCCTGTTCCAATTGATATCATCAATACCTCGTTCAAAGATGGCTCCCTACCAGCCATGCAGATGGATGTAGTAGTTCAGACATATCGGATACAGAGGACTTTGCAAATTACTACCCACTTTCCAGCCTACTCTTCTAGGACAAAGTCATGGAGAAGGCAGTAGTGATTAAACTCCAACAGTACCTAGCTTCCTCCAGAGATCTAGACCATGCAGAATCCAGATTCATATTGGGGTTGTGGCCCAAAGATGGTAATCCCAGCCTTGAACAATGAGCTAATACTGGCAGGAATGTGGCGTGACATCTCTTAGTGAATAGTCCTTGATCCCTCGTTAGTTTTTAACATCAGTAGTGATGAAGTGCTGCCGGTTATAGTTATGAAGAATCCTGGTTCTGTTTAATTCTATAAAAAAGGACTACACCAGCCAAATAGCCCTGGAATTTGGCCTCTACCTACCCCTGGAACATCCCCATTACCAAAGATCCTTGTGTAGAAGGCACAGTGCTGCAGCAGAGTACCTTTTGCACTGGAGTAGTCTCTGGGACTACGTGGCCCCTTTATAGTGGCAAAAAGGGACCAATGGGATTATTAATCAGGCTCCTGTTCCTACAAGACCTTAACCTGTTGTATCTGACCTATCTCAGAGGCTACCTCTCCAGTCATGTCTCTCCAAGACAGCTATGCTTCATGAGGATTGTTATGTTGAGTTCCCTTTTATAGGCAGACACCAGGCTGCTCTATTGGATGCAACATTTGGTTCACGCTTGCTTTCAAGTCTATTGGGTCAGAGCAGCATCTAGACACTATCTTTGTTGGGCCTCTCGGGCCCACAACACTCAAAGGAACACCTAGGACTCAAAGAAATCTCTAAACCATACATACTTTAGTCCTGGAAAAAAGTCACAGGAGAAGTATGGATCGATGGAAAAATAACAAATACCTGCACCTGCATGCAAGACCCTTCCTTTGAGCGTTAGTCAGAGTCTGGCAGGAAGTTCAGGACTCCTCCTGTCCAGTTTTGTGGCAGTGGTAACCTCCTTGTTAGAGTTTGTCTTTTTAAAATCAGTTTTAACATCTTGTTTCTTTCTTTCCTTCCATTGGGATTTTTCCATTCTG
Source organism: Mesoclemmys tuberculata (assembly GCA_007922155.1). Taxonomy (NCBI): domain Eukaryota; kingdom Metazoa; phylum Chordata; order Testudines; family Chelidae; genus Mesoclemmys; species Mesoclemmys tuberculata. Next base: position 34,112 of record VOCS01061980.1, on the reverse strand, counting down.
CCAACACCAGCCCCATCCTCCTCGTAGGTGGTTGGCATATAGGATCCTTACAGCAGATAAGAGTTATTAGTAAGTCAAATCGTCTTTAGCCTATAGCCTCCATATCTTGCTAGGACAAAGGTATTCAATTGTTGATGGTCCTTGAAGTCTCTGTTGTTCAGAATTGGATATCTAGGCCCTAGGCCTCCTAACACAAGAGTCCTGATTCAATTCATCATGTTACTAACAATATACAATGAAAGACATCATGAATGTTATAATCGTATAGAGAGTTCATAAAGTACAAATAAAGGGAATGAAATCTCTGTGTAGGTCAGGACATTGCTACTCATTATCCATTCATAGAAGCTTCTTGTCCTTGTGGGCATTCTTTATCCCACCTTGGAGGACAAGCTATATATTAATATTGCTTACATCGCTATAACCAGTACATAGTGCACTGGTACCTTTTTTTTCTTTTTGTAATGGCCTCATTCCCATAAAACTGCTGAAAGGATCCCCAGAAATAATTTCCTAGACTCTGAGCCAGTCCTCCTAATTTTAGGGAAACAGTCAAAATCCTTTTCTCATTAACACTGCAGAGAGACTATTCTAAGAACTAATAATGGGTGTTGTAATTTCTTTCTCACTGAAGTCCAATTTGATTTCTTTTGCTCCTAAATGATAAAATAAGCTGAGAACAGCAACAGATATAATTGGGTCACTAATTAAATGTCAGACATAGACTGTCTGGTGAAATTGGAGGTTAACCAGTTGTGAGAACATTTGTGAAAGTATAGCTGCTATGGTTAGAGATGTGCCAAATATCTAGGCTGCTTTTATTAAACATGTTCTTCTTTGCCTATAAAATACTCTAATATCCTTATTGACATCATTATTTGGTTTGGGGTAGTGCCAAACACAGAGGAAGACACAGTCCCTATCCTGTGGAGCATACGGTGTAAAATCAGCATATTTAAAAACTTAATAAAGCTAACGCAGGAGAAGTGGAACCTTATTTTTTCTGAATTAAAGCTAAACTCTTCATTTGTTTACATCAAAAGCTAAATTCTTTGTTTAAAGGGCCTTGATTAGCGTTTCTACATATATAGTAATACAAAACATTCATAATCAAAATGAGAAATGTACAGTAGTATAAGAAAAATAATCTGTAAGGATGTTCTATTATGACTAATGACATAGTTCGTAATTTTATGCAGAGTTAAAAAAATAAAAATATTCAACATACAGGCTATGATATAAATATAGAGAGAATAATCCTATCTCTTATAGTCATTCATCTGAATTATAAAACATCCTCATCACGTGAGTACTTATAAAAATGATTATTATTATGAAGAACCCATGAATTATATTACTGGAATTAAAATTGTATTAAATTTCTTAAAAATAAAAATACAATATATGCTGTAATATTCAAATGCCAACAATTTATCCCATCCAAACTCATTCCTTATGCCCTCCGTTATCAGCCAATCAGCAGGTAAGCTTAAAATGCACCAAAATATTACAAATCTCTCTCTTTGGTATTTATATGTCCTGCATTACCATAAGAAATGAGTTCTCAATATTTTTGTGAGGTAGAAAGCTACTATTTTCCCCATTTTATAGACTGGAGAATAACACTCACAGATATGAAGTCACTTGCCCAAGTCACACGGGAAGTTTGTCGTGGAGCAGGGGATTGAATGTATGTCTCTGGAGTTCCAGTATACCAATCTAAGCACTGGATAATCCTTCCTCTCTAAAGACAGAAGAATATCCAAGAATGAATTTAGGCATTAGCAAAGGAGAACTTTTTTCTTTTTTGTTCTATGGTATACCCGTACATTTTATTCATATAGTCCAAAGCTTTTCTGAACATCAGTATAGAACTGGTCCCATGCCAGTATAACATGCAACAAATCTATATCTTCCTCTGATTGTTTGCAAACTTTTTTTTGGAGAACATTTGAAAATCTCACATTCTGTCCGAAGAGGAAATACAAGCCTTTCTTTTTTTTCTTTTCACAAAGGAAGCTGCTCAAAGCTTTTATTTTTCTATACCACAAACAGAAATATGAATATCTATATCTCGGTGATATTGACTAAAATAGATGTTTAGTTCAGATTTAGGTTGTAAACATATAAAATACACTTCACAGTTTCTTAAAGAACAAATACCATAGGCTTTGAGTGTGAATGGCAAATAATATTTTTTATAATAGTTTTAACAAACTCTGAGCCATACCTGTTAATAGTTTTAACAAACTCTGAGGCTGAAGAAGAATTTATGAAGTTTCCTAATGGTAAAAGTATATTGCAATATCATATTAGAGTTTTATCTTTCCAGAACATAGTAAAAACCTTCTGACTGTAATACCTTTGTGTATGCTTCATTACTAGCATTATAACGAGCAACAAATTCTTGAAGTCCTCCATTAGACTGTATTGTATTATCTTAGTAGTTTAATCATATTAATTGGGTGAGACTCATCAAGTAATGCCTGAAAACATCCTGAGAAAGCATTCCTGTAGCCTCAGAGTAAGGTTATCATTTACAGAAACCTCTTTCGGCCTTTATGATGTTAGATATGTGTCTTGTGAGATGGTTTGACCAGATACTGTCGGTACAAAATGGAGATCAGCCGGTCTGCTTTGCATGGGACGCTGACTTGCTTCGATCAGTATCCCAGGAGCTTATAGCCAAACCTATATTTCTACTTTAGGAACAAGGAAAAACAAACACAAAAAACAGCTCTCCTCAGAAATTCCCCACATTTTCATAGCTACGTCTTCAGGGGCTTCCATTCTGTCCTCCCTCTCCTATAAAGAACTCCTTTTAGTGATTGAGAATAAAAGCTTTATTGTTTTACATCAAACCAGTTTCTTAAGGCCTTGTCATTCCATACAAGAAGAAATTCTGAATTTCTACTTGCAAAGGGTTCAACTTCGTTTGTCAGTTAGAAGGCAGTGTGATTTTTCTCACTTAATCCCAGCCTCTGGAATCAGCAAGGGGTACAGGCCCCCAAACCAGCACATCATGTGCTAACTAGAGAGACCTGTGTTTCAGCACCAGCTCCTTGCTCTCCACCTACGTTCTTAACAGCTTGTTTCAAATAGGCACCTACCACATTTTTGGGCATCATCTTAACTTTAAGTGCTTTGTTGGAATAATGGGCTGTACCATGTGTCCTTTCAAATCTGTGGATCTCAACTCTTGCAAAGTTCCCACTGACGGAGAAAGTTTCCATGGGAGAATGGTCCAGTTCTGACCTTCTATCTGCAGAAACAGAAGTGATGATTGGGTCCTTAATACAAGTTATGCAAATATCAGAGAGCTCAGACACACGATATATACTCAACTGTGCAATTGACAACCAACGAGATGGATTAAAACTGCTTTTTCTTGCCCAATTGGATCAAAATTAGATCTTTCTTAGTTCTCTATAAACTCTATCCAGTGACAGTAATTTTTTCACCATGACTTTGTTGCCTGTCTTTGTCTTATATTTATTAGCCCTCTTTGTTCCAGATAGGCTGGCAAGCCCTAATCTGAATGATTAAAACATTATGTAAAACTGTGAGTTCTATTTTTAATCTCAAAAGAAATGTAAATGCAGCTAAATGAGGACATCCTGCACTGGAGACTGGTAAGATAACAGGAGTAATCTTGGTTAATTTCTCATAACGGTCTGAATTAGTATCTGAAACTCATCAACACAAAATATAGAAAAACATTTAATTAATCTTTAAAATTATGGGCACACAGTAATCCCAAATTAAGTTTGCATCCCAGGTTCCATTATAAAGCCAACTTTAGTCAGCCTGTAACTTTGGATAATAAAATTGGTTTGCCTATTAGAGTTTTTCTGTAAAGTTTGTCACACAGTTTTGGAGTTATATTAAATGCCATTAAGTGCCAGCTGCTGCCATTTGTATTCACATTGAGTAGTACATTGCTTCACAAGTAGTCTCACTGACGTCTACTAGAGATGTAAGGTTCTACTCAATGTGAATTAAGCTGGCAGAATCTAGTGCTAGAAAATTACTACATTTAAACATTTGAATTTATGCCTAAAGATGTCTTGTTTCTACCTTCAAGTTTTCCATATTGGTAAATCTCTCTGAAAACTCAAGCATAGACTGTACTTAAAGAAAATACCTTGAAATTAAACAAAGCTGTTATCTGTTATATCTTATTGAAATGGTTATAAAATGTTAGTGAATAGTTTTCCCTACAGTGGCTGGTTGCAGCTTGGAGAGAACACACCTCAGTCGCCCTCCTGACAGACATTTTCCCTTAGCTCAAGTGGCAAAGGCTTGTATTTCTGGAGCTGTAGAACAAGGTTTCTGGTGTGAGGGGATGTCTACACTGCAATCAGAGATATGAGTGCAGCCCATGTAGACATACTGTGAGCTTGCATGGATTGAAATAGCTTAAATAACAATCCCAGTGAAGCTCTGGTAGCATGGGCTAGCCACTAACGTATGTATGCAGGTGGGCTTGTACAGCACATGCTGTTGTGGTGTCACTGCTATTGTTATTAAATCAAAACTATCTTGAGCGTGTCTATTCATGAATCAGTAACACCTCGAATTGCACTGTGGCCATACCTTGAACTTTATAATTTTGAGTAGTTTAACTAGAAATGGTGTTTGTTTTTCAGTTTGTAACAATGGATTAGTTGCATAAGGGCATCCAACTATGTTTTCTGTAAAGAAAATTGCTCAAACTGTTTTTTTTTAGTTACGGGTCATTAAAAACTATTCTGAAGAGGCAGCTACTGAAAAGTAACTTCAGTGTGCAGCAAAGGTTCCATTATAAATCCTAATATATTTGGATGAAAGTAGTGTTTGTGATTAATTTTTCTGTAAGTTTGGAGGCAATCAAACTATTTTTCACTTATGGATGTTTTAAAAACGACAGGTGAGATTTTCAAAAGTTTTGGCTGAACTGCTCCCATTGAAGACAATGGTAAAACTCCTGTTGATGTAAATAGAAACAGAGTTAAGTCACTAAGGAGAAAATCCCTCTTGAAAATCCCTCACAAAACCTGTTTTGAAATATGAATGAGTAAAAACTAATGCAGCACTCTGAGATTTCAGCTTGCAGACTGTCTTGTATGAAGTTGGATATGTGGTTTGTATCTGGAAGGTGTGGCCTCCTAATCATAGTGTGTGTAGGGGGAATGAGGGGTAAATAGGTAAGGTGTGATGTACTTTCAGACCAGATAGGAAGGATGGGTGGGGAAGATTAGTGAAAGAGTGAATGTGATGAAAAGTATTGTTTCTGTTTGTGGAGAATGGTATGTTCGTGTCTCCCTACCAAAGTGGGTAATTGAGATTGGCAGGGTGGGGTGGAAAATTGAATCTCTGATCTGTGTATGGAATGTACAGAGCAAGATGTTGGTGTCTTTGGCTAATAACGGGTGCGTGAACTGTAGGATAATCTGTTTATTTTTTTGAGCCATAGAGTCATGAGTCATGTAGGAGCCTGTAGCCTACGTTCAAAATGTATATGTTGTTGGCTTGGTTGTGTTCTAAAGGTTGGGTGGAGTTTGGGGGACAGAGTTAACTTGTTTTAAGAATATGCAATAATTAAAAATTAATAAAATAAAAGCACACATTTATTGAAGTTCTTATATGAGTGGTGTGCATATTCAATTATTTATCTATCATACTTTAACTGCTTATCACTATGCTTTTAAATGTTTCAGGTTTTTTATTTACATTTTGTGTATGTATGTAGTACCTTAACTGCAGTTTTTTCTTTCTAAGACTACCCTCAGTTTTAGTGCTTATACATGGAAACAAGTTTCTATATCTCAACCAGTGTAAAACAGGTCAGTGCCTTAGGGGTATTAAAAGATGAGATGCTAGAAAGAAGGAAAAGAAAAAAACCTATTGATATTGAGCTCAATGTCCCTTCAATAGAGAAATACCAGACTGAGAAAGGCATTTTGATGACTGAATTCAGAAGTGAACATACAGCAAACTTACCTCATGATTAGTGAAGTCCAGCTGTTGTTGCTGCGGCACTGGGGACAAATATTAGAAGGGGTAAATACTGTGATATGGAAAGGTGATTTCAGCCTTGAGAAAGCATGACAAATGACAACCAGAGCAAAGTATATCAAATATTTAACTTTGTTTATTGTAATATCTAACAGATGCCAGGAGAAAAAGATAACTATTTCTGACTCCCAAAGAGGTGGTCATCTTACACCAGATGTACCTATTTTCTTTTCTATTTTTATAGAATACAGGATGTGTTGTGAATTGATTTAAAGCTTACTTAAATCTGCATAAAGCAGGCTGTATGTAATAGTGTTACAACTTTACTGAAAATGCAGGTACCATTCATTTACCTAAACCCATTCTGTTACGTTAATGATGTAATCTCATTCTGGGAGAATAAGCCATTAACAGCAAAGTGAATATATGAAGGAATAACATATCTTAAATGGGCACATCCTGTAGCCTATTTGTCTTTACCAGCATAATCTATAGAGGCTGGAATATAAAAGAATATGGTTTTGTCTGCTGTATACCTTTTAGTTTTGTTTATACTATAAAAAATGCCAAACTAAAGTTTAGCTTATATAAAAGTTTAGGTACAGGAATGAAAATCAGTTTTGTAGGAAAATAGAAGCTTTGGTATTCTATACTGTATTTTGTACAAGACGTTTCCATAGCAGACAGCAAAAATGTAGACTTTCAGGGGAGATTTGATACTGAATGATAGTCTATTACCAAGGATGTATTTTGACACCTGCCTATCTTTTGAACTTGAATAAAATATCTATTCCATGTGAATTTTTTAAACCTTATTTTACAGGTGCATTCTGCCCTGTATAACTATTGATCTAGCTTTAAAATGGCTGTGGGTTAAGAACAGAGAGTATTAATCATCACATTCAAAACGTGAATAGAGATAAGATTGTTAAAAACAGTGAAACTTACTATATCTCTTTTTACATCAAAGTCAAACCTGCTTGAGCTGTCAAACATTTAAGTTGATATAAGAAGGACTCTGCAGGTGGGTCCACAGGTTTTAGATACCACCCATGAATTACATGTCATGCAAGGTCAACTGTATTTGTGGAAATCTATAGACTCTCAGTGCCTCAAAAGACATTTCTCTGAGAAACTGTTTATTGGCTGTACAATGTGGTATGCAGTCTTATACCTTTGATCGCACAGAGCAAATGGTTAACATAGAGAGGGCATTGCAAGATTGTAAAATGTATTTTCTTGCTGAGTAATCATACCTTCGGTGGTTAACCAGTTGCCCTATACTCCTGATATATCAGCCTCGCAGCAGGGTAAATAATAGAATCCTCACAGGTGCACTCACTGATTTTAGTTTTAGAAATCTGCAGGCCAATTATTCACCTACATCAAGCACTGGTTGCAGTTTTCTGTCATCATGCTTCCTTACCATTTGTGGCAGGTACAAATGAGAGGTCTACAGCAGCCCTTAGTCTGAATCCCTTTCTCAAACATTTGGGTTTCCTTTAATTTATTTCAACTAATATTAGGATAATTAAAGGTGACGATAAAAAATAGCTGTCCTTTCATGCCTTTCAACAAATGGTAAGTTCTGACCAGTGATCATTTGATTTACCTTATCTGCAAATACTGTATTAATTCAGGTGCTGCTGACTAAACACTCATGAGTGGTGTCTCCAGAGACTTGGTACTAATGTGAAGAGCTAATAATAGACAAACATCAAATGATTCAGAGACAAGGTTTGGAAATTCTATCTTGCACGTACCAATTGCTTTAATATGTTTTAGTATAAAAATTCAGAAAGGCATGTTTCAGCCCGAAATTACTGTATTCTCCATCTCTCAAGCATCCAAAGGTTCGGTTGCTTACCTGGAGTTTATCCAAATCTTCCAAGTCTGCAAAAATGTGCTGGAAATTTATTGCTTTCTTGTGAGAGCCCAATATCCTTTTGCTTCCAGTCCCATATGGAAATACCACAAGAAGAGTCTAATGGCTCCAGTCGCAGCCAAAACACATAACTGCAAAGACCAGCAAAAACTGGAGAGAAAAGTTGAATATTTCAAAGCCCTGGGGGAGGGAAGCAGCAGCAAAAGTTTTGTGGGAGAGTGGGTTTCTTATTGCATTTTATCAAAACCAGCTCCCCCATGCTTAATGATCAGCCAGAGTATAAAAACTTTCTCAAATGTGTTATTTTAAGGTCTCAGCAGGAGAGTCTCTGGAGTCATTATACCCTATTTTAATGCCCTCACTGAAGAACGAAACGTCAGAGATTCAGCATAAATGTTCATCTGATATGCTTGCCTTTTGTTGGGAGTCAGAAACTCTCCTTCACTAGGAAAGGCCACAGCATCAGATGAAGTAACCTGGTAGAGAGTCTGCAGAGTCCACGACTTTTTCTTCCACTGTTGGTTGGAAAATCTCATCCCAAAAACTGAAGTAGGCTTTAGCTCATCAACATAGCTTTCCAGAGACGTTGAAAATTCTTAGTGGAAATTGGATAAAATATTAGAGACAACAGGAAGCAAGTGAATCTGGGAGTTCTGAGTTGAGTTGTAAGCAGTTAAAATTTCGCTTGGTCTGGTAAATTTGTCAAATCATAGATTTGAAATAATTGAAAATATGGCATTGATAAACTAATCAAACTCCTGGACAGGTCATCCATAGTGACTGAACCCCTTATCTTGGAATCCAAAAGCATGTGTCTACTGCCTGAGCGAAAGAACCAGTTCCATTAGTTCAAAGGCAAGTAGCAGACACCTCTGTATGTGGACTAGAGGTGGACAGATGGCTGCACCACATTTAGTGTAGCTTACAATAAGTAACATTGTATTGCAATAGCATAGCAGTATCACATCGCTAGTAATTATTTTTCTCTTGGAAATTAAGCTTTGCCATTCTTCATTTGTGATAATGGGGAAAGCCACTTTCGCATACCTGGTGTACCTGTTGATCTGGTGTTTTTTATAAGATCGGTTATCAGTCTTGGGCCTTATTTCAGAATTTCCATTGAATGGAGTTGTGGGTGCTCAGCACTTCTGAAAATTAGGCCCCTCCCCTTTGAAAAATGAACAGAATATCATGGAGGGTCATGTGACATAAAACTTTCAAGAGGGGGGTATACTTGCAAAACTGGATTTAGCATTCAGATAACTAAATGATTTCCAAGCCATTTTTAATAGTTGTATTGGTGGTTCTTTCTGCAAAGCAGGGGGCTAGCTGTAAAGATGCTCATTTGGTGCACTGAATATTTATTAGCTGATCTGGCTGTAAGCACAGAAGAGGGCACACCTTGAATGAATGCTTCTCACTGCAAAGCCCCCTCAATTTAAAAGGCAGAATGTACAAGGAAGCAAAACTAGTTCCAGGGCTCACTTTGTCCGACCAAAATAAATATGCCCCCCCCCCAACAAAATCAACAGGTTGATGGTTTCTGTTAGAAATTAAATTTCCCAAAATACATTATTTTAAAAACCAAAATGCACAAAATATTTAAGGGCTTTTTCTCAGAGTTCTTTTTTAGGCTGATACAACAAAGGTCTGAGCTGATCTTAACAGCTTATGTCCTGATAGTTTTTCCATTCAGGCTTCCACACTTTCCATTTGTGCAGACTCTGGGCCTATAAACTTATTGGATTTTTCTCAGGAAGGAGTAAAGTGCAGTTAATCTGACCTACACACTTGGAATCCCTGAATTAGGTTAATAATCTGACCTGGTTTCAGTAATGGCTCAAAATATTAAATATACTCAAATAATTTGAATAATATGTCTCTTGACAGATAGTCAGAGTGCATGCATGTTATTTTACATTGTAAATAGAAAGCTAAAGCAGGAAGCATTTCCAGACCAGGCTTTTTCCTTCTTACTGGCACTCTAACGGCACAAACAATTTAGAAGAGACTTAAAGCCGCTGCCTAATATTGTTCAGCACTTTTCTTGACCTATGAGATAAGTAAGTTACCTTGCCCAGAAGGCTGAGATTGATAAAGCATTACTGTGGTGGGAGAAATGTACTGATGTAAATGATCATCTTCCATCAGAAAGAAAAGATTGAATGTCCTAAATGAGAGCAGATTGCTGAGCCAGCTAAAGTGTGTCTGAAACTGATTTTGACGTAGTCTATTGCCTAAACAATCTTACTACCAAGGGTTTCACAAGAGATGGGATACAGTGAACTCTGGTTTATAAATCATTTCAAGCCACGCCCATTCTTTCTGTGGTTCTAAATTAAGCACTTTTGTCTACTTTCATGGAGAATGAAATTGGTGTTATAGCCCCTTCCTTGAGATATGGCTCAACAAGCCACCTCCTTGGTGCCTGCTACTCTTCTCACATAGGTTGGATCAGGTTCTGTTTTGTGGTGATTGGTACCTCTACCCCAGTTGCTTCCTCACTGTTTCCCAAGAATTGCTATGCCTTGGGAAAATGAGTAATGCTACCACGGCTTGCAAGGAGTATAAAACCCAGTAGACCAAAAACAATAAAGTACATCCTCTGGGTGGGGCAGAGTCTTCTCCTGGCTCCCTGATCTGGAATCCTGTGGAGGTCTTGGCTGGCTGTTGGCAGCTAGCACTGGGTCAGATCTCTGCTCCTCGTGCCGCTGGTCTCTGCAGGGCTAGAACCTCCTGACCCATGCATTAGATTGATCGCACGGAGGTTCATAGATTCCTTCTGTGTGGAGGAGAAGTTAATCGAAGACTCCTGTTCTGCTTCCTTCTCTCAGTTCCTTCTCAAAGATCAAAACTGAAACTAAACTAGTCTCTTTGTCTGAGTCAGGTGGTCCTATCCAACTTCTCGTCCATATACCTCTTGCTAGAGGCCAAAAGGGAGGCTTGATCAGGAGGTTCTAGTTCAGGATGTCCCCCTAATTCCAAGGATGCTGGGAAATGATGCTAGTGGGTAGTTCTTATTGTTGTAGTCCATAGAGTAAGATCCCAGAGGATCCCAGCTCATTCCAGGTGTGGCAAAGAACAAGTGGGGGTTACAGTATGATTCTGCTTTGTTCTTGCCATGGAAAAATATCAGTCATCCCAAAGTATTGGCACAAGAGCAGATGAGGGTGGAATCTGGTGTGCAAGATAAGCTCTTTGAAAACAGGCGTAACATGAATATTTGTGTGCGAGAAGTCAAAGAGGACTAGAAAAGAAAAGAGGCTACAGAGAAGAAACAAATCTATCGCTGGTGTTTTGGCAGTCCGGTTATTGTATACCTTCACAAATTGGTGGCTGGAGGTTGCAAATGAAGGGCCAAGTCTTGCTATCCTTACACCTGCTGGGGCAGTATATTAATCCAGGAATAAGCCCCATTGAGTACCAAGGGGGACTGTTCACACTAAAATATTACTGTATGTGACTGTGTATAGCAGCATCTGGCCCGAAAAGCATAAGAGGTGTTGCTAAGGTTTCCAGACTAAGAGGCATCCCTGAGAGATGTGAAAAGTTGAGGAAATTAAAAACTGAGTGCCAGTCTTCCCAGGGGAAATCAGGAAGGATTCCAGGTGATTTTTAGACCATTTTTCCCCCTCTCTCTCTCTCTCATGTGCACATGCACACATGCGTGCACACGCCTGCATAGATGCTATATATCATCAATACATCTGATCTTACCACTAGGACACAGCTGGTATTGCTGAAATTGCTGAGCTAAACATATTTGCTCCCTTTTTCTCCCATCGCACACCTTTGTCAGTGCCTTTTTGTTGTTGTTAATTTGTAATCCTGGGCCTCAGCTAAATCAATCAATTGCAGCAATCTCATGCTGGTGCCACGGGATGCAAAATGCTCAAGTAAATGAAACCACAACAGTATGAAGAGGAATTTGGCTGGTGTTGTGAATACACATTGAATAGCAGTGCCATCTGCATTTTCTATTGCTGTCACTCAATTAGTTGATTGATCTGTAACATTTTTTAATCTTTTTGTGGGCAAAGCAAATTAAGGAAATGTTTTTAAACAATGTATTCAGTGTATTTAAAAAACAAATTACATTTTTGTGCATTTGATTTGGAAAAATATATTACAACAGGCCAGATGTATTTAAAATTTCCTTAGAAAAATAATAATGTTTCCAACATGGAAATGTTGGCAGAATTGTTATGTGGCAGTCCTGATTCAAATATCATAGTATGTGTTGGAAGGATTAATTCAAAGGTCTTTTAATTTGTTGTTGTGGTGAAATGTTTAAAAAAAAAAAATCAGATTTTCACCTCCGAAGAATCATATTTAGGAAAGACCCTTTTTCTGGTGATCTTCAACTAATTCTAGCTGGCTGAATTGTTGCCCACCTAGCATAGCAGCACGGGGATCTCCTTATACCTTTGCACCATTATCGATTGCAGCACAGGAGTGGAGGTAGGCTCTGCAGAGCTGCTATTTCCCTGACTTTCACCCCATCCCCCATCCATGCAGGTGGTGGCTGAATAGACCCAGGAATAAGATGAGACTCGACTCCACTCTCCCTTCCCCCTTCCCAGCATGCCAGGCAATGGTAGCTACTCCATAGCATCAAGGAGAATAGATTGGGTTCAGTTTACTCCCTCCCTGGAGCAGCCAGGGAACCGGGAGGGAGATTGTGACTTCCTGATCTAGCCCATTATGATTAGTTATTTGTTCAAATTAGAGGATGATATAATTGGGTGCAATTGGCCGTCTCAAGAGAGAGCATAACAAGATCCTGTGTTTGGAAGAAGTAGTTTGATAAATTCAGCCTTGAAATTAGGTGCAGTTTCTTAGCTGTGAGTATAATTCGACCCTGGAACAGTTTACCATGGGAGATGGTAGATTTACCATCATACAGTGAGCAGATATCTTTTTTTTTTTTTAAATAATGCTTGAATCCAGCTTCTGGGAGAAATTCTGTGGTCAGTCTGTGCAGAGGATTAACCTGGATGGTTATAATACTCCATTCTGGCTTGGAATATGTGAATCTAGAAGTTCCCGTGTTCATCCCATTTCTTCATGGGCCCTTGGGAGAAGAGGATTGTCTTCATTTCCCTCATCATGTGCTGTAGTAAGATAATGACTATAATCAAATCTCTTGCTTCAGGCTTCCAGCCAGTAGTTGTTGGCACGGGGGTCAGGAAGGAATTCTCCCCTCCCCACAATGAACAACTGGCTAGATGAGTACTGTTTTATTTGGGTTTTTTGATTTGGGGTTCTTCTGAAGCATCATAGATTGGTCACAACTGGAGATGGGATACTGGACGGAGTGGTTCAGTGCTCTGTCCTGGCCTAGGTAATCCTCTTTCTTGATGCCTGGTTGATGTCTTGCTCAGGGTCATATGGACTGCCAGATTTGGGGTCAGGAAGGGATTTTTCCACAGGTCCCATTGGCAGGGATTTTTGTAGGGTGAGGCAGGGTTTGTGCCTTATTCTGCAGGATCACCCACTAGCATCATCTGGGCATAACTCACCTAATCAACACCTAATGTGTTTTGCCTGTAGCATGCAACAGTTTAGTCTCCTGGGACTGAAATGCTCTAATCTAACTACAGTTTTGGGTTAATGTAGGGATATCAGGGTAATTTAATGGCCTGCGACATGCGGGTCAGACTGGATGATCTAATGGTCCCTTCAGGCCTTGAATTCTATGAAACTGTGAAAGTTCACATCTGGAATAGTAGACATTTTACACACCAGGGCAGTTTACATTGCAGGCAGTCCCCGGCGGGTTCACGTGAACTCAGATCTGCCTAGCAGGAGCGGGGCTAGAATTGTAGTGCATTGGCAGGACTGTGGGCAGGGGCGTGCACTGGGGTTTAAATTTGATCCCTTATGGAGGGGCATGTTTTGTCCCCTCCCTCCTCCTTCCCTTGCCCTGGGAGGAGCTTGCTCTTTCCCTCCCGCCAAGGAGCTCACACTTCTTCTTTCACCCCCCCACCGGAAGAGTTCAACTCTCCCACCCCCCACGGTTCCCAGGCCCAAGGGCTTATGTGCCACTGATGCTTATTCGGGAAGCCTGTGCCCTGCTTGCCCCCACTTGTGCATGCTCCTGACTGTGGGGAGGAAGAAGCTGATTCAACATATTCATGCATTGTGCTGGACTACTGCTGGTTCCATCAGTCACTTATTTGCATGAAAAATGTACCTCTCTCCCAAGCTGCTCAAAGAGACTATTATGCTTTACAAGCATGGGACCTGGTAGTGTACATTGCAATCTGCAATTGTGTTTTTCACATAATTAACCATCTTAGTGCGGGTCCAAACGTCGCTGAATCATTTGCATGTGTCGTGATCATGATTTGAAAACACTTTCTGAGGCTTTTGTTTCTATCTTCCCACAAATTGCTACTGAGAAATTTAATTTTGAACTAAGTATTTAAAAATGAGAAACAGTGTGAGACAACATAGAACTGTATCAATTATGCACAGTAAATGTAGACCCTGGCTCTGCAAGTTTTACTCTTCTAAGAACTTCCTTAAATTCAGTGGGACTAGGGTGAATGAAGGGTACTCACCTTAGTGACAGTTTCAAGAGTGAGCCCATAGTTGTGAAAAACCTCATCTGGATCTCATCCACTGATAATTTATCCATAGTCAAATTATGTCCAATACACAATCTGCAATTTTTTTCCCTACATGCCAGCCATCTCTCATGTGTTCATTATACCATGTACACTGGACAAAAATTAGAGGGGATAACACAGGCTGTTTATCATTTTAATGTGGAGTACATAGGCATGGGGAAGGAAATTGTTCATATTTCAATAAAATAAACATAACTACATTAGTTTTCCTTTTGGTTGGAGTGGCCATTGTCTGCATGAAATGGGAACAAGGAGTTAAAATGGTTTGCAGGCAATGCAGGTGGCAGACAGTATTATGTTATTGAGCAATAGGGCAATGATTGGTATGCAACTGTATGGACAAAATGTTTTCAAAATGCAGTGGTGATGCACATTTTTGGGTGAGCCTGTTTCAAACTATATTATTAGAGCTGGTTGGAAAACAAGGCTTTTTCCATGGGAAATTTGGACTTTTCAGTGAAAATTTGGAAACTGAAAATTTTGATTCCGAAATGCCACTAGTGTCTCAGTGAGTTGTACTTTGGATGCCCCCATTTTGCTCTACTGGCTGGGCCCCATACCTGGACTATGTCTCCCATATCGCATCATGATCTCTCCTGTTTGAGATGCTACAGTGCAACATGAGTGATGTGACCATATTGAGGAACCTGACAATAGAAGAGAATGGGGGCATGAATCACCCAAACGGCAATGCTCATGAGACACTGAGATGGTATTTTTTAAATGAAATTTTCAGGGTTTGGCCAAATATTTTCAGTTTCTGGCTGGAAATGTTCATTTTTCTGGTGTTTGACTTTTTGACCAAAATCAGAAAATTTCTGCAAAAAATAAACACTTTTTGCAAACAAATTAGTTTCACAGCCCAATTTTCCATTGAGAAACAATTTAAATGGAAGACATTTACAACAGTGCTACCCATTATGTAATTATATGTCCAATAGCATCCAACTGTAAGTTAGTTCCAGTTGTACTGTTTACTTAATTTGCTGTATGGAAATATTTCCATTCAATTTCATGAGCAGCAGCACATGTGGTTAGACTTTATGGTGTGCTTAGAATGCATTAATTGCCCTTTGGCTTTGTGGGTTTGCATTACTGTGGGCAGTATCAGTTGGAACGTAGACTATTTGTGAAAAATATTGCCCATTTGCAGTGAAGTAGCAAGAAGATAAAATAAGTGTTTTATGTCATCCTGACAGCTTTTAAATGAGCTAATTTCTACAATTTAGGCCAGGAGGGAAAGCAACGAAGTATAACTGAAAAAGTTTTGTATTACAAAACCTGCATATGTTTATAATAGGAAAGATTACATTTATTGAACAAAAAGGCTGCCGTCCTCGAGGGGCTCCAGTCTCAGTACTATGTGAAGCCTCACAAAGCAGTTATAATTGCTATATTGTATGTACCAAATAATAGTCCTGGAGTCCAGAGGCTCCACACCAAAGGATATCTATCAAAAGATGAGAGTGGGTTTGCCATATGGAAAGTATACAATTTCAACAAAGACATCCCATGGGGAGGATTTATTAAAGGGGATACTCTATATCCTAGTGAAGAGGATACAATAGAAGTTGATACATTTAAAGTAGGAACTGAAGAGAATCAGTCAAACAAAAGAGTTTGTTACAGTTACATCACATGAAGGCAGACAACTAAATATTGACAAATTTAATAAGTGCTTGTATACAAATGCTAGAAGTGTAAATGCTAAGGTGGGTGAACTTGAGTGACTGGTATATGAGGATATTGATATAATAGGCATCACAGGAACTTGGTGGAAGGATAATCAATGGGTCATGGTAATATCAGGGTACAAAATATACAGGAATGACTGACTAGGTCGCACTGGTGGGGAAGTGAAAGAATTCACTTTCTATGTGAAAAGAAGCACAGAGTCAAATATAGAAAAAATTTCAAATGAATCAAACAGTACCATAGAATCTCTATGGATAAAAGTTCCGTGCTTCATTTTAATAAGAGTACAGTAATAGGATTACACTACTGATCACCTAACCAGGATGGTGACTATGATTGTGAAATTCTCCGGAAGATTAGAGAGGCTACAAAAACAGAAAATCCAGGAATAAAAGGGGGTTTCAGCTATCCCCATGTTGACTCTCATAGACTCAGAGACTTTTTAAGGTCAGAAGGGACCATTAAGATCACCTAGCCTGACCTTTTGCACAATGCAGGCCACAGTACCTCACCCATCCAACTCCTGTAATAGATCCCTAACCTATAACTGAATTACTGAAGTGCTCAAATCATGGTTTAAAGACTTCAAGGTAGAGAGAGAATCCACCATGACCCATGCCCCATGCTGCAGAGAAAGGCAGAGAGAAAATTTCTAGACACCATTAATGACTACTTCTTGGAGCAGCTAGTGCTGGAACCCACAAAGAGAGAGGCCGTTCTTGATTTAATTCTACATGGTGCACCCGATCCAGTTCAAGAGGTGACTATAGGTGAGCCTCTCAGTAATAAGGACCATAATGTAATTAAATTTCACATTCTTGTAGGGGGGGAAATACCAAAGAAACCCATTATAGTAACATTTTAATTAAAAAAGGGGACCTAAACAAAAAATGAGGAGCTAATTAAACAGAAATTAAAAGGCACGGTAACAAGAGGGAAATGCCTGTAAGCTTCATGGAAACAATTTTAAAACACTGTAATAGAGGCTCAAAATAAATGTATACCCCAAATTAAAAAAAAAAGAAAAAGTAAGAAGACCAAAAAAACGCCACATGGCTAAAGAATGGCTAGGTGAAAAAAGGTAGAAATCAAATCTCCTGAGAAAAACAGGAATGAGCATATACAAGTCAAAAGTAAAAATGTAATTAGGCAGGCCAAAAAAGAATCTGAAGAGCAGCTAACACACAAACTAACAACAATTTTTTTAAAGACCATCAGAAGCAGGGAGTCTACCAAATAATCATTGGGTCATTGGACAATTGAAGTGCTAAAGGAGCACTTGGAGATAAGGCTTTTACAGAAAAGCTAAATGGTCTTTGGTCTTTACTGCAGAGGACGTGAGGGAGATTCCCACATCTGAGCCATTCTTTTTAGGTGATGAATCTGAGGAAATATCTCAGATTGAGGTGGTGGTAGAGGAGGTTTTGGAACAAATTGATAAATTAAAGAGTAATAAGTCACCAGGACCAGATGGAATTCACTCAAGAGTTCTTAAAAAACTCAAATGTAAAATTGAACGTATGTAACCTGATGAATATATCAGCCTCTGTACCAGATGACTAGAGTATAGCTAATGCAATGCCAATTTTTTAAAAAGGCTTCAGAGGCGATCTTAGCAATTACAGGCTGGTAAGTCTAACTTCAGTATCAGGTAAATTGGTTGAAACTGTCTTAAAGAATAGAATTATCAGACACACAGATAAACCAGTGTTGGGGAAGAGTCATGATTTTAATGAAGGGAAATCATGCCTCTCCAATTTACTCCAATTTGAAAGTGTCAACAAGTATGTGGACAAGGGTGATATAGTATACTTGGAATTGCAGAAAGCTTTTGACAAGGTACCACACTGAAGGCTCTAATGCAAAGTAAGCAGTCATGGGATGAAAGGGAAGGTACTCTAATGGATCAATAACTGGTTAAAAGATAAGAAACAAAGGGTAGACTAATGGTCAATTTTCACAACAGAGACGTAATTTATGTGGACCCTCAAGGATCTGTTCTTGGACCTGTTGTTGTTCAACATATTAATTAATGATCTGGAGAAGGGGGTGAACAATGAGGTGGCAAAATCTGCAGATGATACAAATTACTCAAAATAGTTAAATCCAAAGCAGGTTGTGGAGAGTTACAAAGGAACCTCACACAACTGGGTGCATGGGCAACAAAATAGCAGATGAAATTCAATGTTGATAAATGCAAAGTAATGCACACTGGAAAACATAATCCCAACTATACATACAAAATAATTGGTTCCAAGTTAGCTTTTACCATTCAAGAAAGAAATCTTGGAGTCATCGTGCAAAGTTCTCTGAAAATATCTGCTCAATGTGCAATAACTGTCAAAAAAACTAACAATGTTAGGAATGATTAGGAAAGGGATAGATAATAAGACAGAAAATATCATAAAGCTGCAATATGAATCTGTGGTACACCCACACCTTGTATAGACATGTAGTTCTATTCCCCCCATCTCAAAAAAAGATCTATCACAATTGGAAAAGATACAGAGACAGGCCTAAATAATGATTAGGACAATGAAGAGACCACTAAGGAGGGATATGACAGAGGTCTATAAAATCATAAATGGCGTGGAGAAAGAGAATGAGGAAATAATATTTACTCCTTCACATAACACAAGAACCAGGGATCACCCAATGAAATTAATAGGCAGCAGGTTTAAAACAAACCGAAGGAGGTATTTCTCCATACAATGCACAGTCAACCTCTGGAACTCATTGCTAGGGGATGTTGTGAAGGTTAAAAGTGTAATAGGATTAAAAAAAGAATTAGATAAGTTCATGGAGGCTATGTCCACCAATGGCTATTAGGCAAGATGGACAAGGATGCAACCCCATCCTCCGGGTGTCCTTAAATCTCTGACTGTCAGAAGCTGGGAGTGAACAACAAGGAATGGAACTCTTGATAATTGCCCTGTTCTGTTCATTCTCCCTGAAACATCTAGCACTGGCGGAAGACTGGACTAGATGGACCTTTGGTCTGACCCAATGGACCATTCTTAAGTTCTTATTTAAAAAAACAATAGCATAGGAATGATAAAACATGGATTATCCAAAGCAGCTGTGCGTCTCCTCCTTCCGGCCCTTACCAATATCCCATCTAATTGTCAATGAGGAAGCAGATACATTTTAAATCCTTCATCTCCCACCCCACGTGTCCACCAGACAGAAACCCCACCCTCAACTGCTTCAGCCTTCTACCAAAGCCATCATGTTTGAAACCTTTAAAGTTATATACTGTGTATTGATGAAACTGTGAGAAATGTACGTTTAGTGTGATAAGAGAAATGTGCAGAAAAAACTGGTTTTCTCATTATTTTCTTTAAAAAAACCTAATTGTGGGAGTGGCTTAGCATCAGATAACATGGCTCGCATTCTCAGAGAATTCATTTTTGATATTGCTTTCTTAGTATAGTAGAAACAATTAGAAATTGTGTTTCACTTGAAGTTGAGAGATGTTTAGAAAAAGATTGCTAAAGAGTGGTTCTGCAATATGAAAAGCTCAGTGAGAAGTAGTAAGTTTTGACTTGAGTTAAAACCATGATACGTAAAGCTGGCAAACTGACTGACTCGGGACTTACTCTCCCACGCTGCAGCAAAAGGCAGAATAATGCTGTGCTTGTGTTAACGCAGGAAATCACAGGGAAAATATATTGTCTTGGCCAAAAATATAACTAGTTCCCGACAAGACTGATTGCCTTAGAAACTTGGTACCACGAACTGTCGAGATAAATTAGTTTTGAGATCCGACATACCGTAAAATAAATCAGCTCATACAACACCTCTGGTCACCACTATGGTGAAGAGAAACAAATTCTAGAAGACTAACTTGATGAGTCTCAGGATCAAATCTATTACAAATCTTTTCAGCTTATTGGAGAGGAAAGAGGGTAGTAATGCTGCCATTTTCTTTTGAAAAGTAGGTCTCTGAATTGCTGTTCGGAGTGACCATATATATTTTTTAAAAAGCATACAAGCAGCCCAATGGTAAAAATAAAGGAATGTTTGTTGTCTGTCTCCTGAGTATGTTGGATGTTAAAGATAAGGACTGTAGTAGCTGTTACATAAAACAAAGGGATCAGAATCCAACTATTTCCAGGCAAGGAAAGAACTTTTCACTACCAGAGGGCCTCTCTCTCTCTAACAAAACTTTCTTTTACCGCACACAGGACTTGAAGCTGCCCTGCTATTTCCCCCCAGTGTTCGAGTTAAGTGAGATGGAAACGGTTGCCTAGATCTTGCACTGCAAGTGTATCAGTGTTGTGCTGCACTGCCAGGATAGCCATGTAGTGTAGGGAGATTCTCTAGTGATACTGAAAGCTCCTTTCCTACCTGGGTAACAATAGGGGGCGTAGCTGGAATTTCTCTGTCCTTCTGTTTCCCATCAGCTATGAGTCCATTTTGGTCATTTAAAGCTAGCATAATTTAGAGCAGCTTTCCACATGTGCTAATCTATGCTGGGGGACTGGCGCAGTACACAACTGCCCCTTATTTGTGCACTTACCCTCAACTGTGCAGTGCTCCCCTTAGCCGTAGCCAAGATTCGGGGCCTCTAAGTGTAAGGAAATATCTTCACTGGGAATCAATAGCCTAGTGAATCCATTATGTTTGGGTACTTCAGAGAGAAACCAGCCGACAGGAACACAGAGAGATGTAAACACATACAGACTGTTTATTCAACTACTCTAAAACCTGCGAGAACTGGTGGAGCTATCCCATAATAGTCTAACTCTGGTTGCTGTGGCAACCAGCTAGGCTCTGTTGCTATGACAAATTAGGCAGACAGTTAAGTGCAATACTTGGACTTGGTTAAATACTGAGCAAACTAATTCTGTGCTTGGTGTGCATTTCTCCTTCTGAGGGTTCATACTGATGTTAGTTCCTGCTCTGGATTTCCCAGTATATCTTCCCTCTCAGTCTTAGATTATTATTTCTACAGAACAGGGGAAGGTCCAAGGTTCAATGGCAGCAGCGCTCATTCTGAAACCAATCTTAGAGAAGTACTTTTCCATTGCCAAAACCAGAGTTGTTAACAAAGACAGTATTTTCTGAGTGGCAGTCTCACCCAGAGTGACACTGAGGATGGGAAGTAATTGCAATGAGAAGGCAGCAGACCTGTCTTTTTTCATGACCCCTTAGTTCTAGTACAGCGCTGAGCAAATAAATAGTAAGCTAAATAGATAACTGTTTTCTTTGTCTTTTATTTTTGTAACTCTTGAATGGCTTTTCTGTGACTGGGGCTTACCATGTGAGTGAAGGAATTCCTAAGTTTTACTATAATCATTTGAAACTAAATAATAGTTCTACCCCATTATTCTAAAAGTTATTGTACCACTGTAAGTCAAAATACCTGTCAGTTCCATGATGTAGAAAAGGTAGCAAATTTATGACAGTGCTACTATATCAGCTGTCACTGCTTCCTCAGACGTCTTGCCCAGTTCTCTAGTTATCTCTGCTAAAGCTATTTTGAAGTGAATATTTCATTTCATTTTTTAAGTCAATAGTTCTACTAAATAATGATGATTTTGTCAGAAAATAAAGGGGTTTTGTTTGGTTTCATTAAATGAGGAAGATGTGACCCACAATAACACAGTGTAAGTAATGTAATGTGACACAAATGCCCAACACCAAAGAAAAGTACATTTGTTTTGAGATAGCTTATGCAAATTTAACTCTCGTCTGAGAAAATAGTAAATAGGCACATGGTAAAAGGAGGATATTTCAGTTATTAGTTGTTAATTTAGGATCCATGGATAATTCATTGCCTACAAACCTCATATAGTGTTAATGTTTTCTAAAGACAGCTAGATTCCATTTCCCACTTGAAATAAAATCAGGGCACCAGATCAGAAGCTGCTGCTATTTTCCTTTAATTAATGTACAATTTACAGCCTGGGTGAGAATAATGGATTAGATGAACACAGATGCAGTCAAGGGAAATGTCAGCATCTATCCAGCAACAAAATCCAAAAGATGGAAAAATTCTACTTCAGCTTCATTTCAAGTATTTTTACTGGATTTGTTATTTATATACTGTGAGGCAATAAGTGAAAATCCTGCATTTGCACATAACAAGTCTGCATTATTTCACAACTGTTTCAGGGTAAAGCATTTTCTCTCCTCCTTTTCCTGTGCTACCTCAGCATAATAGGATAGCTTTCCATATAGGTCAAGAGACAGTGATTTTGCTGGTGTTCTCAACTTACAGTCTATAGGATATCAATTGAAGACTATTCCCGTTTTAGTGGTGGTTTCTTCTTATATTTATTTGGGAGGTAGAGAGGTTGAGTGGAAGGTCTCGTTAAAAATAAATTGGTGTGTAAAGAGAAAGGAAACGTAAAAAGGTCTAAGCTATGCAGTATATGATAGTTATGTTAAGTGTTGGTAGATAATGCTGTACTTCTCAGAGAAAATGTCTGTGGTCCTTTCATTTCTTTTTTTTGTTTTCTTCTGCCTATGAATACAGTTTGCTCCCCTCCAGTTCACACCACATGTTTTAGCCTTTCCTGAACCCTGCAGTATTGAACGTATATTGAGAATCTGAAATGCCATTACCTTAAGGGTCAGTCACGCTAATGCAGAACACTTTCTCAAGGCTCAGTGGCAGCAGCGCTCACTCTGAAACCAATCTTAGAGAAGTACTTTTCCATTGCCAAAACCAGAGTTATTAACCAAGGCAGTATTTTCTGAGTGGCAGTCCCACCCAGAGTGACACTGAGGATGGCAAGTAAATTGCAATGAGAAGGCAGAAGAGCTGTCTTTTCTCATGACCCTATTTCCTATGGAGTTTGTCTTCAACGGCTCTTCCTTACTAAGCTCCAAAGAAATCTTTAATATGGTTGCATGAACTCAATATATTAAAATGTAGCCCACTGATCACAGTTTCAGTAAAATGAAATAAATTGATTACCTCCACCGTAGATACCGGCAAGTGTATGTGTTTTGTTTCATTTTTTAGTAAAAATAGTATGATGCTGGTTCATGTTGAATGGCAAGGAGTTAACTTTTGTGGCTGATCAGTCTGAAGAACAGGAGTGTCTAGTCTTTGCTGTAAGTGATAGAGAACCACAGCTAAATACATGGGCCCAGATCCTCAGCTGCATTGTAACAATGGTGCAATACCCACCTATCTCCATCAGAGAGCTGCCCCAGATCCAGCATAACTGGCCACCAAAAAGGATCAGCCCAAGACTGGAGGAACACAAAGGTGCGATAAAGCTATCCTTACCCTCCTCAGTGCCAACGGCTCTTCCATCATTGCTCAGGTATGGGAAGTGATGTTTAGTGAAGGCTTTAAAGAGAGAAAGTTATTCCCTGGAATATGGTAACTACATGACTATGCCGAATGTGGCAATGCTGGTTGATAAATTGAAATGGCATTGCCATTTCACCATCCCAGGAAAGCGTTTGTTTATTTTTTGTAAAATCATCACATGTTTCCAGTGAATGTGCCCAATTCTAAAACCCACTGAAGCCAAATGGCAGTACTTCTCACTTGCTACAATGGGAGCAGACTTGAACCTAATATGTTAATAGATGCAACCTTGAAAATGACTGCCAGAGCCATGTCTACATTGTGTTTCTAGCTTGGTGTGATTGCGGGTTTTTGTTTTGTTTTGTTTTTGAGGAAGGGGAATTTCCATCGTGTAAACTAGGCCAAAGTGTTTTGGGATTTATTTCCAGAACATTCAACATATATATTTCAACAATCATAACTAATCCATTTCTTTAAATTCTGCACTGGCAGGTAGTTTAGCATTCATGAAGGTATTAATAGCAAGAAATGGCCCCAAAATAAAACTCCAAACACATCATTATTTTGGAGTGTTAGAAAATTTTGGCCTTGTTTTCCCCATAAACCTGAACCATTGCAGATCAAATCAACACAGTTGCTGCTGAGCAACAGAGATTATCATCAGGATCCTGAAAGGGCAGTTAGGACCAAGGGTCAAAGCAGGGTCAAACTGAGGTTACATAGCAAAGGACTTCATAGTAAAGTTACAGTCTGGGATCAATACCAATGTCAGAGTCCCAGTCAGGTTTCAGGATCTGGCTCAGGAGACAAGACCCAACTGAAGCCAAGCTCTAAGACAGGCATTCAAGAGCAAGAATGGTCATGGCAACTATAGCAGTGTTGCCTGGACACTTCTTGGAACTCCCCTTGGGTTTATACAGGATGGGGAGCCAATCCGGATCCATGATGCTGCTGCCTCTTGGACCCCTTGGGGTGAGTCTTCCTGTGGTCTGTCTGCCACAGGTCATGGGTCATGGTTATAGTTGCTGCTGGGTGGCAGCATGGAGGTGTTCATTACCTGGCAGGCCTCAGTTAGAGACCTGCGGGGCCTTTCAAGCAATGGTTAACTGAACTATGACAATTTAACAATGGTTCGCTGAATTGTTGGTGAACATGGTTTGTTTTTGTCTATACTTACAACTAAAGCAGTTTTCTGATATTAATATCTATATATTATATTAAATTAATAGATAAATAATGAAAGGAAAGGTATTCAATTAATTTTTATTGGGAAAGACACTTAGTATCCTGTTCATGCATTGGATTCAATTTTGTATTGTATTGTATTCTATTGGACCATGAGAGAGAAAATATGTATTTACATTACTTGAAATTGATTACAGATGCTTTGAGCTCTATTTAGGGATGCCTGTTATTTTCATGTGAGTGTTGTTTATGATGATTTTTCACTAGTTTCCATCTTGCATCTTCTACTACCCTGAATATGCAAACACTTTTATTCAAAACAGTATGTGCAATATTCTGCTTTGAACTCACCAGCACTAACCTTCACACCAATAAAGGTGTATTTTGAGGGTTTGTGGTTGCCAAGCTCATGTTGGTCTGTTACTGTAAATTTTAATTTGTGTTATTAAGTAGGAAGAATGTATGTTATTGGAAGCAATGACTGAAAATCTAGTTAATTATTGATTTTTCCCCAATATAGCTGGCTTGACATTTTCCTAGATATAATGAAGGAAAAGATATGCCTTAACAGAATGAATATGGAACAAACAAGCGTTTTCAATAGATTTAATTCATTTTAACAGATATACAGTAATTAGGAAATGTGACTGCTTTCTTCATCCTGACATAAATGATTCAATGTAAGTGACAGAACTATAATATACAGGAGTATTATGAGTGTGTTTAGAACAGCAAAGTTGGCTTCAGGAGGCATAAAAAGATTAGTAAACACACAGGTTTTTTCACAGTGGAATGCAGTGTTGCAATAATATACATTTATGTCCTTTTCCCCCTCTCATCTTTTAATAAAAACGTCTTGAAGCACATTTTTGGGACAAATTCAAATCTACACAGTGCACAGGAAGGGAAGAGGACGCAAGCCAATATTCCCTTCATCCCTTGCACAAGGGCCAGGCAGAACAGAAGTCCTTTGTGCTCAGAGGAGCTTTGGAATTGCTCTACCCAAGTTCTTCTCCCACTATTGTCAGATCACTGGTCAAGAGGCAGATCCTCCTCTTACCACCCCTCCTCTATCCCCCACAGCAGTTGTGGTTTGAAGCCAGCAGATGGCAGGACACGCTGAGAAAAACCAATCTACACCACATCCAACTTGCACTAAGGATCAGGAGAGACAGGCATCAGGCCTCCTGAGGCTCCTAAATCTCTCCCTGGTGCATTCCAGTGCCCCAAAGCAGACCACATTATAAATGATACGGTCTATATGGTTATATAGAAATATTTGCATTGAGTTATACTGAAGTTTTGATTTAAAACATAGGACCTGATTCTTGCACCTTTATTCACACTAAGTCCCATTGATTTCAGTAGGGCTCCTCACTAAGCTAAGGTAATGTTCAACATGCGGGTACTGGAATTCGTCCACTATCTATTTTTCCCCATGTATTCAGATCCTATGCAGTACATACAATTATATCTTAAGAAGGGGGAAGGGAGGCATTGAGCCCATGAATTGGGAGGAGCTGGCTGGCAATAGACTGCAGTGGCATCACGTCATACCTCAAGCCTCAGCCTGTTTCAAAGAGAATCGCCTTGCTCAAGAGGCTGAGAAATGGCAGAGGAGGAAGGAAAGTGGACAGCACCTCGCCAGCAGCTGTGTTCTCTCCAAGCAACCACCTGTCACATATGTGGGAAAATCTGTAGAGCACAAATTGGACTCCTCTTCAGCCTCAGTCTCATCAATGACTTCCCCCCGGCAGACATCACCCTCGTATTAAGGGATAGCCACTGCCGCTGGGAGTAATCAGTGCAATTCAGGATTTGAAGTTTTACTCACTTTTCATTTTCCATATTTGTCCATTAGAGGGGATGGTCCATACGACAAGCAGTTTAGTCTTATAGTTTCTCATTCCTTAGAAAGGGTCTGATATGGGAAAGTCTTTGGTGGAAGTTTTCACAAACACAATGAAGGGGTTTTAATTTGGTTTGAAGAAAAGGTGGGCATGATTTTCCTGCTGCAGGACACAAGAAACTCCCATTGAGGGATTCAGGCTAGATGCCTATTAAAGAATGTCCTCTCCTTGGATTAGTAGTATGAGAGGTGGTCACCCTCATTGAGATTCAAGCACAGAAAACCAGAAGCCTAGAAGCTGATTTTTAAAAACATCAGCACGTTGGGGCTGACCTTGACGACAAGTCTTCAATTTGGTAACTATGCAGAGTATTTAACCTCATTGGAAGAGAGGAAGTAAGCTTCTTTCAAAACAAGCAAATTAGAACTAAGGCCTGGCCCACACTTACCTTCCGGGTTCGGCGGCAGTCGACAGGAGATACGCAAGTGACGTAAATCACTTGCGTATATCCCACTGACTTTGCTGCATCTGTTCTGGGTGCCATCCACACCGCGCTGCACCGATGGGGACTGCGCTCCTGTCGACGCAGCACTACGCCACTTACCGGGGTGGTTTTCCTACCTCGATTTCTGGATCGACCGAGCGGGTCTACACAGACCGCTCAATCGATCCAGAGACATCGAACTGACGCCGACGAATTTGCCGCTGTCAGTATAGACCCAGCCTAATTCTCAAACCAGGGGGCCACTGAAAAGAGTATGCCTTTTGAGAACTACAATCCAGGATGTAAGAATATCCATACTTTAAGACTCCCTGCATGAGCAAATAACCCCAGTCTAAAGAGCTTTATTTCTGACCATAATCCTAAAATATTAATTGTTAATAGCGAAGAGAGAACCCTGTTCCTATTATATCAAATTCCACACAATAAGCCTGTGGGTTGTGGAGACAATGATTGCACTGTATTTGCTAGACTCTAGAACACTACAGGCAGACACAATCTTGAATATGTTGGGAATTACATAAAAAGAGAGTAGGAGGGTATCTAAACCTTGTTTTATTTCTAAATGCCAATCTGACAGCAAATTCTCAAAGATTTATTAGCTAACAATGAATTGGCTAAGAAAGTGATACTGTAATATTGGTCCTGTTCAGTCTTCATTTTATCTTTAGACAGCACTTTTCATTCTGAAAGGATCACCAGATGTTTTGTAAATAATGTACATACAGTGGTATTTAACTACCTCAATGTTTGGGGTGGAGGACCCTGGTAGTTTAGTGTCATGCAGTACACTAGTGGTAATGGGAATTTTGACCAAGGAAATGAGCAAAATTGCACAGAACCCCTCCATTTTAAGGTCTACAACTGAAAGACCCCAAAATGCACAAATTTTCAATTTATTTTTTCCAGAGGGATGAAAGACTGAGTCAGCCCTGTTAGGATTTGAAAGTGCGATTTTGGGGAGCCAAGATATTTCAAACTTGACTCATAGGTCACTAAGCCTCTGGCAATAATCCCCATATTGTAGTTCAGTAATTCAGCTGCAACACTCCAGGACAAGATAAGAAATAACTGTCCTGCAATTGATGAGAACTGCAGAAGATCAAAAATTTTAAGGCAAACACTAAATTAGGTCTTACCTGTCCTGTACTGAGGAGTGTTGGAACTAGCTATATGAACATATTTGAACTGTTAAGAAAAGTCACCATTCAGAAGCATTTGAACTGTTATAGATGCAGCTTTTTCTTCTTTTCGGTGTTCTTGTTATCTGCCGTTTCTTTATATATGGTTATACCTGAGCTGATTTACTTTATATGGAGCCTGGGCTTAGGGTTCATGAAGTCCACAACTGTAGAACAACGAATGTCAACTCTAATCCCTGACATAGTGTGACGTATATTCTGCATCCTTTGTTGGCATTGTTCCCATTGCAGCGTGCAGCCGTCCATGGCCCTAGAAGGAGTTTTGCTGGAGGCAGACTAGGATGCCCTCTTTTCAGGGCTCCCTGATCCCTAATCACCAAGTTCACCGTACAAGCCATGGCATAAAGCTATACTGTGTCTCTAATTTAGACCAACAATGCAATTCAGATAAAATCCACCAGATTATCAATATCTACTTTAAACAGATCTTTAGTAGATTATCATGGAGAGACTTTGAACCTAAAATGGAGTGGAGGGTTTTAGCCCTGCAAGTCACTTCTGTACGTTGCCCATTATCGCCCAAGCCCCATAAGCCTGAGTCAGCTGACCTAAGCCTGCTGTGGTTGTTCTGTGTGTTTTATCACTGTGTAGGTGTGCCACAAATTAATCTTTTCCTTGCTATACTTGAGAGTTCAGAGATGCCAGTTAAAATTAACAAACACACACTGCACAGAACAAAACTAATTTTGAAATCTGGTTTGCAACACAATATGGTAATAAGAGCTTTTTTCCAATTTCAGACTGGTAAACTGCAGAGGATGGATACAATTTTCCATTAGGAGCAAAATTTCAGCTTAGCCTTAGGTTTATTTTTTTTTAGTTTTATTAATTTAATTCACACCTTTAATGTTATGTACACAATTTTCTTGACTCTGAATTTCCTTAATAGAATCTCCTTTGCAGTTTTTGACTGAACTGATGGCCCAGAATTCTCTCGGTCCGGTCTGTTATGTGAAGGCCTAATTATGAGTCTTCCAATCTGTGGATCACTGATGTGATAAAAGGAATTATTAGAGTCTTACTTGTGTTGGTATACTTCAAAAATGTTTTGTTTGCCGATCACGGACCAAATAGACAATTGGTCCATTGGATTGCCATTGATGCTTTGTATGTGCACTGTGGGCGAAATCTTGGTCCTACTGATGTTAGTTACAACACTTCCATTGACTTCACTGGAACCTAAGCTTGTAGATCCTTATTAATACAATTACCTACATATGTGAAATATATGATGGTATGGTATGGTATGAGAGAGAAGTTTTACTGGCATAGGTTTTAGATGATCCTATTATCCGTGAGTGAGAAAACAATGAGTGAATTATGCTGGTCATTTCAAACAAATGCTAAAAAAGATTTTATGCTGCCCCACACCACGGATGTTGCAGAAGGTCTACTTTAAGAATGATTTAGTTCTAAACATTTTATTTGGACTGTTTCTACCTGTACAGCTAGGCACCTGATCTCCAGGGGTCAGTGAGACTGAAAATGTAAAACTAATAAATGGAAAACACCTCCAAAGTAACCTAAATGACTTAACTTTAAAATTCAATGTCTCTGGCTTTTCCAGGACTAGAGACAACTGACAGTTGCTCCTAGAGGTGCCAGGACACTCCCCTTGTGAGGGAAGTAGAGTTCTTTATAACCCTGCTAGGTCTATGGCACATGAAAACCCTGACACTTATATGCGTATGTCAAAGGGGATTTTGAGTGCAAGGCTGGCAGCGTGGTGATACTCTGAACTGTGTCCCCCAATCACAAGAGTCAATGGTCACCTTGCCTACCAGCGGGATTCAGCTGCTGTGTTGCCCGGTGGCGAGAGTTAATGACCTCCTGGCTTAGCGAGGGGGTTCAGCGGCTATGTTGCCCAGTGGCGAGAGCTGGTGGCCGTATTAAAGGAAACTGGACCTTTCCTGATGCACTAGGTTCCTACTCAGGGCCCAAAGAAACAATCATTCAAATTGCACGGCCTAGGAGATGGGCGCCCTTATGACTGCTCCTTGGGTCACCTTGGGTCATCTGCTTCGGATCCTCTGCTGGTGCCACTGGTCTGTCTTGGGATGCGCCTTGGAGTTCTTTCAGGCTACCCTCCAATGGGTCTCCCTCTGTCTGTAGAGGTTCGATGTCTTCAGTCCCTGTGGCTGAAGGGTCTGCAGTGGCTTGACCGTGGGGCCTGGTCCTGGCCTTTTGAGAGCCTTGGCAGCTCCTCCACAGGAGGCTATAGCCCCTCACTCCTCTCCTACTCGTCAGCCCAGACTGAACTGAGTTGCTTTTGTACCCTCCCTCCACTGGGAACATGCCCGCTAGGGGTGAGGGGGCATGGCTTCCTCTGTCCAGAGCAAATCCTTAACGCTTGCCTCACCAATGTGGAGCTGGGTCATTCTGTCACAGTATAGACAAGCTGGTGTAATTTTGTGGTGGAAAGTCATTAAACATTTGTTGGGGCACAGAGGAAGTGGGCACATCAAAAACGTTTCCTCCATTTTGAAAGGTTCTATCAGCTTAAGAGGCATTCCCTGTACTTAAAATGGGGACTCCTGCTGGATCCAGTAAATATTTCCCAGAATGTGAACAGCTTTTAAAATGGAGGCTGCTCAGCTGGGGCATATATACATATGCATGCAATACACTGCATACTTCCCATCTGAACCTCAGTGTGAAATACAGCATTCATTTTAGACCCAACACAACTTTATTTTTTCCCCACTGTTTATTCCTGTAAACTATCAGTAAGAAATGCACAAAATAGCCAAGTATATATGAATTTTTTTCTTTCCAAAACAAGAGCTTTACATTGTTTGCTCTTGTCCCTAACACTTTTCTCCCCACCACTGTCTATTGTCATTGCGTTGTTTAAAGAATGGGGGAATCTTGGAGACACTTGGGCCAGATTTTGAGAAGAGCTTGGGGACAGATTTCCAGAAGTTCCCATTTAGGCACCTAAATAAAGGCCAGATTTCAGAAGTGCTCAGCACCCAGCATTTCCTGTTGTGACTCTTCTAGCCAAAGGCAATGTGTGGGGAGGGGGGGAAATGCAGGATCACATGTCGCCCACCCAGATTTGGCTCTCACAGATTGAGCACACTCAATAACACTGCTGAAGCCAGATGCCCTCACTCTGCTCCTCCCACCACACTATCAGATGGCCTGGATTGTCTCTGTTTATGGCCAGTTTTTCAGAAGAGCTCAGCATCCAATATGCCTATTTAGGTGGCTGAATGGAAGCTGAGCTCTTGAAAAACTGGCCTTTTATGGGGCATATTGACTTCTACCGGACTTTTAGTATTGTTTGTTTGGTAATCGTGCTTGGCTGGATGTAGAGGGCCAGGTCCTAATTTAGGGTCCCCAGTCCTGCAACTTCATTTGTTCATGTACATCTTGTTCGTGCAAATAGAAATATTGACCATTTTTTTTGTGAGTAACGACAGCTGACATGAATAAATGTTACAAGATTGTAATCTAGAAGACCAGTCTCATTAAGGTAGAGAGCCCAGTTTTGTCACATGTATGAATCTCTGAAGTTTGAGAGGAATGTGTTTGTGCAATTCACTTTTAAAACAAACATCTACCCATTTGATTAGCATAGAACCTCAAAATTCACATGGTGAGGAATACTTCTGAGTAAGCTGTGAAATTCATTTGAAACTACACTTAGCTTTCTTTGAGAGGTTTTGTGTCCTAATTATACAGAATAACGTATTTTCATGCCTTTATTATTTTCAGATTAATGTAACCATTTATTCATTAAGAAGTGCTTCTTACCTTTTTGAACTTTGTCACTGAGATGCACTGATTTCTTAGAAATTTAAACAACTCAAACGTTGCATACTTTACTTTATTTATTCACTTCAAATAGCTTTGATGAACCCCCTCCCCAAACATGCAGCATAATGTATTTTCAAAATCCCATTCTAAAACAATAATCACATTAATGAGCAATCAAATATGCATTCTTAACATCTCAAGTATACTTTTTACAAAAAATCTGCCTTTCCAAGAGTGACATATCTCATTTCTGTGGCGAGATTCAATGGCATTAGTGTACACTTGTTAACCTTGTATATCTAAATTCCATTTGTCAGATTCGCTAGATCTCTACATACACTTTCACCCAGCACTCAGGTTGCACCACTTTTAAACCACTTAACACATTTCAAGTGCCTGAGTGCTAACAAACTCTTCCTTATTTCAGAGTGTTCTGCTATTACAGCTGCCCAGAAGTGCTTTTCCACAGCTAAATGGACAAATAATAAACTTAATTGCTAATTCAGAAACTAAAATAAAAGTTGTTAGAGTTAAGGATGAAAGTGTGGTTCATCAGAGGTCAGCTAATGACGCTAAAAATTCCATTTTCTCTTACAAATAAACCATCTTTCCCAAATATTGGAATATCTAGAAACTCACTTTTCAGTTGCTTATTGCCAGCCCCAAACCATCTGTTTCTTCCCTCCTTACTTCTTTCCATCACATGTGCTTTCCCCTTTTGCCCTTTCCATAAATGTCCTCCTTTCACCCCCAGCACCTCATATCATCCCATGGACGAAATGCGGCATACCAAATGTCAAGGTGTGCTAAATTTCTTTTTAGGGACAGGTTCCAAAAGCAAGCTATCTTCAACCTTAACAAAGGAGCTACCTCTGTTCTTTAATATTATAGATATATTCCACAGCTGGCCTGTGTATACCTTATCTTATCAGTTAGTCTGTGCCTCCTACAAGGAGCTGAGAATTCTCAACTCTCAATCTATTGCAGGATCAGGTTGTATGTCCTTGGTCCAGGAAAGTACTTAACCATGTACTTAACTTTAAACACACAATTAAATCCCATAGAACTTAAGCAGTGCTTAACTTCAGGCACATAACTAAGTGCTTTCCTGAAACAGGGCCAAAGTTTGTACCCGAGGGGCCTTGCTCCCAAAGGACTAGAAACGTACATTCAGATATCATCTGATTGTCAATATCTCAGTAGTTTAATTCTACTTCTTAGCTTATTGATAAAGCATACAGACTCAAAAGGTCATGTATTCCTTAAAAGATACCATCTCTGCTCTCTTACATGTGTGCAAGAAAATGAATGCTTTCTTAGAAATATACTGTAACATGATATTGATTTGAATGAGCAAAGTTAGAACTCCATAATTCCTCTACCTAGTAAAGGGCAGGTATATTCTCATGAGATTGCCAACGCCAGTAATCCATAAAGCATAGTACACACAATACTGTAATGAAAGGTCATTTTGAATGATTGTTTAACACCCGAATTCATTGGCTTTAAGCCCTACCTGCTATCTATTTGACTACTTCTCCTTCCAATTTGTGATTATAGCTGGTGGTCTTCGTATTTGCTTTTGCATTTGTGATTTGTCTTGTTTGTATGATGAATAAGTGAATGTTCAGTGAAAACGTCAGGTCAGACACATTATGAAGGAGCAAGGTATAAAATTATTTCCATTATTCAAGATGCAGCATGCATGGGACCTAAACAGACTCTCCACTTAAGAAATAAGAGATTTATATCTATGACCTGATTCATTAATCTTTCAGCACTTCTGAAGGTATTTATCCCAGAGGCTCATGATTTAATATGTTTTGTTTTATTTTACAGTATTGTTTATTATGTGTTGTACGTGTCCAGTGGAGGATGAATAGATCCCAATAAATTAATTAGTCACGGCTGCCTTTTATAATAAGGGATTTGATACATCAATTCATGACTCCAGTTTTACACCAGTGTAACCACATTGATTGCAAAGGTTTTATACTGGTACACAACTGGAGTTAAGCAATGGTGAATCAGACCCATAATACCCTTATGGAAATCAGTGCTCATGCTGATAATAAACCAGAAAAATGTTCATAAAAATGTCTATTTAAATGAAGTAACATATGTTT
>VOCS01061839.1:0-20380 GCA_007922155.1 Mesoclemmys tuberculata | reverse complement strand
GCCTGTTGATGAAAGTCAGCAGCAAATATTTTGGAATAACTTGAAAACAGCATTAAAATCCTAGGTTGAGTCATTTAAAACTGGACCACTACTAACTCGGCCACAGTACATTTCCAAGTAGGGCATGTGTTTTTTGCTGTTAAGAAGTGTTCCGTTATGCTGATTTTTGTCAGTGTTGTGGTGACTCTTGTCTGCACACTAAACTAATTATAACTTTGTTAAAGGAAAGATAACAGCTGAGAACGGCCAACTGCTTTACAGATTCTTTGGTCTTCTGACCTTTCTGTTAATAAGTATTCAAGGCATCCCTGTCCTTAAAAATTCTTTTGGGAAGAAATTCTGTCGAATTTGGTGTGTTTCTGTAGTCTCTCTTTAACCGCTCCAAAACAAATGCAGTTACAGCACTCTCTCTTTCTCTTTCTTGTAAAAATAGAGCCAATATGCTGAAACATACCTTTGTGTCCATTGATTACATCCTGTCTTATTTGTTTTAGATACCATCTGACTATTGATAGTCATTTAACAAAAATGCAGTGGAAATGTAGAAATTGCCCAATTAGATAAAAATGAGATCTCTAAAGCCAGAACCTCTCCACAGGGAATTTGAAAGATAATAGCCTAAATACGTAACTCCAGTGAATTTACACCAGGATTGTATGTGGCCCAGCAATTTAAGAATGAAGCTTCTTGAGAAATAAGTCAGATTCTTGGTGTGAAAACTTTGAGATGACATGTCTCCAATCTCAAAGGTCACAGGATCACTGTGTACATTTTAACCGTCTATGTACTTTATTATTTCTATGTGTTTATTATTTATGTTGTAAAAACACTGAAATCATGGTCTCTGTCCCCAATATCTTACATATTTGGACAAGACAAAATGCCTGTGGGTAACGTTAAGTATATATCTTTGTTAGGCTTCCTCTTCCCATGTGCCCCAACCAATCTGTTCCACTATTGCTACCCTAATGTTACCCTCTTTTCCTTCTACTTAGCCCAGTAAGATTGAGGCATAGTAGGTTCATGGCTTGTTTACAGCAGGAGTTTTTGCACTGGTGTAGCCACACCCGTATAGTAGCAGCAGTGCAAACTTTATGGGTAGACACTACATTGATGTAAACAGTGCATTGCACCATTGCAGTTTTTCATTTTGCATAACTGACGCACCCCAAATTAGTGCAAACATCGGCATTAATCTTTCTCTGTTTTAACTCCCTATTTGCAAAATGGGGATAGTAGTACCTTTTCCCAGAGAATTCGTGAAGATAAATTAATTAATGTTTGTAAGACGCCAGATATCTGATGATAAGCATGACAGAAAATCCTGTGAGAATAAGTTAAACAGGATGCCTCATGTTGAATTATGATGTTAAAAGAAGTATTGAAGAGTTGCTCATTTGGCAAGCAATTTTTACTCACTCATCTCCTAACTTTTAAGTACTTGACTTCATAACTTTAATAATATGCTTTTAATATAGTATTTAACGTAATTTATAAATATATCAAGATATAGCTTTGTTTATATTTTATTGGATGGACTTGTGAGACAACATAAGAACTCAGGAAAGGAAAAATAAATCTTAAATTTTATACTCTTTGATTAACAGGTAACACAAAGGCTTCTACTGAGTCTGTCATTAGAAGCTCCATGTCTTCAAAAGGCTAGTGAACCTCTGATGCAATAAGCAGCATTTTCTTTCAGGTACTTCAGGTACTTTCAGGTACTACTGCATGGCTTTGACCACAGCTAACATTCAAAGTGATTTTTCCAACTTGTTTTAGGACCGAATGAGACTTGGAGATTTCAATCAATGCAGGAGAAATAATATATTCTTTGTAGAAGGAAAATGAGTTTCTGGTTTAAGAACTAATTTATCTGGGAGAAATGCAATTAGACCTCTTTGATATAGTGGATTATTCAGATCTACACGCTTCTGTGTGAAATATTGGCCAGTAAGAAAGATAACTGAGGATCAAAATATATTCAATTCCGTATTGACTTTTATATCACCCTCATCACCACTGTATCTATAGTGCATTAAGGGACATGACTAATATCTGTCACATATAATCCATTCTTTCTCTCCTTTCCCCGGTGGTAGGATTGTGTGTGCAGAGGAATGTTTTGTTTTGGTAGGGTTGGGGGGATCTTTTTTAATGCACAATTAAAAAATACATAATGATGCTTCCATCTTAGGTTCAAAACATGCCTTTGTCACAGCTTGTGATACTTTGCTTAAGTTCCATCTTTCCACTCTGGAAATACATTAGGGGATTACCCCCTGTGATGGGGTGGGTTTACCTGGCACTGAAAGAGTTAAGCCTATTCTATGGGCAGCAGAATTCCCGCCCCCCCACACTCTGCTGGGCATGCTCCAACTGCTGTTCGCAGTAGCTCATTCAGGCCTGACCACTGAGGAGGGAGGAGGTGTCCAGGAAGCTCTGAGCCAGGCACCACTGCAGCCCCTGACGGTGGGAGCCAGGAACCCAGGAGACCTCTCTGGAGGCTGGCCATCCTTTGTCGGCAGCCCAGAGCCATATGCCCAAGGAGACACCTTCGCCAGGAGACCCCATGACACAGGGGAGACACAGGCAGCAGCTGTGCAGAAAAGGAAACCAGGATGACCCAGAGGACTGAGGGATGACCCCTTCGATGATGGGATAGGAAGTAGCCCAGGGGGCTTGCATGGTGTAACTGAGGGTGGAGAGAGACACTGGTCAGTGTGTTTCAGGAGGATCCCTGCTGACCCAGTGCCGGGCTACCTCAACACCAATAGGGCCCTGGGCTGGGGCTCAGAGGAGCAGGGAGGACCTGAGCCATGCTAACCCGGGTGCCACCCCCCCAAAAGGGGGCACCCTGCTATCTAAATGGGCTGCCAGACTGTGCTGTCCAGACCCATGGGCAGCTATTGACTCTGGCTGTTAGATTATCCTGCCCTGACTCAAGGGTGACCATAGACTCTGGCCGCTAGGCCTTGCTGCCTGGACCTGAGGGTACCTACTGATTCTGGCTGCAAGACCGTGCTGCCCTGAGCAGAGGGCGACTATTAATGCTGACCACTAGGCCTCGCTGCCCATCGCTGGAGACAGCTGCTGGGCCTCAGACCCGCAGGACTCAGGGCTGAAGAGACCCGGTCTGGTAGACTGCAACCACAGAGGCGTTCCATCTCCCTTGTTACCTCCTTTGACGTCCTTGCTGGGGATGATGGGGTGGGCTTACACCACGACACCCCCCGTACAATTTCCTTTGTGGAAGCAACAGCTGTGAGAATTCTAAAATAGACTCATTGGTTCTCAAACTTTTTGTACTGGTGACCCCTTTCACTGGCAAGCCTCTGAGTGTGACCCCTCATCCCCCCGGGTGCCTGCCCCTGTGGGCTCCCCACTCCTGCTTTGCCCCTAATTCCTGCACTGTGCCCTCTTCACCCCTAACCAACCTGCATGCACAGAGCACCTGGTATTGCTGCTTGCTTGCGTAAGGGGTGGGGGGGGTGGCAGAGAGCAACAGCTACTGATGCTTGCCTCACAGTACAGCCCTGGTGGGGAAAGTGGCCTGGATGCAGGGAGTCCTGGCATTCCTTCTCTCATCTCTTGCCAGTTCCCTAGGGGGATGCAGAGGAGCGTGTGGGGGGGATTGTGAGAAGTATCTGTGTGTTGCTGCTCGCCCCCTGTGTTCCTCCTCCAGGAGGAAGCAGAGAGGATCACAGCCTTGTGCCTGGCTGGGGTTGGGGCTCACGGGTCATGATCCCCACATAACCACATTGTGACCGGAGGGGTCGCAACCCCCACTTTGAGAATCAATGGAATAGAAATAGAACCCAAATCAGAGATCTGGATTTTAAGGGAACTTCACCTCAGGCTTCATATAAGTTTTCTAGAAGGTTGTGACATGTTGATCAATTCAGTTCATAGTCTCTTCGATGAGACTTTGTACTGAATGGGTCATCGTTTTATTGATGAGAACTTTTTTATCCAAACCAATTTTTTTTTTTTGGTGTGAAACAGAATTGCTTTGCAGCCAGCCCTAACATTGAAACTTTCCCATACCTTTTTGTAACTCCAAAAACCTAACACTGCTTGGTGTGTCTGAGAATTCTTGATGGTTTGTATGTTGGCAACCGTTCGGGGTTGTTAACTAGTTTTTAAAGATCACCCTTTTCTGAAATTTGGATCTGGGTATCTCACCTGTTTTTTGGATTCCATTTGCAAACAAATCATAGCCCCTTCCATCTCAAAATTGTGTTACAACACAGTTAGCATGCTTCTACATGCAATATTATATAACTTCTTCCTCTGATTCTTCATAACAAGTACTTTGACCAAGAATATCCACTGATTCCCAGATCCATCTGCTACTTCAGTTCTTCAACTGCTCCTCAGCCTACCTGATTCTCTAGCTGGACTCAGCAGAGTCCATGATATTAGAGCAGATTTCTATAACTTGCACTGTAATAACAAAACTCAGTATAAGTATAGAAGTGCACTTGGGAAATGGTTGATATGATATGGGGGAAAGTATGAGATCAGAGTTGAGGCTTTATGTTACTGTGGGACCTAGAGAAATTTGATATGTATCCTATCTCTTTAAATCTTTGGGGATGCAAAGGAGTTTCTTGTGGCAGCCCAAAGTCTGTGAGAGGGGTTAACGTGATGCATGGGTGTGAGGGAATGATACACAAGGTTTCCCTAAGTTAGCATTTCCTTGTTTTGAATGATTTGCATTGGTGTATTTTTTATGCTAAATAAGCTTAACTGAGCTTAAGCAAAATTTTGTCTATGTAATTATTTTATGGTTAAATACTTGCCAAAACATGTGCATGGTTTGATGTATCTACTGCTGAAACAGCATAGTTCTTCCAGTGCTAGTTCACCTGGTCTCAGGCCAAATAAAGAGAGTGAAAGTTGCTGGTAGAGGCCTTTTTGTCCTGGTGATAGATTGCCTTGGTAGTGGCAATCTTTTGGGGGTCGACTAAACATGATCATAACAATTACCAGGTAAGTAAAGGGGTTAAAATAACAGAACAGCATATTGTCATGCAGACTGGATGGGGGGGCATTTGTGTTATTTGACATTAATATGTCAAAATCATCATGATTCATGTAAGACATGCCATGTCAGGTACTGTTAGAACGGTTATAATGTGCTGAGTAAGAAGATAATATTTGTGTTCATGTGTAATATGTGTGAGGGAAGTTATGGAGATCTTTGATACACCTATATTTCAAACTGTGCTGTAGAAGACAAACCCCAGACAGAGAGGCCGCAGGACAATAGCCCGCTTAATGGCCCATCAAGACCTTTACAGAAGAAAGGAAGGCCCAGGAAGAAACTAAAGGCACACCTGAAGTTAGTTACCAGGATTGGCCCATGTGACTCTGGACTCCATTTTTGTTCCTGTAAAGTTCCACAAGCCACATGGCCAGAGGCAGAGGATATATAAGATCAAACCACAGAAACCATTTTTGTCTTTGTTCCTGTCCAGCTGCAGACACACCTCTGGATCAACACACTTTGCAACTGAACTGAAGGACTTAGACCCATCCAGGTACTGGATGTATACCAGAGGGACCATGCAAGCCTGCAACTCCAAAACTGTTCTAGAAACCTGATGTATATGGACTTTCAAATCATTTGTATATATCTGATTGCTTTAAGCCTTTAACACTTCTTTTATTGTTTGTTTTTCTTTTAATAATAAACCTTTAGTTTTAGTTACTAAAGGATTGGCTGGCAGCGTGGTATTTTGGGTAAGATCCAAACTTATAGTGAACTGGTATTGTGGCTGATCCTTTGGGATCAGAGGGAATCTTTTAGTAAAGAGCATAGAGTTTAAATGACTGGTCTCTTTACTGGATCTAGTGTCAGTTTGGGAGCCAGAGACTGAAATGCAGTAACGGGGCTGTGTGTATTTGCACAGTGGCTTCTTGATAACCAGTGTGGGGGAATCAGAAGTACTGTTTGTGGCTGGCTGGGAAGTCTGACTTCAGTGTCACCCACCAGCACTGGGAGAATCTGCTTTCTTTTTACAGCTGGCCCTGACCCTGGCATCATCGGTGGGCTACCCTGGGCATGGACGAGTCACACATATCTTTATAGAAAAGAAGGAAGAAAAAGAGATATGCATGTTTTTAAGGACCTGGCCTACATCAGTTTGTCTTATTACACTAATTTTCACTATGTAAAAAGACTCTTGGAAATAAAAAAAAAAAGTTGTGTGTGCAAATTAAAGCTGCCTTTAGCTTATCTCGGGGCAGCTTTAGCATGTGTGTCCAGCAAGTATGTAGCAGAGCATCCTTAGCAGCATTACACTAATCAATTTTAGAGTTCAAGAAATTGGGGAAAAGGAGATCCTGCACGGATGGGTTGGGCTCCACCTTGACCAAAGCAGAATCAGACTGTTGACAAAGAAAGCTAACAAAGGTTTGGGAGATTATTATCCCAAAGGTTTGGGATTAATGCGTGTGGACAGCAACCAGTGCAGTATCATCGATGAAAAGCCAAAACGTCGAAAACAAAAGACCCACTTTGCACCTGCTGAAGTGGGAGGTTGGAGTTTTCCCATTCTAGCTACACCAGCTGCTGCCCGTTGGCAGATGGATTGGTCTAATCCCAGGAATAGATGAGGTTTAGAGTCTTTTGGGGAGTTGGCAGTGGCTGAGGGATACTCAGATTGGACAAAGCTATTTCTTAGGGATATCAATACAATATTCAGTAGTGAAGGCCAGGACAGAACTGGAGGAAGGGCTGGTTCTTATCACAGATGCATATTCCAGCCAAGTAAAAGGGTTTCATATAAAAGAGAGAAATAAAATAGGCAGATGGCCAAAAATAAAAACTGTAAGTGTTCTGATACTAGTGAAAGAAACTAAAAAGCATAGCTAGCTGATCTGGAATGTATGTTAACAGAAGAGGACATCAGCCAACTAGATGAGGCTGAAGCATAGTGAATTATAAAAGAATTGGGGTCCTGTAATAGCTGCCTATTAACTAAATAACAAATCAAGTAATAGAGTAGATACTCCATGGACTCTAATGAGAAAGAATTTATTAACAGAGAAGACCATAGGGTAGAATGAGTAAAGATACAGATCCTATTTTTAGCATAGCCAATGTAACTGCAGAAGCTCCTCTCACTGGTGTGTGATAATCCCTTCTGGAATTTTACTAAACTAAAATCTGCATCAATTATACCTCTGGACAATTAATTAGATCCATGAATTATCTAGTGCTTAAAAGGATATTTCCTCTGTGAGGAAGAAAACTGGAATGAGAAAAGAGTCCGGGAGTGGGAACAAGTGGTAAGGAACCATAAGAATGGCTCTATTGGGTCAGATCAATGGTCCATCTAGCCCAGTAATTCTCTCCAACAGTGATCAATGCCAGGTGCTTCAGGGGCAATGAACAGAACAGGCAATCATAGAGTGATCCATCCCTTGCCATCCATTCCCAGCTTTTGGCAGGCAGAAGCTAGGGACTCCCAGAGCATGGGGTTGCATTGCTGACCATATTGGCTAATAGCCATTGATAGACCTATCATCCAGAAACTTATCTTTTTTGAACCCTATTATAGTTTTGGCTGTCACAACATCACTTGGTAATGAATTCCACACAATGCCTTGTGTGAAGAATTATTTCCTTTTGTTTGTTTAAACCTGCTACCTATTTATTTCATTAGGTGACCCCTGGTCCCTGTGTTGTGTGAAGGAGTAAATAACACTTCCATATTCACTTTCTCCGCACCATTCATAATTTTATAGACCTTTATCATACCCCCCTTTTTATGCCTCTTTTCCAAGCTGAACAGTCCCAGTCTTATTAATCTTTCCTCATATGGAAGCTGTTCTGTATCCTTAATCATTTTTGTTGCCCTTCTCTGTACCTTTTCCAATTCTAATACATCTTTTTAGGGATGGGGTGACCAGAATTGCATGCAGTGTTCAAGATGGGGCTGTACCATGGACTTACACAGTGGCATTATGATATTTATTGCCTAATTATCTATCCTTTTCCTAATGGGTCCTAGCATTCTGTTAGCTTTTGCAACTGCTGTGGCACAGTGAGTGGATCTTTTCAGAGAACTATCCGCAATGACTCCAAGCTCTTTCTGAAGTGATTTCAGCTCATTTCGATGCCTTCATTTTGTATGTAGAGCTGGGAGTATGTTTTCCAATGTGCATTACTCTGCATTTTTAACATTGAATTTCATCTGCCATTTTGTTGCCCCGTCACCCAGGTTTATGAGATGCCTTTACAACTTTTTGCAGTCAGCTTTGGACTTAACTAGCTTGAATAATTTTGCATGGTCTGTAAACTTTGCCACCTCACCGTTATCCCTTTCCCCAGATCATTTATGAACATGTTGAACTATTCCCAGTATGCAGCCCTGGGAGGCCCCACTATTTACCGCTCTCAATTCTGAAAACTGACTATTTATGCCCATGCTTTGTTTCCTGTCTTTCACTTAGTTACTGATTGATCCGGGAGAGGATCTTCCCTTTTATCCCGATTGCTTCAAGGGGGTGAAGAAGGGTGGGGAGGAGAATGCAAAGAGTGAAGGAGGGAATATTAAAGGTAAATCTTTCCCGAGTGACCTCCCCGGGAACCCCGGCGTTGGGGGCCACCGACCCGAGGAAGGGGGTGCGGGAAGACGCTCAGTTCCTGGGCACAGGTGCCTGTGCACGCAGCCTGCCAGAGAAGGCAGCGAGCCGGGCAGAGGCGCTAGCCGAGGGCGGGACGGAAGCCACGGAGCGAGCGGGGGCGGCACCGCGTTACTTTCGGCCGTGCCCGCGATGCCCCGGGGCCCAGAGGCAAAACCGCTGCCGTCTGAGGGGCTGGGCGGGGCTGGGCTGGGCGGCGGCGCCACCGGGGCAGGGGCCCCTGCGGGTCGAGCCACGCCGGGAAGGCGGAGCGGCTCCGTGGGGGGCCGGGGGCGCCCGGGCGCGGCTGCAGGGCGCAGCCTCTGCCCTGGGCGCGGGGCCGGCCCCAGGCGTCGCGTGGCCGGGCTGTGGGGCAGGGCCCCTGGCGCCGGGGAACCCCGCGGGACGCTGCGGCTCTGGTGACGTTGCAGCCCCCCGAGTGGCCGGGGGGTGCGTTGCGGGTGC
Organism: Mesoclemmys tuberculata; assembly: GCA_007922155.1. Classification (NCBI taxonomy): domain Eukaryota; kingdom Metazoa; phylum Chordata; order Testudines; family Chelidae; genus Mesoclemmys; species Mesoclemmys tuberculata. The sequence goes on along the minus strand of VOCS01061839.1, from coordinate 11,278 downwards.
TCCTTGTTTTCCGGGGATTGGTTGATTCGACCCCGAGAAGCCGCCGCCGAAGACGGGGCAGCCTCTGGCGTTCCGCCCTGGCTCGGTAAGGCAGAAACGATCCTCCCGCGCTCCCGGGTCGCCCCGGGGACCCCGCTTTATCATCATAGGCTCTTCCTGCGGTGCCCGACCCTGTCACTCCGGCTGGCTCAGGGCTTTGCTCGTTTGCGCGGTTCCTGGGACCGTCAGACGGAGAGGAGCAATTATTCCTACACAGCTTTAGGCTGCCGTGACTCTAGGCGTATGGTAACCATTTACACTAGCCTCTTTAGGACCTGATCTTGTGTCTTAAATCAACACTTTCATGGACCTCAGTGCTTCAGGATCCGTCGAGCTGTTTAACATTTATTTTTCACTGGGTTAGCGTAATAATAAATTTCCTGGACCATGTTTCGTTTGCAGAGCTTCAGCACATTTCATTTGCATTGTAATCCTGTAGTGTCGTTTATATTAGCACTTAGAGAAAGTGTAGAAATACTGTAGGAACAGCTAGTGAGGGCTAGGGACTATTCCTGAACGTGGTGAAAACAAAATGAATGTATGTTCGCACAGCTAAAAGACGCAGGATGCAAGCAGACATGATTAATGGACAAGCTGTAGAGGCAATAGATGAACTGAATGATCTGGGATCATGGCTATCTCATAAAGGAGGCTGTTCCAAAGAAATCAGAAGAAGAGTGGGGATGGCATGCTTAAATATGTCCCTAAAAAGCGTGGATAAACTATGGCATCTTGAAATGTACGAAGGTGCAAACAGTGAAAAGCCTGATTTTTTTTTGTAGCCGTTTAGGGATGTGAAATTAATGCTACTGACAAGAAGAAAACTGAAACTTTTGAAATGTGGGTGTTGGTGAAGACTCTCGCATATCTCTTGGATGGAAAAAAATAAATAAATGTCTGCCTTAGAACTATTACCGGAGAGAAGCAGACTCTGATGTCGGAAATCAGCAGATGCAATCTTATGCACATTGGTCACATTAGGTATAAAGATGAAATCACCTTCAGAAAGTTATTAAGGAAGAAATGGTGTTGGGTCTTTGTAGCAGTGGACGATCACTTAGGAGATGCATGAATGGTGTGTGGCTGTTCTAAGTTAGTGATTGATAGTGAAGGCTTCTGAAAATTCTGCTATGATGTCATTGATATTCAGATATGAATAAATAGATTTACTTACTTATAAGGACCACAGCTATAAACATTCATGCACTTGCTTAATTGTATTCACACAAGTTGCCACATGAAAGAAGATGCACTCAAGTAGTCTCCTTATTATAGACTACTTTGAGTGAATGAGTCTGCAGAATCAGGTCTTGAGTGTGTACACCAGATAGCAAATTGCAAGGTTAGTTCATAACCAGGTTTACAGCACAGACATTACTGTGTCTCTCCCTGCAAATTTTTGATAGATGCTAGTTGTTTCTGAAATTTCTACTTGGCAATACTTTTACAAGTGGCATGGCAGAATATGATTTATTTTCAAGGCAATGATGCGGTGTAGAGGCAAGATAATATTGTTATCTTGAAGGGGAAAATCCATTAAAAAATAGCCATGAATATGGTCAAGATCTTAAATAGCCAGGAATATGAAAGTGAGGATAGTGGCAAAAAATGAACACAAATAAGAATGGGATTTTCCCTGGCATTTCACACAATAACACAGTCAAGAGAAGAAGACTGGGAAAAAGTGCCAAGGAAAATACACATTAAAGAAAAGCTCGATTGTTTCAACATGAGAAGTAACTCAAGAATTTTTTCCCCTACATGCAATTTCAGTTTCAGTTTAGGCTACTGGCCAAAGAAGTGCTGGTGACTGTGGAGGATGGTGTCTGTAGCTGAGTCAGCTAGAGCAGTGGTTCTCAACCTTTCCAGACTACTATACCCTTCCTGGAGTCTGATTTGTCTTGCGTACCCCAAGTTTCACCTCACTTTAAAATGACTTGCTTACAGAATCAGACATACAAATGCAATAGTGTCAGAGCACACTGTTACTGAAAAAATGCTTATTTTCTCATTTTTACAATATAATTATAAATAAATTGATTGGAATATAAATATTATACTTACATTTCAGTGTATAGTATATAGAGAAATATAAACAAGTCGTTGTCTGTATGAAATTTTAGTTTGTGCCAACTTCGCTAGTGCTTTTTATGTAGCCTGTTGTAAAACTAGGCAAATATCTAGATGCATTGAGGTACCTCCTAGAAGACCTCTGCATGCCCCCATGGGTGTGGGTACCCCTATTTGAGAATACCTGAGCTAGAGTTTTCCACTCCAGTGACTGACCATTTCTTCTAATTTTGTCCTGAATTTTCTCTCTCTAAATAACTTGCCTGTAGCAAATCATATCTGCCACATTACTTAGTGTTTCTTTTTGGATTTCCTCAGTCATTTAAGTGGCAACCTGGGTTCTCTTTGCATTTTATAAACTGGGTAATTTGGGGTAATGAAATTGAGAGACTGATTGTAATTCATCTATTTAATGTTATGCCTCCCCTCAATCACTGTAGCAACCTAATATCATTGAGATAAACCCATAGGCAGAGCAGAGGGTAAGGAAAGCTGGAAGTCCCATTGCTGGCCTGCTCCTTTTGCAGAAGTACTAGACAACTGGACTGAGAACAGCGGGAAAGTGAAAGTGGCATATTCTGTTATACTCCTCGGCTTGGCTATATGTATTCTTTGCTTTTCTGACTTCCATTGCTATGTCAGAAGCATAGCTGGTCTTAGGGAAATGTGAATGGTATAGTCATAGATTGTGACTCTTTTCTCATGGTTTTGCCTCTGTGACCAAAGTTCTAGGGAGAGACAGCAATAAAAGGGAAAAGGAGAAATAGGTGAGAGTGGTGGGGGCCTCATGGGTTAGCAGGAGGAGTTTCCTAGTGTGGGGTGAGAATGTGGTTGGGGAAGGGTTGAAGAAATTTACCCTATCCCAATATATAAAATAAATGCACCATGTCTGGTGAATCTATCACTTGAAATAATTGTAAGACTAGCACTTTTTAGGATCCTCACAGATGAAGGTTTCAGCTCAGTGCTGAAAGAACAGGTTCAGGACTATTTAGAAAAGCTAGACATGGACAAGTCCTTGGGGCCGGATGTAGTGCTGAGGGAGTTGGCTGATGTGATTGCAGAGCCATTGGCTATTATCTTTGAAAACCCGTGGTGACTGGGGGAGGTCCCAGGCATTTGGAAAAAGGCAAATATAGTATCCATCTTTAAAAAAGGGAAGGAGGAGGATCCGGGGAACTACAGACAAGTCAGCCTCACCTTAGTCCCTTTAAAAATCATGGAGTAGGTCCTCAAGGAATCCATTTTAAGCCCTTTGAGGAGAGGAAGGTCATCAGGAAAGTCAGCATGGATTCACCAAGGGCAAGTCATGCCTGATCAACCTGATTGCTTTCTGTGATGAGATGGCTGGCTCTATGGATGTGGGGAAAGCAATGGATGTGATATACCTTGACTTTAGCAAAGCTTTTGATACGGTCTCCCGCAGAATTCTTGCCAGCAAGTTACAGAAGTATGGGTTGGATGAATGGACTATAAGGGGATAGAAAGCTAGCTAGATCATCGGGCTCAGTGGGTAGTGATCCATGGCTCAATGTCTAGATGGCAGCCAGTAGGAAGCAGAGTGCCCCAGGAGTCAGTTCTGGGGCCAGTTTTGCTCAACATATTCATTAATGATCTGGAGGGTGGGGTGGATTGCACTCACGCCAAGATTACGGATGACACTAAACTGGGAGGAGTCATAGATACCCTGGAAGGGAGGGATAGGATACAGAATGACCTAGACAAATTGGAGGATTGGGCCAAAACAAATCTGATGAGGTACAAGAACAAGTGCAGAGTCCTGCACATAGGACGAAAGAATCCCATGCACTGGTACAGACTGGGGTCTGACTGGCTAAGCAGCAGTTCTGTAGAAAAAGACCTGGGTGTTACAGTGGACAAGAAGCTGCATAGGAGTCAACAGTGTTCCCTTGCTGCCAAGAAGGTTAATGGAATATAGTAGAAGCACTGCCAGCAGATTGAGGGAAGTGATTATTCCCCTCTATTCGGCACTGGTGAGGTCGTATTTGGAGTACCGTGTCCGTTTTGGGCCCCCCACTACAGGAAGCTTGTGGACAAATTGGAAAGAGTCCAGTGGAGGGCAATTAAAATGATTAGGGGATTGGAGCACATGACTTATGAGGAGAGGCTGAGAGAACTGGGCTTGTTTAGTCGCAGAAGAGAAGAGTGAGGGGGGAATTTGATAGTGGCCTTCAACTACCTGAAGGGGGGTTCAGGGAGGATGGAGCTAGGCTGTTCTCAGTGGTCGCAGATGACAGAATAAGGAGCAATGGTCTCAAGTTGCAGTGGGAAAGGTCTAGGTTGGCTATTAGGAAAAACTTTTTCACTAGGAGGGTGGTGAAGCACTGGAATGGGTTACTAGGGAGGTGGTGGAATCTCCATCGTTAGAGGTTTTTAAGGTGTGGCTTGACAATGCCTTGGCTGGGATGATTTAGTTGGGGGTTGGTCCTGCTTTGAGTAGGGGGTTGGACTAGATGACCTCACTAATCTTTTATGATGCTGTGATTTGATGATGCTAATGCATGTTCACAAAAGAGCTGAGTTAAGGTTGCACAGGCAACCTTGATTGCAAGTTCCTTGGGACAGGAACCATCTTTTTGTATGTCTCCTTGCACAGTAGGGTCCTGCTCCATGACCAAGGTCCCTATGTGCTACAGTAATACAAATAATAAATCTGAAATATGGCCATTTTTTTAAGTGCTCTACTTTGCAACTTTTTAAAGAAGGGAGAACAAATGACTATGTTGAGGGGGAAAATATACCAGTGTTCTTTTTCCCTGCTCAGAACAAGTGTGCAGTAATATGGGCTAGCAGTGGATTGGTTGCCCCACAAAGCTATGCCAGTCCTGACCCACAAACATGCTTATTTTCCAATTCTGGTCATTTCCCATAGAAAAAAAAAGCTGAAAAATGAGAGGCTAAGGGGGCAGATAACGAGCAAGGAAGAGCAGCTTGGAAGTGACATAGTTCATTGCCTAAATAAACATGAACACACAAAAAGTGACATGTTTGCCAGTTTTGATCCAAGGTGTGTGAGCTGGGCTTAGCATGTTTATGGTTTCCTGAAGCATCCATTCAAGTTTCCAGTAAGACTAATAGTTAATTTTTAAAATAAAATCTTGCTTTGTTTGCACTCACGTGAGCCATGAGTAATGGGTTTTTTCAGAAGGAAATTCTATGTAACACCTCTAGAAATTCTATGTAACACCTCTGATCGCCATATTTGGGGTCGGGAAGGAATTTTCCTCCGGGGCGGATTGGCAGGGGCCACGGAGGTTTTTCGCCTTCCTCTGCAGCATGGGGCATGAGTCGCTTGCTGGTGGATTCCCTGCAGCTTGAGGTCTTCAAATCTCACTTTTGAGGATTTCAATAACTCAGTCATGGGTTCGGGGTTGTTATAAATGTGTATGGGTAGGGTTTTGCGGCCTGCCTTGTGCGGGAGGTCAGACTAGATGATCATATTGGTCCCTTCTGACCTATGAGTCTATGAGTCTATAAGAAGTCTCACATTTATCAAACAAACAACTCCCCATCCCACTCCCACACAACTATATATGATTTTGAAAGTTAATTATTATTAAGACTTAGTTGCACCCAATGATTTCGGAATCTCATCCAAAGCACACTGTTGCTGGACAGAATGTGCCTCTGGCAAAATAAAGCCACAACAATTTGCAGCAATTTCTCTGCCAGAATGACCCTAATACTGTTAGCTTCCCTGAGGAGAAAACAAAACACTTTTACAGATTCTCTTAAATCCTCAGATGCAGCAGTAGTGGTTGGGGGTGTGCGTGTGGAGGTGTTTTAAGATTAAAGTACAGGACTAGGAGTCAGGAAGCCTGGGTGTTATTCATGGCACCACTGTAAACTTCATCTGTAACCCTGCGCCAGCCACTATTGGCTAAAAAGTACTCATGTTCAGTAATCAGTGGAATTACTGGATAAGTAAGGTACTAATCGCTGTGTCTAAGGGTAACATTATCTGTCTCTATGGGTCTGAGGCCAAGCTCATTGAGATCAGTGGGAACCTTTTCACTGACTTCAGTGGGGCTGGGTCAGACAGTCTGTCTGAATTTATTTTAGCATTTTACAGTGAACAAAGCAGTGTTCTCTATACATGAGAATACCTAATACTTGCCTACCAGGGGTTTTGTGAGACCAGGTTATCTAATATTCTGATCCTTACTTGAAAGGTGGTAGATAAGTGCTTAGTGGTTATAATTCAATATGTGATGTGAACTGGTTTGAAAAGCTGCCCAGGCATATAGATTCTTCTTCTTTTTTCTAAAAAATTCTTCTAAGGGTAAAACCAGCCCTCTCCTCCATGGGTGTAGACGGTTCCTTGGTAGTGGAGCCAGTGTAGTTCTGTATTGCTGTGGGACTACCTGTTTAGTGCAGAGCCTTGCTTTGAGGTGGCTTACTGCAAGACAGGATGCAGGGCATGGGACATAAATGGGATAGAGGATATATCCGGGACTGTGTCGGTTCTCACATCCCCTTTTCTTTTGCAGTGTGGAGACAGACTATGGGCTGGTGAAGGCTACTGCGGTCAAGATTTTGGAGTAGCCTCCACCAGTCCATATTCCCTCCTCACATGGCTGGAGTAGCACATCTCCCTTGTGACCACATTAGCTACCCAGGACTGTTAGAGATGCTAACCTGAGCATCCACCAGGGGAAGAGGGTGTGGCAGCATAAAGTCACCCCAGCCTCTTCTCTGCTGAGGGTCCATAAGCTCTGAAGCTACTTCAGAGCTGAACCCTCCTCCCAGGGATTCGTTGTCAACGTTTAATTTTTAAATATTTGTTTGCCTTTGCTGTCCATATACAATATGGTAATGAAGGCCTTGCACAGACACCTGAGAACAGGCAGTTCCTGTGCCCAAGCAGGCCTGTGGACAAGGAGGAGCAAAGAGGGCATTTGCCCAAGGGCCTGGTGATTTTAAAAGGGGCCCGGGCCATGGGCGGCAGGGTGAAAGCTTCCCCTCAGGGAGGCTAGCTCACCATCCCACTTCTGGTGCCCATAGCATCCTCCCCAGAGCCTACCCTGCTCGCTGCATCCCTTCATAGAATATTAGCATTGGAAGGGACCTCAGGAAGTCATCTAGTCCAACCCCCTGCACAAAGCAGGGCTAGCCTCTGCTAACTCATCCAAGTGAGGTTTTGTCAAGCCACAGCTTAAAAACTTCTAAATATGAAGATTCCACCACCTCCCTAGGTAACCAATTCCAGGGCTTCACCAGTGAAAAACTTTTTCCTAATGTCCAACCTAGACCTCCCCCACTGCAACTTGAGACCATTGCTCTTTGTTCTGTCATCTACTACCATTGAGAACAGCTTAGCTCCTTCCTCCCTGGAACCCCCTTTCAGGTAGTTAAAGGCTGCTATAAAATCTCCCCATATTCTTCTCTTTCTCAGACTAAACAAGCCTAGTTCCCTCAGCCTCTCCTCGTAAATCTTGTGCACCAGCCCCCTAATCATTTTTGTTGCCCTCCGCTGGACTTTCTCCAGCTTGTCCACATCCTTTTTGTAGTGGGGAACCCAAAACTGGACACAATACTCCAAATGCAGCCTCACCAACGCCGAATAGAGGGGAATAATCACTTTCCGCGATCTGCTGGCAATGCTTCTACTAATGCAGCCCAATATACTATTAGCCTTCTTGGCAACCAGGGCACACTGCTGACTCATCCAGCTTCTTATCCACTGTAACCCCTGGGTTCTTTTCTGCAGAACTGCTGCCTAGCTTGTCGGTCCCCAGTCTGTAGCTGTGCATTGGAGTCTTCTCACTTGGCCTCCTTGCTGCCACATCCTTGCTGCCACATTGCCCCTCCCCACTCAGCCCCACTTGCTGTGTGCATCCCTCCTTTCCTGCCCCCATTGCTGCTGCTTGCCACATCCCTGCTCAGCTCCCCCCCGCACCCCCTCCAGCTGTCGCTCACCACCTGGGGGAAGGTGGAGTGTGGAAGAGAGGAGGGGGAGCAAGTGATGTGGGGAGCGTGACAGGGACGAGGTCTAGGGTGGACTGTGTGAGGGGCCATGGGCAGAACACATGGGATGGGATTGTTCGGCCCTGGGGCCCAGAATTCCTGTCGGTGGGCCTGTGCCCAACACTTCACAATCTAAAAAGTTGAAAGCCAGATGAAGGTTGAATGCAACGATTACAACACACACAGTGCCTTTTTTTCTTTTTCAAAGAATGCTGTGTAGAAATAGTGAAATTTACTGACTAATTTTAGTATTAAATCTATTTCTGCAGGATAGTGATTATCCCCAGCTCTCATTGACTGCAGTGGGAGTTTGAAAGCACAGGCAGTGTAAAACACCCTACAGCGCAAAATTTGTACAGAAAATGAAATCTGCAGATTTGGGGGGAAAAATCACTAGAGATTTTTTGTTTTTTATTGGTTTTTTTTTTAAGCCATTTGTTGGAACCCAACTATTTACTGAAAATAAAAAGGGCTAGGTCAGCAATTTATTATTATTGTTGTGCTTATGAATATTTGACTAAAGTATTCACTGATTTGTGAAAGACTGGTGCAGGTAGGAATTAATCTGATGTTTTTCATTCCAAAGTTAAAGACAGCAGGAATGGAAAAAGGAACTGAAAAACTCATTTTAGCATATTTATGTACAATCTGATTTTCCTGAATTCCTGAATATTTTTAACGTTTGATATCTTTTCACATTGAAAGGTCTTTACAAACAACAACTATACATAACACCTTGATGGATATTGGTCAGTAGGGACTACTTTTCAAGCTTTGGCTTTTTTAACACTACTTATTCATGTTATACTTATTCCATCCCTATTTTAAATTTTAGGTAAAATCATGACTAACCAATTCTGGAAAAGATGGCTCATCTCCGTGGTCATAACTGCAAATCTTTCTGAAGAGAAAGCCACAAAGCAGATGTGTCCTTCATGTGATGCTACTCATTTCTGTGACTGTTCTTCAATGAATTTAAGAACGATTCCTTCAGGGCTGACAACTGATGTCACGGGGCTAAATCTGTCCTACAACAGCATAGAACATGTCAGAGAAACTGATCTGAAGCTGGGTGTGAATCTCAGAGTGCTGCTGCTGCAATCCAATAAAATTAAGACAATAGATAAAGATTCATTTATTTTCCTTGGAAAACTGAAACATTTGGATTTATCATATAATAACTTGACTAATTTGTCATCCATGTGGTTAAGATATCTTTTTTCCTTACAGCACCTAAACATACAGGGTAATTTTTATAGTACACTGGGGGAAAGTCCCCTGTTTTCCAGTCTCAAATATCTGAGATACCTGCATCTGGGGAATAAAGATTACTTTTCTGCTATACAGAAGCAAGACTTTGATGGAATTACAGTTCTTGAGCAACTTGAGATTGATGGTCATAGGCTCAGGCAATACGAGTCAGGGAGTTTGACAAGAGTTACCAGTATAAATCATATCATCATAAACATAAAGCATGTTGAGGTATTATCGGTGATGTTAAAGGATCTTATAAATTCTACAATATTTATAGAACTAAGACACATAGCTTTCAACACAGCTTATGAATCTTCACTACTGGAACCAATGCAACATTCTGTCATGGAGAAACTTGTGTTTAAAAAGGTTTTGTTAACAGATGCGAGCATTGACAACATGTTAAACATCTTGGTGTATGCTGAAAAATTATTGACGGTGGAACTGGATGACTGTATACTGAAGGGAACTGGACGCTGGAAAGAACACATTAAAATAAAGAAAACAAGCAAAGTTGAAATAGTGACAATACAAAGATTAGCTATAAAAGAATTCTATTTGTTTTCAGATCTTAGCAGTGTGAAAAATCTTGTGGGTAACATTACCAAAATCTCAGTTGTAAATACCAAGGTCTTCTTGGTGCCTTGCCTAATTTCAAGACATTTTTCCTCACTCATTTTTCTTGATCTCAGTGAAAATTTGCTTGCAGATCCATTTTTGGAACATTCCTCCTGTGAGGGTGCATGGCCCTTGCTGCAAACTTTCAATTTAAGCCAAAATTCATTGGGTGATTTAGAAAGGACAGGACGAAGTCTATCTCATCTAAAACACCTTACTCACCTAGATGTTAGCCAAAACAATTTTGGTGAGATTCCAGAATCATGTCAATGGCCAGAAAACCTGAAATATTTAAATATCTCAGGCTCTGGAATACCCAAATTAACAACCTGCATTCCTGAAAGTCTTGAAGTTTTGGATGTTAGTAGTAATAATCTCAATGATTTTAGATTAAAGCTACCACTTCTCAAAGAGCTCTACATTTCAGAAAACAAGTTAAAGACCTTGCCAGACGCTGCATTTATTCCTAACATAGTGGCCCTGAGACTCAGCAGAAACAAATTAACTGGTTTCTCTAAGGAAGAGTTTGAATCATTTAAGAAAATGGAGACCCTGGATGCTGGTGACAATAATTTCATCTGCTCTTGTGACTTTCTCTCGTTCATTCAGTACCAGAAGGAAATAGCCAATGTCTTGGCCAACTGGCCAGAAAACTACATCTGTGACTCTCCATTTTCTGTGAGAGGGACACAGGTGAAAGCTGCTCAACTTTCACTTTTTGAATGTCACAGAACTTTGGTCGTGTCCTTAATTTGTGTTCTGGTGTTCTTGGTAATCCTGCTTAGTGTGATCCTGGGCCATAAACTTCATGTGATCTGGTACATGAGAATGACCTGGGCTTGGCTTCAAGTAAAAAGGAAGCCCAAGAAACTGCCCGATCAGGACATCTGCTATGACGCTTTTGTTTCCTACAGTGAAAGAGACTCGGAATGGGTTGAAAACTTAATGGTACAGGAACTAGAGTACGCTATTCCCCCATTTAAACTGTGCCTTCATAAACGGGACTTTCTGCCTGGGAAGTGGATCATTGACAACATCATTGACTCCATTGAAAAAAGTCACAAAACGCTGTTTGTGCTGTCAGAGCACTTTGTGCAGAGCGAGTGGTGCAAATACGAGCTGGACTTCTCGCACTTCCGACTCTTTGATGAGAATAATGATGCTGCAATTTTGATCCTCTTGGAGCCCATTCAGGAGCAAACAATTCCCAAAAGATTCTGTAAACTGAGAAAAATAATGAACACAAAGACCTACCTTGAATGGCCTGTTGATGAAAGTCAGCAGCAAATATTTTGGAATAACTTGAAAA
>VOCS01061816.1:0-12904 GCA_007922155.1 Mesoclemmys tuberculata | reverse complement strand
CATTTATTGTTAAACCACCCTTAATTACATGATCACATTCTATTTTTTTCCCCACAGAATCCCACCTCATTCAGTGCATAGGATGGACAGTGTTCACTTAATCCACTATTTGATATTTTGTCTTCTCATTATTCAGCCTGTAGCCCCATGCCTTATTTTCTGCACAGTATTCAAACGTTGCTGTGAATACAGAATTATTTATTTCCTCACAGGCTTTTCTATGGTGATCATCACTGTGGTGTTTCATAAAAATTAATGAATTTATTTTCCACAATCCCCCTGTGAGATGAGTGGGTACTATCTCTATTCTCCAGATGGGAACTGAGAGAGAGATTATGGGCAAAAGTATTCACTAACTTTGGGTGCCCAATTTGTGATGCCTTGGATTTGATTTTTCTGAATCTGTAGCACTATATAGTACTTTATATGTACAAAACAGCCTCCTATTGCCTTTCAGTTGCAGTTCAATGCTCATGACTTCTGCAAATCAGATCTCAGAGTCTCAAGTTAGGCACCCAGGATATGGCGAACAGCGACAGCCCTGTGAAAAGTTTGATTTAAATTACTTGCCCAGCATCAGATAGGATTGCATGGCTGAGGCAGGGTAGAAACTAGTTCTCCTTTGCAACTGCCTTAACCATGAGGCCCTCCTTTCTCATCCTGCAATCCTCTGCCTCATACACTGCACACCGTCCTACTTCTCTACTAAATGAAGCAGGGATCCTAAAAACAGTAGCCTCCTTCACTACACAATCCTCATTGATCCCCAGAACAGGTCCAACCAAGTTCTTTTAACAGAGTTATTTTATGTTTAATTTCCTGGGTTTTTTAAAAAGCAAGCTGAAAAAGCAGAAATTCCCTTCTCTTGAAACCCATGTGAGTCATTAGCAGGGTTGAAACCTGCAGATCCATCTCATGGACCTCTGCCATTTGGGCTAATGGAGTACCTGACAGCAGCAGATACTATGTGGACAGCATCAAAGGGGGATAAGATAACTTGCCAGCGGGTTTCACAGGTATTTGCTGGCAGTAGAGGAAGGAATGTTGAATCTTGGGTTCCATTTCAGACTCTATAGGGGAGTGTGCTCTACTGGATGCACACACTTCTCCTTTCCCCTTCAAATTGTTCCCAACCCTGTGTCTTTCCCACCCCTGGCTCCTCATCCCAGTCCAATTCTCCTTCACTCCACCAGAGCGCTACTATGCTCCAGCAATTGCTAGCCCACATAAAAACTCCTTGGGAGCTCTTACCAACTCCCAGAAGCTAAAGCAGCCTCCTGGGATTTGAGACTGAGCGGTGAAGGCCGTTCCCCACACTTTCTGTCCTATAACTGCAGCATTTAGAAAGGAATTCTTTTTATAGAGTAAGCAACCTAATTTAAAGAAGGGTATGATATGCTATGCCCTAAGACTGTCCTCTAGAACTAAGAAAAGAGGGCTTACTTTAGCTCCACCAGGAACATTTTTCTGAAACAGAATATTCTATTTCACATCCTTCACTTTCCTTCATTTCTCTGTAAAGCAGCCAGTCAATTCTCAAGTTTTATCTAAAGTGTCCTTGTATGTCAGCTGTAGCCAATTTCCTGAAAAGCCTGCCATAGATTTCCAGTCAACAGCACTTGTTTCACAAGAGCAAGTTTGGTCTCACCAGGTACTCCCATCTCCAAAAAGGCAACATTCTGTTAATGGCAGGACTAAGGCATATTATACCACCAAGATGGCACTACTTCATACGCAAGTAGAACTAGTCAGTGTTCCACTGGCATGAACCACATCATCCCTAGATTGCAGCACTTACAACTTCACTGACTCGCAATTGGCCTTGTCAGCTTTCCTTACTCTGCTACCAATTTATTCAGTGCCGGCAGCACACAGATTGTGGGAGCAGTGGTCCAAATTAATATTTGGTGACTCATCTCATTTATGTCAGAGGAGTTATCCCAGGGGAGAATTTGGCAGAATATGCTGGCTGAGAACAGAGGAAGCAGCAGGCCTAGAAGCAATGTAGACTTGATCTATTTTATATGGACTTATTGTTTAGAACTTAATTTACTTTGGGAAGTGGGGAAGACCTAGTTTGGGTAGTAGGCAGAGCTAGGAAATTTTCTCTGGGCATCCAAAGGAAACCATTCAATCCCAGTGGGGAAAATGGAGGTTACTTCATGGTGAACAGCCCCATTTTTAACCTTCCTAAAATCTCTCCAATTCTAAACAAATAAATACAGTGTTTAAGTGTTTAAGAAACAAACCAATCTAGACACAACCTTATGCATAAGATATTGACTCACTTTTGTATGCCAGTCAAATTATGTAATAAGTTTTCATCCTTTAAAATGGCTCACGTAAAATAATAATAAAAACACTGATGACTTTTTTCCAACATACAATTGCCTATTTATTTTCTTTGTTATAATATAATTTCCATGGGATTTCACACAGGAAATATTATTCTGTCAATGTGTTCCCTAACATACACTAACTCATTTTTTATATATAAGGTGACATTTTAACGTTGCATTTCATTTACACAAAGACTACAATATTAAGAAACAATTTAATGTAATCATTTTTCCCATATAAGTAAGAATCCAGATACCAATCTGGAATGAGTTTTTCCAGCAGCGTTAAAGATGATAATGGTTAGCTTCCTAGCTGCTGCTGCCTACGTTTTGACCTATTCCACTGGTAGTTATTTTGCTCCTTGAATAGCTGTGAGGAAGTTTGTTCTAGTCTGAGGTAGTAAGTTTATGAGGCCTCAGTCCAGCAAAATAAGTGAAATGTAAAGCATGCAAGTAGCCCCATTGATTCACTTGCTTTAAGTTACATGTATGTTAAGTCCATTACTGGATCAGGGACCATGTCTTAGGAAGATGCCTTCTTAAGCTCACATTGATTGTTAGATCCCAGGCAGTGAGGAATTATTTTTGAGAAGAAGATAAATTCAGAAAGGTTTCTGTAGAAAGAAAGGTTTCTGTAGTTACAAAGCTGAAGATAGAAAAGACTTTCAAAGTATTCTCATCCATTTCTCTGCCAATGCAGGATTGTTGCCTACAATATATGGTCTGCTGCTTTGTCCTATCCAATTTTAAACGTCTACATCAATGGAGTTTAGACCATGACTATTATAAGACTATACTGAAATCTAGGAGTTCTCACCATATAAACTCTGAATATACTGAATATATTGTGCTAGGTACCAGTTCTTCAAATCCTTGTCCATATCAGTCCTACTTGTGGTGCTAGTGCATGCTCCAACAAAATATTTTGACCAACAGTGTTCACTGGGTTAGCACCTTTCACTGTATCAAAGGGAAAATAATTGTCCCTATACTGATGGAAAATCTACAATTTTCTGCCTTGCTGGCAGCCCATTATCAGTTTTCCTTTTTAAAATTTCTTCTGACTATATGTGGCACGAAGGCACCTTCCTGTTTTGTAGCCACACCTAACTTGTCTGGCTTCAAGCCAAGCCCATCATGTAACAAACGTATCGCATGAATTGATGAAGGCTAATGTCTTTTCTCCTCAGGCAAGAATCACCTTCCTCACCAATGTTCGGTATGCTGATCTTTCTGCAATTAGAACTCACTGTTCCAGAAATTCTTGACCAAAACTCTACCTACTGGAGCAATCCATGAGCCTCAGTATGTCCAAATGAGCAAAATCAAACAAAATAGTGGGTCCTACTTTCTTTGAAGAGAGACTTCTCAGCTCTTCAGGCTGTTTCCTAATCTCTTTCTTCTGGGAAAAGGCAGTGTTTATGTAGCCTCTTGTACCAATAGGCCTCACTCTAACCCAAGACTGCAGCTGGCTGACAGAAAACTACATTTCCTAGTATTGCCTCAGTACTGAGGAGAATTCCAGACTATCCTATACTTGGAATTCTAGTCTTGGGCCCTAATCAAAGTCAGCAGTCTGGGTTTCTCTCTAATCACAAGCTATCACATTGAGAAGTCTTTTTTTCCTTCAACTGTTATGCCCCATGTCTCGCTGCTGTGTTCCCCAAGTAAAACCCACCAATGGGGTAGTGCTAGCCATGGAGACTTCCTTCACCAGCCTTAAACAGTTGATGCACCAAGTTACGCTTCACTACTAATTATAGCCCCTTTTTAACACCCACCAAAATTTCTCTACATTGTTGTTATTTGTTTGTAGGGGGAAAAAACCTATTAACCATCATACAATTATAGAGAACTCATGTCCATTATGTGTATGAAAAGCTCAATTATTGTATCAGGTTTTAGATCTATCCAGTCATATCCTCTTATACATGATTCACTTGAAAGATGTATAAACTCAGAACTTTTATGCCAGCTGGAGCAACAGAAAGAGTATGTGCCTGACATGTATTCAACTATAAGGTCATGTCAACAGCATATTTATGTTTTAGCAGTTGGAGTATTGCCCAGATGACACACAGCGGGGCTTTTGTGAAAATACTTAAATACATTAAAGTAAATAGAATAACTACAGTAGGAAGAAAAGCAGGCTCCTTTAAGTTGTGTTAAGTTGGGCACCCAAAAAGTTAGGCACCCAGAATCACTAGTCACTTGAAAATCTTGGACCATACTTTTTTTTTTTTTAAGATAGGTGCCCAAATGTAGATTGGTATGTTTAACTTTAGGCATCCACACTGGATGATGTCGAGCTAATGATTTGTTCAATGTCATGCATGTTTCAGTGGTAGAGCCACAAATAAAACCCAGACTTCTGGTTATGTCCCAATTCCTGGTGCTAAGCACTATGCTATCCCAGCGGTATATTGCAGTTAAGCAATTTGAAATGTTTTGCACAAAAAGGGTTTGTGTTGATCAAAGCCACACTAGAGCTTCTTGGTTTTAGATTTCAAATATTTGTTTAAGCAGAGACAGCAGACGTGAAAACAGAAACAAAAGAGAATTTTCAGTTTAACTCAAACAAGTACTACTTAGCTTTTATTTAGGCCAGTTATACAGCCATCAGACCTCTGCACTGACTGGCTTTCTTGAAGGCACTGCATTTGCTAAGGAAGCCTCACTTCTTCACATTACATCTTTGGATAGCATTCTTGTTAAGAATTATAACCAATATTATTTTAATATTACTTAAAAGGATTTTAAAAACCAGCTGCCTCCTTTTGTTCTCTGTTGGAATGTCAGCACTGATGTGTGGTTACAATGCTGACATAGAATTCCAGTATAATGTAAACAAACAGAAAAGGGAATCATGCATCCTGAGTTTAAAATGCTACCTCCATTTTATATGGAGCTGATCACACTTTTAAAACTATTTCTGGGTGCAGCTTGGTTCAGGAACCTCTATTTTGTGGGTTTTACATTTAGAGAAAATCTTTTTTTAAATGTTTCCTTATTTCTCAGCATATATAATATGTTCTATAACTTAGCTTATAGGAAGGATGCAACAAATTCTTTTGATAGTAGTTCTGTGTCCATTGAATCATGAAAAACTATTGTTACTGCAATATTTTAGTGGTGAGTAGATTCTGCAGTGTCTGATTTGTAAGCAACTACATGATATATTCCTATTATAAAATTCTTTTATCCTTGTCATAGAAATTGACCACTGAAAATTTTCAGAATTTCAAATCTATATCTATATATATTTCATTACATCATTAGCAATATAACATAGTAGTATACAATAGAATTACTGCAAAATATTGCATCCTCTTTTAACATGACTGTTGTCTTCAGTAACTTTTTAGCTGGTCTGCAATAGAAGTTTGTTTAAGCTTCACTGCCCTCCAGTGGTGTGTGCTCTGAAATGCTCTTGGAAAAATACTTGTTCAAAATCCTTCAAGCATTCACAGAAGAAATTGGATTTGAAAAATATAAAAGAATCTAGACAAGATAAAGGTATTAAACTAGTCTAGAAAAATCTGTACAAAGTGTACAAAATCTCTCAAACTAGGCCAACATTTTCAAATATGAGTGCCTCAGGTTGTTCTTTGTACTACAGGGATGTCTCGTTGGGGATACGTTGTGCTAGACTCTGTACAAACAAACAATGTGAGGCAGTCATTGCCTTGAAGAGCTTACAGTCTAAAGTGACATGACAAAGGGTGGAAGAGAAATTGGCTGAGAGAGGTGAAGTGTAAAAGTCCAAAACGTAACAATGAGTTTGTTGTAAAGCTGGCATTAGAACCTTAACTTCTGACTACCAGACCATAGGGTGCTAGCCCCTGGACCATACTGCCACCCCTAATTTTATATTTAGGCACTTAAAATAAAAGTGGCTTCATTTTCAAATATACTGAGCATCCAAAGTGCAGGTGAGTAGTGATTGAAGTTTTTGGTGACCCATATGAAAGGAATTGATGCTTTGAGACCATTTCATAGTGGACATGAATCTGCATCACACTAAAATGGCATGGAGAATCTGACACGCTTTCAGCGTTTCAAGTGATTCCTCCACCTCAGGGTTGAAACAAATTTGGGAGTTATTGTGGGGAAAACAATTTCCCTTTATTCCTTTCTGTGGGTCAACCAGAACTCCATCATTGGGAGTGGCACTTATTACTGGTATAGCAAAAATAATAGAAGAGGAAGAAAATTAATATAAGGTGGGGAGAAGAGACACAGAAAGAAACAAGCTATAAGAACTATATGTTGGTAGTATCAGGAGGTATGCCATAGCAAATTAGTGTCTTTTAAAGGGTTCATGTCAATAATTCAAATTGTTCAGAACAGATGTGAATGTAGTTTCCAGTTTCTGTGACCCTTTGTGTTTTGTACTGTAATCTATCCATGTGTGATGTATACAACTATTACTGGATGTTGATATGTTATTAAATGGGAAAAAAACAGCTACTTTAGCAATATGGGGTGAAATAACACAGGGACAGGATTTCTTCCATCAGCATTATTTAGCCTGTGATGCTAAACCTTATGTGGCAATCTGCCAGCTTCCCCCCAGTGGGTCTCACACTTTACCTCTCTTCATGGGCCAGGGCACCCCCAGCTACCCCGTCTCCCCTGGATGCAGAAGAGCTCTGTCTCCTGGTCTGGAGGGAACCTTCTCCTCCTGCTGCCACAAGCCTTCCAACAACTTCCTCTTGTTTTGTCCCCCCTTGGGAAGGCAGGGTTGGCATCACCCTTCATTGGGTCCAGGTTTCTCTAATTGCCTTGCTGCAGTCTCACCTCTGCCTGCAGAGTGAAGGGCCTTTAACCCTCATACCAGCCCCAGTATACCCTTTGGTAGCCCTCTGGCCAGACTTTACGACACTGATTACACAGGAAGGCCACATAAACCTAAGCACAACCTTGTGTGGGCCAAACAGATTTAAAGTCACCTGCAGTGATTTGTATTTTAATTTAAGCTTGTAAACAAAAATGATGTCAACATGACGACAAAATGCTAATCGGCGGTTAGTCTATTGTGTTAAAGCAATCCATGGGCCTTATGGAATGTTCTGATGGGCAATGTATGGCCTGCGGGCCATAGGCTGGGCACCTCTGATTTAGACCAAAAGAACTGATGTCATCCTTGTCGTTAAAAATAGAGAACACATACAGTAATTTCAAAACAAGTTTGAGTTTATGCTCAGAAATAATGGCTGCTGAAAGCTGTGCTGTGGCTTAAACAAATGTTTATTTCTCTTGAAATTTCCTATGCCTCCTATTTACTACCCATACAGGAGGGAATCACATTTCCACTCCTCCTCTGTACCAAGAATATTTCAGAAGCCTTTTGAAAACTCTTGACCTCACACATATGCAGCATTATACTGAAAGCTCTTTTAGTTTTCCTCTGATACCTGGCTCTGTGAAATCTCATACTCCATTATAATCAGGCTGTATAGAAGGCACTGTTATTAGAGAGGTATTATTTTTCTTGAAATATTTTTGTGAATTATTATTAACAAAGTGGTTTAAACAATGCACCCTCCCTTAATGTTTATGGGCTAGCTCCAGCATTTGCTATTACATCTAAGCAATGGCTTGCTATTTCTCCATGTTTTAAAGCATGTGGTTTTCAGTTAGTCCACCAGGTGCTGTGTATCTGATAGTACTTCTTGGGTGGTGGCAGTGGGGATCTCATCAGTCTCAATTTCTCCTTGCAATCATCTGAATTGAAGAAGGTCTTTGGGGGATGAAGCTCCAGTATTGTGCAAACACCTGATGTTGATGAAGGTTGTTGTGTTAACTCATTATCGCTTCATTTGTTGCTTCCCAATGTATAGCCCCACAAAAACACAAGTACAATTCCCAGCTAAAGACTAGGTGAGATGGAGTTACAGATGAGAGTGCATGTTTGTAATTTAGGGTAGAATACATTACAGGTATAAAGAAGGTTTTAGTGGCACTCCCTCCTGCTCAGTCAGCTGAAAGGAGGGGGGCACTTTGTTTGCATGGGCTTTGTATTTGCATGAGTACAATTAAGTATTTAGCATAATTTCACTGTATATGGATAAGCACACCTAGGTGCTGAGCATAATGGGAAATGGTTAGCATGGCTGGTTTTGGGCTACAAACCACTTTTGTGTTAACTGCTGGGGTAATGAAATATTGTTCTTCCATTGTATGAACAGGTGTCAACAAAACTGTGCTTATCCTGTTCTGATAAAATACTTTACCCTAAACTAAATAGAGTGCCACAAGGGTGGTGGACAGATGTTTCAGCATTGTAAGGGGCGGGAGAGAGAGAGATGAGGAATCTTCTATTGGGATTGCACCAGCCCTGGAGGGATGATCTCCCATTGTTAAAAGGTAGAATTAATGACTCGTCTTGGAGCCTTTTTATTTCCTGAAAACAGGGTCATCGCTTCTGTGTGAGCAGAAGGTTTACCCATGAGCTGAAGTTCACTAAGAGCTGAACTGTACTCTGGAATGGGTTTGGCTCATTGAGTTCATGAACTCTGTTTGCACTGTGCCCCAAACCAGTGCTGTGTTACTTCTCTTCTATTATTAAAAGGTTTACTTTCTACACTCAGTTTCTGTGCTTGTGAGAGGGGAAGTATTGCCCTTTGGGGTGTCCAGGGGATAGTGTGTGATTTCCCAGGTAACTGGGTAGGGGCTTGAGTCAGTTTGGTGTTTTATTATTGATGGGGATCCCTAGATATAGAACCCAGCCCTGGCTGCTGCCACCTCTATCTGGCAGAAGGGTTACACAGGGATATGGTAATTATCCTGAAAACAAACTTTATAAACCCAGGAAATCCAAAAGTGAAGGTTAACCTTAAATGAAATCCAAACATACTAAGGGATGGAAACACACGGTAAATACCCTAACTCCATAGTGACGCCATGAAATAATGACAGAATTATGGTTAGTGTAGAATAGTGATTGTGGTGCCATTTTAGATTTAATGGATTATTAAAACACATTACAGTTTGTTTGATCATTTTCTTTGTTTTTTCTCTCCTAGCATGACTAAGGGACTATCTTAGGGTTGTTCTGGTAGTTTTACTCTATTTTCATATCTCAACACTTCTGGATTTCTTTCAAAGTTAACCTACCTTAATTCTACGTTTCTTGGCTTCAGAATATGTATTTTTGGAATAATGATATAACTCTATATTGCATTTTATGCTGAATTTCTGATATACTCCTAACCGTAAGTCCATTTTAATCTGATTTTTATGTGGGAATTTCTTTGTTGTTAAAATTACAAATTTCATTCATGAATACTAAACAAGGGGCTCCAAAATAATGTTACTATGATATTTCTAATGATCTGAAGATAGGTGCTATCGGTCTGAATTTTATTATTTTTTTTTTAATTTGAACTTTAGAGCTAGACTCACTAGTACACTCTGGCTGCTTCACCCCATTCTGGAGCAATGCAAAGCAGCCACAGCATACTGGCCAGTTTCTTTTAGCACCTGGCCTCAATATGGATTAAGAACATGTTTAACGGACAGATCTCAAAGTATTTGTAATTGCAGAATAATCTTCCTGTGGAGGTGTTTCTTGTGGGATTCGTCAGGGATCTGTTTTTTGCCCAATGTTATTCAATATCTTTGTTATGTTTGTTATAATCTGGTTCGGTTCCCCTCTGAATGATCACCAGTCAATTGTAAATGGACCCAACCATCAGTTCCCATGCTCACATGCTTCTCAGCTCAGACTTGGGTGACTTAGTCTGGTCACTGTTCCTACCTTTGGGTCTGTAAAACACACACCCAGGCTCACACCCTTTGTCTGAACCCTTTCTTGGGAAGTAAGACTCTGCAGTCCAGCCTCTCTAGACCCTGGAATCAGGGCTTCAGACCTGCTGAGCCCCCTATTTGCTTATACATTCGCCTTGGAGTTCTACCTAGCTGTGGGCATTCTGGCTTCTAGTTTAACCCCTTTGTGGACAATGTGATAAGAAAGCAAGGAACGCAACCTTAGCCAAGGAATTTCTTAACCACAGTCACTTTACTCTTGAAAAGTACTAGACCGTTACAGATTTTGAGGAATATCAAAAGTCCTTAGATGCTACCCTGTCCCTAGTCTGATCTCAACCCTTCTGTGAGTCCTAGGTCCTGTCAGAGTTTCAGGCTAGGCAGAGTCCCTCCTGCTTTCTCTCTAGCCCAGTCTTCTTGCTTGTGGCAATGGATGGCCACCCCTCACAGAGAAGAACAACTTTTTAAATAACAGCTTCTGTCCCTTTTAGCAGTGTGCCTAGGCTGAAAAACTGCAACCTTTTCCCTCAGTCAAGTTTCTGTGTAGTGTCTCTGGATGCATGGGGATAGGCCAGTGGTTGAACCATAATTTGGAGCCTGTGGCTCTGGATTGTTGTCTTAATGGCTTCCATGAGATGTGAAGCATCTATCCTGGGTAGGGTAGCTGACTGGCATGCATCAGAATAACCTTTTCAGGCAAGGTTAGACATGTGTTCAACTCTCAATACAAAAATGGATATCATAATCTAAAGAGGTGGTTACAATACAAAATTGACTTCATAGTATGGCCAAGATATATCCCACACTATCAAAATCTTGATCAATGATCTGGATGAAAATATTTGCAGATGATGAAAAAATTGATAGAGTGATGATGGAGACAGGTCAGTTATATAGACCAATCTGGATCTCTTGATAAGGTGAACTCATTTGATGTACATGAGTTTTAATACAACCAAATGCAAAATCATACATGTAGGAACAAAGAATTTAGGTCACACTTATAAGATCATTAAGAAGGACTGTATCTTGGAATACAATGACACTGAAAAGGACTTAGATGTTATGGTATATAAACAATTGAACGTGGGGTCCCAGTGTGATGATGTAGCTAAGAGGGTAAGCACGATCTTTGGATGCATAAGCTGGAGGATATCAAGCAGGAGTTGGGAAGGTGACATTATCTCTGTATATAGCCTCATGAGACCATTGCTGGAATACTGGGTTCAGTTCTGGTGTCCACATTTCTAAAAGAATATTGCAAAATTGGAAAGATCTACAATAATAAGAAAACATACCTTATATTGAGAAAATTAAAAAGTTATTTTGTTTATCCAAAAGAGTGCTAAGAAGTGACTTGATCAAGTACCTCATAGGGAAGCAATTTCTGATAATAGTTGTCTCTTTAATTTAGCAGGAAAAAAGCATAATGAGATCTATTGGTTAGAAGCTGAAGTTAGATAAATTTGGACTTAGAAATAAGGTGCAATTTTTTAACAATGAGGGTAATCAATCATTGGAACAACTTAGTTAGAGCTGTAGTGGATTCTCCATTACTTGAAGTCTTTAAATCAACACTGGATATATTTATAAAGGATATGTTGTAGCTCAAACAGAAGTGGTGGGCTTGATTCAGAAATTACTGGGTGTAATAATAATAATGGACTGTGTTATGCAGGTGGTTTAACTAGATGATCATAATGGATCTTTCTGGCCTTAAAGTCTAAGAACAGCAAGTAAAGGCCATATGAGTGTTATGATGTACACTTGCCATTTTCTGTCCTGTTACATCCTCTCTCTATGCTTATCTGATGGATCACTGATTTTCTTCTAATTCTCATGTGCCATCCTGGTATGTTTCTGTATGTGATACACTATTATTGTTCTAAAACTGTGGTTCTCAAACTTTTATTTTTGTGGACCACTTGAAAATTGCTGAGAGTCTTGGCGGACCACTTAATGATCTCTCCAGTGCTGCGTGGTGATAGAGGGGTGGGGAAGAGGCAGGGCTGTATGGAGGTAGCGGCTGCTGCGCTCCATCCAGGGGGCTGCTGGTCCCATCTGGTGGGAGAAGGATGGGTGGAATGGGCAGGGTTGAGAGGGGGAGCAGCTTCCGCCACGCCGCACAGCTTGTTCCACAAGCTTTCCGCAGACCACCCAAATGACGGACCACAGTTTGAGAACCTCTGTTCTAAAAAACTTAAAAGCCATTTTAAAAGCTTAATTTCTAGATTTTCTCATGTTTAGGTTCTTGAACCACAGGTAAAATATATTATAGCCTAAATTTCTACCTTGTTTTAAAAAAACAAAAACAAATACCAAAAACTCAATTTCTTGCCTTGTGTTCAGGGTTTTGTGTTAGGTGGAACACTTTTGTATTATTTTGTATTCATTGTACCAAATCTAGAAAAAACATCTATAAAGTATATTGAGAGAGAAAGCTCATGCTATTTACTATATAATTTTAATTCTTTCAGGTTAGTATAACTTCCTTTTTCTGAACATTTATTTTTTGTGAAAAACCTGGTACTAATAAGAAACCTTCTGGCCTTTCTGCCAATATAACTATCTAAACCTATCTCCCACTTTTAAATGTCTTCAGTGTTTGCCTTACTTCTGGAGGGCAGACAGCAGAATGTCACAAGCTCTAATCATGTGCTGAGTGTTTCCAGAGAGACAAGTTTCTATTTTGCAATACTATATTCTACCGAAAATGGTCTTAGAATTTCCCGATAACCTGGGAATTTTTTGAGTTCCTTTGTTCCAAACATTGTCAATGTGACACTGATAACCTT
>VOCS01061744.1:0-17308 GCA_007922155.1 Mesoclemmys tuberculata | reverse complement strand
AGTCATGGGTTTGGGGTTGTTATAAATGTGTATGGGTAGGGTTTTGTGGCCTGCCTTGTGCGGGAGGTCAGACTAGATGATCATATTGGTCCCTTCTGACCTATGAGTCTATGAGTCTATGAGTCTAACATGGTTGAGGCAATATATTAGGCTGGTATTCAAGCATTTAATATAGTGCTGTGTCAAAACCTCACAGTCTAACGAGACATAAGCAATGTAATGAGAACTTACAACTGGGAGAAGGACCATGAACAATAAGGGTAATGACAGCCAAACACTGGATTTGGGAAATGGAAGCTAGCTGAGTATTTCAGTAACTGATGTTAGGCCTGATCATATTCCATACTTGAGCACGTTAATAAAAATGACCATACATATAAAACTTGGAAGTGATGTAAGGACAAAGCAATATAGAGAGACAAGAAAGTAGTAGAAAATAAAATTGAAATACAGCTCTAAAAAATGCAAATACCAGGGGAATAATAATATAAGTATTCAAATGGTAGAAGAACCTGGAAAGTAGCAATACAGAAACAGACTTAGGGGTGATAATGGGCAGCAATTTAGACATGAGTTTGTCACGAGATTTAGCACCAAAAAAGCCAATGCAATTTTGGGCTTCATGTATATACACATTATATTATATGGTTTTGTTGCAATGGCATCTGGAATGCTGGGTTCAGCTTTGGTCACATAATTACCAAACACTAAAGTGAGTTAAAGAAACAGCAACAAAAATACGTAGGGAGCATGAGGAACTGACTTAACAGGAAACGTAAAAGAGCTAAACATGTATAGGTAGGCTAATTTACAACTAAGGGAAGACACAAAAGACTGTGAATACTTGGAGAGTGAAAAAACAAGGAGAAAGAAATTATTTAAGATACACATGATAGATTTAAAATAGAAGCAATGGGATGAAACGAAGAAAAGGAAACTTGAAGATGACTATACTAGGACAAATCTTCCCAATGGTTTTATTTAACATTTTAATAAATAATGCCACTACTGTAACAGTCATCAAAGATAATGATTTCCCTCATCTCTTATCTATAACTAGAATAAGCAGCAGTGTTTATTCATTCTCAAAAATACCCTGAAAAACTAAGTCTAATGAGTGGAAAAACTACAGCTGTAGTAGGAAGAAGTCCTCAAGGAGCACTATAAAAGAAACTCTGAAATCCCTTTCTCCACATTAAACTAGGAAATGGCATATATTTTTTAATACAAACGCAAAATCATCAGTATGACTGAGATACAATAAGACAAATTGACTATGGCTTCTTTCTTCAAATCCAACATTCAACCATTTCCCACCTTCATGTCAGCTGTCCAGTTTGCTGATACAATTAAGCTGAAACTATACTACTCAGTGTGGGTCACCATGGAATTATTTAGTACAGAAAATTGATGCAGCTTTAAACACAAAATATTACATCACAACTAGAAGCCTGTAAATACCAGCAAGGAAGTTTCAGTGGGTTACAGGCATGTGGTTAACTGGATTATTGGATAGATTGGGAAAACTCCAGATGTGTCACACTGAACTTTCTCCACAAATATGTCCAGATGAAGAAATCTTATTGCAACAAGAAGGAAAACAGCTTCTGACAGTTAGGAAACAAAACTATGGGAATTTAAGAATACAAATGGAAAAATGTAAAGCTACCTACTTAAGCATTAATTTCATCTTGACAAACAGTTGGAGCTACCATGAGCTGGGGTGCTGAGAGCCATTGAACCAAACTGTAAACCTTGTATATAATGGAAACTACTTCAAGCCAGCCCTCCACACTCCTAGTTCCAGCACCTATGGCCGTGAGGTCAGAGTCTTAAAAGGGACACTTATCAGGTCCACTTTACTGTTTATTACATAATTTTTTTCTGTAAAAGCTTAAAACCAATAGCAACATTTCCATGTATTTTAAAAAGTCCATTGGACACAATTTTCACAGCACTACATGAGGGTATGAGAACATTAAACTAGAATGCAACTGAATAATCTATTTTCATTGTTCAGGTGGAGAGAAATATCACGTAAACAATATACAATGAAAGAAATTCAACTTTTAAAACGTATTGAAAAGTTCTATGCCATATTGTTGTAGCTGTGTTGGTCCCAGGACATTAGAGAGACAAGTTGGGTGAGAATATCTTTTACTGGACCAACTTCTGTTGGTGAGCGACAAGCTTTCAGACTTACACAGAGCTCTTCAGGTCTAGGAAATGTATTCAGTGTCACAGCTAAATAGAAGATGGAACAGATCATTTAGCACAAGTATAAACATATATACACATATTTCAAGGGACCATTAAATTGAAGTGACCGATTAACAGCTCTCCAGTCATAAGAGAGTAAGGAGGGGAGGGGGGAAGCTCCAACAAGAGGTGCTAAACCAATTAGATTGTTGGTCTTTAGTCTATATTCCTATGATTGCATATGATTGAGGCTCTTCAGACAATTGATAGCATCAAACTGTCATATCAGAGATTCAGTCAGCCCTGGCTCTCAATTTGCTGTGTTCTCTAAATTTTGGATTTTCATGAGGGGAATGGAGAGTAAAGGTATTAAAGAAATGAGCTTTTTCATTAAAGCAGAACAAAAAAAAAATCTTTAAATTAAATGTACATTTTAAAGTCTCCAGTTGCTTACTGGAGATTATTGCTCCAGTTGATTATTAACTCCAGTTGATTATTTTAAAAATTATTCTATGGTTAACAAGCACACTGTGTTGATTTTTCCAGTATTGGTTTATTCCTTGTAACAAGCTCTTCCCAAAACAGGCTGTAGGTTTAGCTTTGAATTTTGTAGAAAAGCCTTGGGTAAAAATTCCCCAATAAAGAATTGTACCAAGCACTTAACATTTCTCTTAAAATATATATGTTTAGAATGACAGGGCAGAGGTCCTTATACCAGTGAAAGAAACAGAACTTTACTGACATTTCTATACCAGGGATTTAGTGACGCACAGGATTCAGGAGGTGTTTCAAGAATCAGACTCTTCCCCTTTAACATGGGAAAGGGGTCTAAAATTCTCCTCCTCCTATCTCACACTATCCTGTTTTCCCATCACTCAACCATCACAGTGTAGTGTTACATTGCCTGTAGCAACTGTCATTTCCTGTAACCAAAAAATTCATCCACACAAAAGAATGACCTACAAACGGAGAATCTGATTGATAATTTAGGGTATACCAACCTTTCAAATAAGTGAGAATGTTTAAAAAAAAATTTCTAAATCTCCTGCTATAAGCAGGTGGAGCTTTAAGTGTTTCTGGCAGCCACTGATCGAGCTGTATAAAACAGCTATAAGCTGAAAACAATTTGTACTGTGCAATACAGGAACAGACAAGGACACTATGCAATATACAATAAATCTCATTCTTGCTCTAGTCTAACTTGTCATTAGATCCTAACAATGCAGTTTTTATTTGCTGTGTTACTGCAGGTTTCCAAACAGCAAGCGTCATTTTTGAAAATAAAATACTGAGATAATTTGTTTAGTAAAGGATTTTTCGGACTGTATACAAAAACACCTTTCAGAACTAAACTCCCCAAAAAATGAAAGAAATTAAGTTATGAGCAAGAGAAAAAAAGGTGTATTTACACCTGATTTAAAATAAGATAGAAATGAGATGAACTGGAGAGATGTAGGAATGCTGTTTCATATGTTAGGAGGCTCTCTCATCATAGGCAATATTGTATGATGGACAATAAATAAGGCAGTGCTAGATTAGTATAGAGAAGATTAACAAAGAACATACGGTATAGCAGGCTAGAACAAGTCCAGGCAGGGCTTTAAAGATAAAGAAGGCAATTTCTCAATGGATTCTGAAATGAAGTAAAAACAGTGGAGATGGGAAATCTGGTGATACAATTGCAGATATACAAGTATTGAGTTTCAGAATCAAGCTTAACACAAAGTTATGAGCAGCAATGTCAAATGGAAAGTGTAAATTGAGAAGAGAAACTGAGAAGGTTGAGCTATATTGCAGAATATTTCTCTTGCCCAAGGAAAATACTTGTCTTTGAGACTTTAAGCTGAAAGAAAATGAGATGAAGCCACAAACATACTTGCTTAACACAGACAGAAAAATGGAATAACTGAGTAACAGTATTTCAGGGGTAGCTTAAGTTTAAATTTACACAGAAAATTGCTGAGATCTGAGATGTGAAACACAGGAGAATACTGGTGCAGAATAGATATTGCCAGAAGTCAGAAGCAGTTTGATAGACTGGTGCAGAACTATGACAGGATGGAATTGATGCCACTTATGTAGCCACAGAGGATGGAAGGATGGAAGGTCAAGGTCCACAGTGTAGATGGTTACACTGAGGTCAAAAAGAAATTACCTATCTGTAACTGGAGGTGTTCTTCGAGATGTGTGGTCCCTATTTGCATTCCACTGAGGGGTTATGCATGCACACCATGCACCCGAGTCGGAGAACTTGAAAGTAATGTCCATTGGCCTATGCATGCACCTTGGATCACCTCATGCTTCTGTCCAAAGTGATAAAAGGTGGGGTGGGGCGGACTGACCACATCTCCAGTTCCTTCTCCACCACAAATCAGACAGATCTATAGTAAAGGGGAAGGAGGGTGGGAAGCAGAATACAGATAGGAACCACACATCTTGAAGAACCTCTAGTTAGGTAAATAACATTCTCTTCTTCAAGTGATGGTCCCCAGTGTATTCTACTGAAGGTGATTAATAAGCAGTATCTAAGTTGGCGGAAGATGCGAGGATGAGGATGCAATGGTTGTGCGGAAAACTGATACCCCAAAGGAGACATCTGGCAATGAGTCCTGCACTAAGGCTGCAAACGTGTGCACAGAACTCAATCTAGGCTCCCTACATATGTTCCTAAGCAGCACATCTTGAATGGAGGCTGTTGTTGAGACTTGAGCTTTCATGGAATGAGCCTTCACCCCTGCGGGAGGAGGTAGGCCAGATAGTTGGTAATAGAGTTTGATGTAACCTGAAATCGATATGGAGATTCATTGGATGTAGATGGCTTGCTCCCGGATTCTTTCTGCTACAAACAGTCTAGGAGATTTTCTGATAAGTTTTGTTTCTTGTAGGTAGAAGGCGGTCAGGGCTTGTCAGACATCTCAAAAATGGAGTCAGCGTTTCTCTGCAGATGAATAAAGCTTTGGGAAGAAAATAAATAAGTAAACAGATTGATTGATTGATGTGAAGCTGGGAGGTAACCTTGGTAAAAATAGGGGTTGTAAATGTAGGGAGACTTTATCCTTGTGGAAAACCATGATAGGTGGGTCTGCCACCATAGATCCAAGCTCGCCAACCCTTCTTGTGGAAATGATAGCAACAAGGAAAGCAACTTTCATGGAAAGGAGAGTGTGATGCTAAAAGTTTAATGGCTGGTTTCATTAGCATGGAAAGAACTAGATTCAAGTCCCATTGGGATGCGATCGTTTGAATGTGTGGGAAGGTTCTACTGATACCTTTCCAAAACCAAGTGGTTAGTGGATGTGTTAAGATGGAGCAACCTCCCACCAAAGGGTGGAGTGTGCTAACTGCCACCAGATGGATTCTCACAGAGTTGAGGGCTAGGCATGATGACTTCAAAGACAGAATGTAATCCAGGCCGACGACTCAGGTAAAAAACTCCTTTTTATTAGTTCAGGAACATTGCCTAGTGGAGTCCTTCCTGTTGCTGGAGAAAGTGTCTTGTGCAGCTGGAGAGCATGTGCATTATAAAGCAGATGCTCATCCAAATACCACACTCAGAGGTGCAATGCATGTGGATTGGGATGCTTGATCTTGCCATTGTGCTGTGTCAGCAGGTCGAGAAAGTCATGGAGATGAATCAGTGGACAGGGTGACATGGGAAGGTGATTAGGAAACCAGAATTCTCTGGGCCAGCAGGGTGACCAGAATAACTGTCCCTTTGTCTTGTTGGCTCTTGTGCAGTACCCAAGCAGAAGTGGCAGAGGACAGAAAGTGTAGTTGAGCTGGTCTGGCCAAGAGAATACAAGAGCATCATCCTGAGAGTGGTGACCAAGGCCTCCCCTAGAGCAGTATGTGGAGCATTTGCTGTTCATTTATGAATCAAACGGGTCTCTGGTTGGGGTCCCCCATGGGGTAGGAATGTCGTGTACTACTGAATCGTGAAGTTCCTATTGATGGTCGATCTCAAAATGTCTGCTGAGCGAGTCTGCAAGTACATTCTATGTCTCTGGAAGATAAGCTGTGGACAAGAGGATGTGGTGATTGATGCACCAATTCCAGAGACTGACTGCTTCTGTGCATACAGTGGCTGATCTCATTCCCCCCATTTGTTAAAATAGAAAACAGTGGTGGTGGTGTCTGGCATGATGAAAACATAATGGGAACTAATGAACGAAAGAAAGGATTGGCATGCCTTTCTTACAGGTCAGAGTTCCAGGATATTTATGTGCATCCTGGATTCTCAGGGAGACCATGTGTTGATAGCCTTATCCAGGGAGTAAGGAAGAAAGGGAAACCCCCTGCATATGCAATATGGGTCTGTCCACCACTTGGCAGGGATTGTCAGCATAAAATCCATGGACTGACTGGTGAGTAAACAGATTGACCACATCTGAATGCAGTGAAGGTAGAAGCATGCAAAAAGGGCCAAATATCTACATGAAGTGATATGGCCCAGCAGGGATAGACAAGCCCAGGCTGGTACATGAGGATTGCTCACGATGAGACTTTATAATGTTGCTTGTTGCCTGAAACCTGTCTTTCGGTAAGTAGGCCCGGGCTGTGACTGAACTTATTACAGCCCCTACGAAGTTCAGAGACTTTGTGGCATCTAAGATCGATTTCTCAACGTTGACACTGACTCCAAGGGATGAAAAGAAGGTTGAGCAATATGAAGGTTGGTGCCTGGGCTTCTTGCTTCAAAACTGCAGATAGAAGCCAGTTGTCAAGATAAGGAAACATGAGGACCTCTGTAACATCTAACATAGGCTGCTATGACGGAAAAAACTTTGGTGAAGACTCTGGGAACAGTGGCTATTTTGAAGGAGAACACCCTGTACTGTACTGTAATGGGTGCCCACCTGTGAACCTTAGGAAATGTCTGTGGGTCAGATGGCTATCTATGTGAAAATAAGCGACCTTCACATCGAGAGCCGTAAACCACGTATTTTACTAAGGATCACTGCCAGCATGACCATATGAAAATTGACCTTCGAATGAAGTGATTGAGTTGTCGGAGATAGAGGATTGGTTTTCACCCGCCTCTCTTCTTGGGTATCAAGAAGTAAGTTGAGTAAAACCGCATTCCCTGGTATTCTGGGAGAACGCATTCTACCATTCCTCATTGTAATAAGGAGTTGATCTCTTGGGTGAGGATGCTGTGATGAGAGTGGTCCCTGAAGAGGGTCATGGAGGGGGATCTTGGAGGAGGTAGTGTGAAAAACTTGATCATATCGCCATGGTGGATGACGTTCAACATCCGTTTGTCAATTATTGCATTCCTAGAGGGAAATCTTGCAGCACCGCCAGAACTGGACTAAAAAGTTCTTCCTTTACCAGTAGATCTGAGTACCAGCTAGCAGGATTCTTTAAGGGGAGGCAGGTGAACATTCTCTCTCTGATGGAGTCGGTTCCAAGAGAAGGGTGTTGGAACCAGGGTCCCCCATATGAGCAGTAGGTCAGATCCAAGGGAGGCTGTGATGGCCCTCGCAGCATGGGGTACCAATTGCTCCAAGATGGATTTGGTGCATGCTGCCATAAACACGGCGGTCTCCATGAAGGTGTGTAGGGGTGAAAGAACGTAGCCACTTTCTCTCCTGCTTCTGATTCATCAGAAGAGTAGAAAGCAGACTCTGGTTCAAATGGTAGTGTTATCAGAGATGGTGTAAGGTGTAGACCAGTGGAGTGGATGGTGAGGATTCCCATACCGGGGGTAGATCCTGTGGTAGAGAAATAATCTCTCTAGAAGTGATGGGGCCTGATGGACAGGGTGACTCCAGGCCTGGTAAGGCAAACGTGTTGTGGCTTGGCTATGGTTCCAGATCTCTCCAGTGTCAGAGGCACCCTCTCTTTGCCTGGTATTGGCACCAGATTCCAATGTGGTAGCAGGAGGCATGTCCCTCACTGACTCAGGGAAATGTACAGGGGGATTCTCAGGGCTGGGCCTGAATGAGGCCTCATGGCGAGCTCCATGAAGTGGTTCCAGAGGAAGAGAGCCCAGCCTTCTCGGGTGTGGCTGGGAAGGACCTATATATACTGCAGCTGGACACAATGTGAGATTCCTCCAAGAAGCAGAGGCAGTGCTGGTGCTGGTCATTGACAGAGAAGGAGCATAGGCAGGAGGTGCAGAGTTTGAGGCTCTGAGTCTTCGGCATAGTCTGGTACCCACTCACGGGTACAGTGGGGTGGAGGGAAGGGTTGGTGTGAAGAACACACCCCTCAAAGTCTAAACTAATCACTAAAACTACAAGAAACTGGTAAACTACTAAAATACAAAGTATGTACAACTCTCTTATTTTGAAGTGACAGAGACAAGGACATTGGAAATTTTTACCCAGATCATGGGGTGATGAGAAGGACCTGGAGAAGTGGTCGGTCAGTCCGTCCTGCCCTTTATCAGCTCAGACAGAAGCACAAAGCAAGCCAGGGCGAATGAGCGGACCAAAAGATACTACTTTCAAATTCTCTGATTCCAGGCATATGGTACACATGTGTAACCCTCAGTGGAATACAACAGGGATCATCACTTGAACAAGACGACAGATTATCAGCATAAAGTGTAATGTCTTAACTACACTTAAGAAACGGATTTCTTTATGCTATGAAAATGGTCAAGGATACTGATGTGCCAGAAGGCACATTTTCAAGCATTTTGCTCTGAAGTAAAGGTTATAGACAGAGCAGCAGTGAATCACAGCAAAGTGGTGGTTTTTTGTTTATTTGCTTTTGTTTTTGGAAGGAGATAGACAGTAGCAGATTTTAAAACAGTTGTGGAAGGTATAAGAAGCAAATAAAATTACTGGGGAAAACAAGATGGGAAGGAAGAACACCACCAAAAACTAGTAGAGAGAAAGGGGCCACAAGAGCATGTAGTTTTATTATGGTAGAAAATATTGATCAGGAAAAGCAGGAGGAGGAAAACAACAAGGTAAGGCAATAAGGATTAAATTAATCAACTCGGGCCTGGTTTAAACTAACGCTGAAAAGTTACATAAGTAACGGAACTTAAGTAAACATACCTTAGACTGACATCCCCAATTAAAGAAAAATGTCCACAATGAAATTTATCACTTTCCAAAATCAAAATTATTCTTCTTTAAATCCCTTCACCCTTTAAGTAGTGTTATTCTTGAGTATTAAAGGTACAATAACACAGCAACTGAAATCACTCATTCACTTCTAAAACTGATTAAATACCCATTTTAGAGAAACTGACCTTTTCAAAACCTCACATCTGTCAATCTTTATATACTTCATCAAAAAAAGAAAAAAAAAGTTGCCAGAGAAGGCACAATGGCATGGTCAATGATAAGTATCCTTTCGCTGTAGAGGCTTACCCCTGAAACTTTAGAAAAGACAATTTCTTTAGGCCAAGGAGGTGGTCAGATTCAAATTTTGTGGACTAGATTAAAAAAATTATTTATTATAGGTGGAGCTCGCAGTGATACTTATATGTAAGGTTGCATACCACTTTAATTATACAATCCTATTTTCAATTGTTTACAATTTTGCCAAGCCAACTGGTAAAGCTGAAATTTTCTATATAGGGCCTGTTTCTCAGACTGAATTTCTTGGAAAGTTTCAGTAAAAACAATTCAGAAGAGGTTAGAAAGGCTATGTTGTTTTGCCAATGTTAAATTCTTACAACCATTTAGCTGAGAAGCTCCAGTACTTCCATACTTTTGAACAGGGACTATCATCTTCATCTACCTAGACCGCTCAGTCGATCCAGAGACATTGAACTGACAGTGGCGAATATGCTGCCGTCAGCGTGGACCCAGCCAAGGAGAGTTAAGAGTGTCCAGCAAATAGGTTGTACTGATTTCACAAAGTCTGTTTATACATTGATTTAAATTTATGCACAATTTTGTATTTAGAAAGTATCTTAGTCAATTTTCACTCTTTCTGTGCTAGCTCCCCCCAACTAAAAATATTTTGTGTCACTTTTTTAAACTGACTAGATTTCAAGATGATGGTGTCCTTTTCAGAGTTTTACTGTAAAAATAATTAAATAAATTACACAAAATCCAGTTTCTAGAGAAAACTGAACAAAAACACATTTTGCTTTGCAAATATATGTTCGGTGTTAAATACCACAAATGGTGTCAAAGTATGAAGTTTCAAATTAATGAAGAAATATTTACAACAAACAGAGGGAGAAAGAAGTACTGTCTTATCCCCATCCCATACTTTGAGGTCTTGTTAGTATTATCTCAAGGGAAAGACCAATTTATTGCAGCTACCGTTCCTGAACTAAACCAACATAACAGGAGCAGAGCTCTCTTCTGCGCCTGACAACATTGAACTTCTAACCTGCTGCTAAATATGACTACAGTGCATAGACAGAAAAAAAATTGCACCAAACTGCCCAGTACCTCCTAACTATCTACCATCATCTATTTTGTTTGCAGGCCTCTCATAATATGACAGGGAAAGGGAAATTGAAAGGGAATTGAAATTAAATTGAATGTCTGGCAATTCCAACCCAAGCTAAATGAAAACTCTGAATACCAAAAATGACATTTGGTGAAGATTGGGGAAAAGCTGTATGATTAGAAAAGAACAGCATATTCTCTAAAACAGTACATGGCTTATTTTCTGGAAAGCTGATGACGAGTCTGTTTTGTGTTTAATTTCTGCTGTAACCTCATACATGTAACCTCATTTCCAGGAACAGGAGGGTTTGTAGCCTTGGAATTGAGCAGGGTACCATTTTGCATCTTTTATTGGCTGTTCATCAAAAAAATACAAACCTGAAATGAAGAAAACTTTTTGTATGTGGAGAGTGGTGAACAGTTTCTTGACTGCTTAGCAGGAACATTCAAAAAGGGAATACCATGAGTTTAACATGCAGGAGTATAAAAGCTTAACTGATAGAAATGGGGAAGGAAAAGGAAAGGAAGAGTGAGGCAGTGAAAACAAATGTTTAGCTAGTTTCTTTCAAGTCCTCTCAAAAAACTCAAAAGTTCTGAGTAACTACATTTGATCCCTCCACATTAAGGTCTGACTTCCACACCTCATATAAAATGGGCCATTTAGGGAGAGAAGTGGGATCTGCTTTTGGGACCCTTGAGGACAGCATGAAAAACAGCTGAGTAAAGAAACAATAAAATGATGAAAGGAGACAAGCTGGTGAGCTAGCCACCATGAAGAATGTCAAGATAGCAAGCAGACAATTTAGTGCTGGGGATTTACAGGGCAATCTAACTAAACACAGGCTACATAAAACTGCCATCTAAAGACAGTGAGATGTGTATTGCTCTGCTCAATGGCTGAAAGGCCATCAGAACTGAAGAGGGGTTAACTAGCTGTGAAACAGATTGTTCATTATTAAATCAAAGAAATCTGCTATGGGGAATTGACAGTGCTGGATGGACTGAGCTCTTCTAGTAAACAGTAACTAGTTAAACTAACAAAGAGGACCCCATTTACAATCAGTAAAATCAGGGTAGAGACAACTCATCCTTTAGGTGAACAAACATGGATCAGAGTTGTTTATAAACCAGAGTATTTCCATCCCTCCCCCAATAAGAGATATGAGCTTCTTTAGGTAACACAGTAAGAGCATTTTGTAAAATGGGGATAAGACTTACTTACTTTGCCATCTGATGTCTATTTAGGCCACGAATCAACACATTATTTAAACATATGCTTAAATTTATTCTTATTCAGCAAAGCACTCAAGAACATGCTTAAAGTTACAGCACATTTTTGTAATACCTGTAATTTGGAGCAGCTTCTAAACCACTGGTTCAAAACTATAGATATCTTTTATATTCTAGCTAGGTTTTGATGATTAAACTGTTTTTAGTTCAATGGCATTTGAAATTGCAATGCTAGTGGGTGAGCGCCAGAACAGGGGGCCTGGCATACCACAATAGGTATTACTGCCCATGCAGGTGCTCTTATTTTGGCATAATTTAGCATCTTTTTTGTTAAGTTACAATCCTTCTCAAGTGACAAACTAAACTGAAAAAAGCCACTGTTATACCAGAATAAAAGTGTCCAAATGGGGAGAGTGTTATACCTATATCTGTTTAAATTCAGGCCTTAGGTGATACCAAAAAACTCTCTCAAGTACACAAAGGTTTTTCTTTTGTTTAAGTATGTAGAATACCAGGATCTGAAAAATACTCTGACATGTATTAGTCTGAGGACTAAATTTCATCACCTCAATGAAAATATCTTCTCTCGCCCCCAACAAATTCAAATTCTCAAATATGTATGCTCCTGCATTTTAAAAAAACAAGCAAACTAAACTGTTTAACAATACTGTAATGAATACAATACACGATAGACTTTCCATAGAAGGAAAAACCAAATGTTTAAAAATGAAAAAATTACTCATAAAACCAAAAGTTATTGTTCTTCCTATATTTATATTACACTTTTGTTTCCCCTTAATTGCTTAGCCCATTCTTTCCTATTATAGATAATATTGTATCTTTTCTTCCATTTGGCGTATAGGTTCACTCTTTTCTTTCTTTTCCACCCCTTTATATCTTTTCCTTTTTCCCCCCTCTACATTGTCTCTGCTCTCTACATTCTCCTGTATATTTTCCATCTCCCCCTTTTCCCATTCCTCCCCAAAGAGCTTTGTTCCTGTACTCAAATTTTTTTGTACTCACCTTCCTTACTGTCACCCACCTCACAAAGGGCTCAAGATGTAACTTGAGTGCTGCCTGAAATTTGAGCCCTGTCCATACACAAAAACCCTTCACTCAAGTGTGGAGATGTTTTTAACTCAAGTTGGCTGGCCCAATGGGGGTATATGCTACAGCTAGAGTTAGGACAATTCACCAGCTGTTAACATAATCACTCTGTGCAGTGTAACCGCCCTCACTAGAGCTAAGCTAACTTGAGAGGAG
The DNA here is from genome assembly GCA_007922155.1 of Mesoclemmys tuberculata. NCBI lineage: Eukaryota > Metazoa > Chordata > Testudines > Chelidae > Mesoclemmys > Mesoclemmys tuberculata. The sequence continues at coordinate 4,247 of VOCS01061744.1, read as the reverse complement.
TTAACAGTGAACCCATAGGCACACACACACACACACACACACACACACAACCCCACCAACCCTGTACCTAACTCACGAAACCACCTTTCCACAGGCATCCTTTCACCCATGTACCTACACACCTCATATGTACTATGACATATACAGTTATCCATTCACAGTCTCATTCCTGGCTCCCTCCCTCTAAGGCCATGTCTACACTAAAAAGATAAGTTGACCTATGTTAGGTTGACTTACAGTTACCTCATTAATTACTGCAATGGCTGACGTACATCTTGGGTCAGTGATGCGTATCCTCACCAGGAGCTCTTCCACCAACCTAAGAGGGACAGTGTGGGGAACTGAGAGCCCGGTCTCTCAGCTGGCATAGATATAAGGGGTCATCAGACTGAGGCTTTCCTGAGGGCCAAGAATCAAGAAGGTGGGTGCACCAGAATTGCGCCGTGTAGAGGGTCTGATCAACCGTCTCGCCTCTCTCCAGCTCGTAGCTCAAAGTAATAGGGTAGGGTGTCAGAGCTGATAACCCGTGGGGCTTTGTTCCGCGGATGATAACCTGGGTGTGAAAATGATAGAGGTTCCACCTGGATGAAAATATAGCATAAAAGTAAGAAGAACCTGGCCATGGTATGTATGTTTGTTTTGCTGCAGCTGAGTTCATTCATATATGTGGTGAGTAGTGAGTGTGAATGTAAAACCAGTAATAATTCTACTTGTATTCCAGGGGTAATTGTCGCTGTAACTCTTGGGGTAACTGTTTTGTGTACTTCTGTTATTGTAATCAGTTGTTTTTTAAATTTTATTTGTGTATTAAGAATTTGTAAAAGAATAAAAGAAGATAATTTGTGGTAAGGTAAAAACCCTCAATAAATAGTGGATTTAGATTGGATATAGAATGTGTGTTATTGTGTAAATGAATGACAGATTTATGAACCATTGACCAGGTCTTGGACTAAGACAGGTTCTAGCCGCCCTCATCCATCCACAAATTGATCGGGTGAATAGCAAGTGGGGGCCTGTCTGAACCTAGTGACCCATGGGCAGGCAGAGTGTGTGGACCGAAAGGTCAATTCCTTTTTTCCTCCAAACATGAGCCCCTGTAGCTCCCTTGCTCAGTAGTGCTCCTGCAACTTAAGGGGACCCCCTATGTGTTTGTCTGTCACCTTTCCACCCTCCTCCTGCTAAATAAGTGTTCCGTTATCAGATTCATTCACCTCGCCAGTATTACGGGCTGAAATTGAAATGGTACCGATTCCTCAGTAAGTCAAGCCTAAGTTGTATAAGTGTGTGCTTTAAGAATCAACCCCTTTAAAAAACCACTGTCTTAAGCAAGAAATAATAAAAAAACCACTACAAGCTGCAAAACTGACAAAGCCATAAATTAACTGAAATAAATCAGATTAAGAAGCACTCTCTCTTTCTCTCCTCTCCAAGCCCCTCACTCCCTCCCCCGGCCGGTCTAAGACATGGAAAAAATACAAACTAAAAGGATTTTTAACCTTTGTCACCTCATAGACCAGCCCTAGAGAAGCAGCATCTATGTTGATATGCTCCTCTTTCCTTTCCTGTTGAGAAAGCTGTAGTAGTAGTGGTAGTAGTGCTGGGCCACTCAGCTCCCATTCTGCTCTCTCTTCCATCTTGGGAATATAGTAGCAACACTTTGAGATAGCTCAAGTGTTCCCCCACTTCCTTCTCTTTGAGTTGCAGCAACCCTCTATTCCTATTTCTGCTGCCTTCCTGGCTCCATTAAATCTAACTGAATGCTCCAAATTCTTATTTGCCATGGGAGATCATCAGCCAAGTGAGTTTTTCAGGCCCTGAATATAAACCACTTGCACCTAAAATGACTAGATAGCAAGTGTGAAAAATTGGGACAGGGGTGGGGGTAATAGGTCTCTATATAAGAAAAATCTCCTAATATCAAGACATCTGGTCACCCTAATTGCACCCACATATTTATATTAGCTTATTGTCTCTATCTGCAAAACCAGCCAGGGAATCTTTTCAAGTTCTACTCACCCCAACAGTTAGTTTCAGTCTAGCACAAAACACTGTGTAAAACTGATTGGTTTCAGAATCAGTGATTTCTTGTATTGACACCAGGAACCAGGCAAAATAAAATACAGTCTAGCTTAGACCACTCTAGATTATTAACATGTTTCTGAGTCTCATAATTTCTCTTATTTTCACTATGAACAAGGAGTAATGCAATAGCAATTTTTTGGTTTCAAAACATAATCCCCTATAGGAAGCAGCTTGGTGTGCATGTGGTACAAAAGGCCTGTTGACAAATTAGCTCACATTGTAGGCAGATGACCAAACAACTACACATTCCTTTATATTATTAAAAAACTTCAAAATGAAGTATTTTAAGGAAAGAACATGTACTTCTATCACTACACTAGCTCTTGCCCTACACAACGTTTACCACTAGCATATGATACAAAATAGAATATTCAACTGACTGGACCAAACAGTCACATTTTGAGAGGCAAGTGGGAGATGGGCAGGGACAAACAACATATTTATGCAAATATATGAAATAATGAAAACCACTATGAAATCAACATACCTGAAAACACAAAGCAATAATTATAATTCCTTTGAAGAACTCAGAATTTTCTATACTTGAATCGGAACAACCAAGAGTTACAGATTAAAAGGTTTTTCCAAAACAATCAGCTTTGTCTACTCTACTGTGAAAGTTGCTGCATGCAGCAGAATAAACAAGGTCCACACTTTCTTTGTAAGCAAAAGGATAAGCCAAACCTAATTTTAAAGAGCAATACTATTTTTAACTTCTCTAAGCCCCAGAACATCACAATCTTTATATAAATGCATATCTTTACATGCCTTTCTCCTTTTCTCTTAAAGAAAACATAGGAACCAAACAGGAAGATCACTGAGACATGCAGTTGTGAAGGTGTAACTCAAACATGAGGACTGGTAAAATAATGTAATCATTTAAGGCTTCTTTTGATCTCCATTAATAATGTAGTTGAGGGACACCATACCACTGGTGCATTCTAATGAATACACTAAAAGGGAATGCTGGAAGCCAAATATATCCGTCTTTTAAATGAGCTTTATACGTTTCTGCACAAAATCTCTCTTACGAAGTTTAAAGACTGTTTGCCACTTTATATGCAGAATCTGATACTGAATTCATGTTATGCTCAGACCTAAAAGATTTGATTCCAGATGGCTGGGACACAGATTTTTGTATTTAACTGAAAAGCCCAACAAACCCAACCCACCCCTGATTCTCCCAAACTTTGAGTATATTTCCCTTTTCCTATTGGTTGTCCAATTCTTATGTAACAGTGTCATTTCCTGAACTCAAATGTCCAAGAATAAACCCTTACGGCTGAACAATACCATATTAAGCTTTTCAGATTCATCATTATTCAATGACTCTAACAGAGTTTTCCATTTATAAACAGGGGTAAAATGCATCAAATTTTATATCATTTTATCAGTATTAGTAAAAGAATCAAAAGCAGGATTGTAGTGAGGGTTCTGGTTCCATCGAAGTGTGAGGATGATGAATGCCTCAAAACGTGTTTTCGTAACCTAGTATAGTCAGCAAAATATTAATCATGGTATAGAGCAGTAATTTACCTAGTTGTGTGTGTATTTGAGAAGACGAGGGGTGATGGGAACTTTGTACGGAGCATTTGAAAAAATAAGCAGATATTATTTAGGAAGTATCTTTCTTCTTTCTGTGCAGCACTTACATCTTTTTCCAAGTGCCCAAAACACAGACTTATTCAGCTGTGTAACCTTTGGCTAAATAATTGCTCCAATCAAGTACTGGAATAAAATGATGGTACTTCATTAATCAGAGGTTTTCTATTTTTCTATTGATAGAAAGTAACCCTTTCTTGACTAGAGTTCCTGCGCAGACGCAACCAGACTAGATGCTCAGTGCAACTGTTTGATTACTGTCTATGCTCACGCCCATGCGCTCTCCTAGCATTTTGCCAGCTCACAAATTAATTTTCTATGTATTGTAAATAATCTAAATTGTGCAGGACATTTGTAGAAAGTAAAAACAGAGATGATTAGCTGTTGCTGACAATCAGTCAATCTGTGAACACAAATCTGGCAGCTAGGTGTGTCAGTGAGTTTTGAAATGACTACGAGTACCATGAAATATGCATCTTTTTTTTTTTTTAAGGGCAACTGCTACATAGTACTTCGGAGGGAAGTAGTGGGGGCAAATGACTTATCTGGCTTTAAGACTAAGC
>VOCS01061690.1:0-20073 GCA_007922155.1 Mesoclemmys tuberculata | reverse complement strand
GCCTGTTGATGAAAGTCAGCAGCAAATATTTTGGAATAACTTGAAAACAGCATTAAAATCCTAGGTTGAGTCATTTAAAACTGGACCACTACTAACTCGGCCACAGTACATTTCCAAGTAGGGCATGTGTTTTTTGCTGTTAAGAAGTGTTCCGTTATGCTGATTTTTGTCAGTGTTGTGGTGACTCTTGTCTGCACACTAAACTAATTATAACTTTGTTAAAGGAAAGATAACAGCTGAGAATGGCCAACTGCTTTACAGATTCTTTGGTCTTCTGACCTTTCTGTTAATAAGTATTCAAGGCATCCCTGTCCTTAAAAATTCTTTTGGGAAGAAATTCTGTCGAATTTGGTGTGTTTCTGTAGTCTCTCTTTAACCGCTCCAAAACAAATGCAGTTACAGCACTCTCTCTTTCTCTTTCTTGTAAAAATAGAGCCAATATGCTGAAACATACCTTTGTGTCCATTGATTACATCCTGTCTTATTTGTTTTAGATACCATCTGACTATTGATAGTCATTTAACAAAAATGCAGTGGAAATGTAGAAATTGCCCAATTAGATAAAAATGAGATCTCTAAAGCCAGAACCTCTCCACAGGGAATTTGAAAGATAATAGCCTAAATACGTAACTCCAGTGAATTTACACCAGGATTGTATGTGGCCCAGCAATTTAAGAATGAAGCTTCTTGAGAAATAAGTCAGATTCTTGGTGTGAAAACTTTGAGATGACATGTCTCCAATCTCAAAGGTCACAGGATCACTGTGTACATTTTAACCGTCTATGTACTTTATTATTTCTATGTGTTTATTATTTATGTTGTAAAAACACTGAAATCATGGTCTCTGTCCCCAATATCTTACATATTTGGACAAGACAAAATGCCTGTGGGTAACGTTAAGTATATATCTTTGTTAGGCTTCCTCTTCCCATGTGCCCCAACCAATCTGTTCCACTATTGCTACCCTAATGTTACCCTCTTTTCCTTCTACTTAGCCCAGTAAGATTGAGGCATAGTAGGTTCATGGCTTGTTTACAGCAGGAGTTTTTGCACTGGTGTAGCCACACCCGTATAGTAGCAGCAGTGCAAACTTTATGGGTAGACACTACATTGATGTAAACAGTGCATTGCACCATTGCAGTTTTTCATTTTGCATAACTGACGCACCCCAAATTAGTGCAAACATCGGCATTAATCTTTCTCTGTTTTAACTCCCTATTTGCAAAATGGGGATAGTAGTACCTTTTCCCAGAGAATTCGTGAAGATAAATTAATTAATGTTTGTAAGACGCCAGATATCTGATGATAAGCATGACAGAAAATCCTGTGAGAATAAGTTAAACAGGATGCCTCATGTTGAATTATGATGTTAAAAGAAGTATTGAAGAGTTGCTCATTTGGCAAGCAATTTTTACTCACTCATCTCCTAACTTTTAAGTACTTGACTTCATAACTTTAATAATATGCTTTTAATATAGTATTTAACGTAATTTATAAATATATCAAGATATAGCTTTGTTTATATTTTATTGGATGGACTTGTGAGACAACATAAGAACTCAGGAAAGGAAAAATAAATCTTAAATTTTATACTCTTTGATTAACAGGTAACACAAAGGCTTCTACTGAGTCTGTCATTAGAAGCTCCATGTCTTCAAAAGGCTAGTGAACCTCTGATGCAATAAGCAGCATTTTCTTTCAGGTACTTCAGGTACTTTCAGGTACTACTGCATGGCTTTGACCACAGCTAACATTCAAAGTGATTTTTCCAACTTGTTTTAGGACCGAATGAGACTTGGAGATTTCAATCAATGCAGGAGAAATAATATATTCTTTGTAGAAGGAAAATGAGTTTCTGGTTTAAGAACTAATTTATCTGGGAGAAATGCAATTAGACCTCTTTGATATAGTGGATTATTCAGATCTACACGCTTCTGTGTGAAATATTGGCCAGTAAGAAAGATAACTGAGGATCAAAATATATTCAATTCCGTATTGACTTTTATATCACCCTCATCACCACTGTATCTATAGTGCATTAAGGGACATGACTAATATCTGTCACATATAATCCATTCTTTCTCTCCTTTCCCCGGTGGTAGGATTGTGTGTGCAGAGGAATGTTTTGTTTTGGTAGGGTTGGGGGGATCTTTTTTAATGCACAATTAAAAAATACATAATGATGCTTCCATCTTAGGTTCAAAACATGCCTTTGTCACAGCTTGTGATACTTTGCTTAAGTTCCATCTTTCCACTCTGGAAATACATTAGGGGATTACCCCCTGTGATGGGGTGGGTTTACCTGGCACTGAAAGAGTTAAGCCTATTCTATGGGCAGCAGAATTCCCGCCCCCCCACACTCTGCTGGGCATGCTCCAACTGCTGTTCGCAGTAGCTCATTCAGGCCTGACCACTGAGGAGGGAGGAGGTGTCCAGGAAGCTCTGAGCCAGGCACCACTGCAGCCCCTGACGGTGGGAGCCAGGAACCCAGGAGACCTCTCTGGAGGCTGGCCATCCTTTGTCGGCAGCCCAGAGCCATATGCCCAAGGAGACACCTTCGCCAGGAGACCCCATGACACAGGGGAGACACAGGCAGCAGCTGTGCAGAAAAGGAAACCAGGATGACCCAGAGGACTGAGGGATGACCCCTTCGATGATGGGATAGGAAGTAGCCCAGGGGGCTTGCATGGTGTAACTGAGGGTGGAGAGAGACACTGGTCAGTGTGTTTCAGGAGGATCCCTGCTGACCCAGTGCCGGGCTACCTCAACACCAATAGGGCCCTGGGCTGGGGCTCAGAGGAGCAGGGAGGACCTGAGCCATCCTAACCCGGGTGCCACCCCCCCAAAAGGGGGCACCCTGCTATCTAAATGGGCTGCCAGACTGTGCTGTCCAGACCCATGGGCAGCTATTGACTCTGGCTGTTAGATTATCCTGCCCTGACTCAAGGGTGACCATAGACTCTGGCCGCTAGGCCTTGCTGCCTGGACCTGAGGGTACCTACTGATTCTGGCTGCAAGACCGTGCTGCCCTGAGCAGAGGGCGACTATTAATGCTGACCACTAGGCCTCGCTGCCCATCGCTGGAGACAGCTGCTGGGCCTCAGACCCGCAGGACTCAGGGCTGAAGAGACCCGGTCTGGTAGACTGCAACCACAGAGGCGTTCCATCCCCCTTGTTACCTCCTTTGATGTCCTTGCTGGGGATGATGGGGTGGGCTTACACCACGACACCCCCCGTACAATTTCCTTTGTGGAAGCAACAGCTGTGAGAATTCTAAAATAGACTCATTGGTTCTCAAACTTTTTGTACTGGTGACCCCTTTCACTGGCAAGCCTCTGAGTGTGACCCCTCATCCCCCCGGGTGCCTGCCCCTGTGGGCTCCCCACTCCTGCTTTGCCCCTAATTCCTGCACTGTGCCCTCTTCACCCCTAACCAACCTGCATGCACAGAGCACCTGGTATTGCTGCTTGCTTGCGTAAGGGGTGGGGGGGGGGTGGCAGAGAGCAACAGCTACTGATGCTTGCCTCACAGTACAGCCCTGGTGGGGAAAGTGGCCTGGATGCAGGGAGTCCTGGCATTCCTTCTCTCATCTCTTGCCAGTTCCCTAGGGGGATGCAGAGGAGCGTGTGGGGGGGGATTGTGAGAAGTATCTGTGTGTTGCTGCTCGCCCCCTGTGTTCCTCCTCCAGGAGGAAGCAGAGAGGATCACAGCCTTGTGCCTGGCTGGGGTTGGGGCTCACGGGTCATGATCCCCACATAACCACATTGTGACCGGAGGGGTCGCAACCCCCAGTTTGAGAATCAATGGAATAGAAATAGAACCCAAATCAGAGATCTGGATTTTAAGGGAACTTCACCTCAGGCTTCATATAAGTTTTCTAGAAGGTTGTGACATGTTGATCAATTCAGTTCATAGTCTCTTCGATGAGACTTTGTACTGAATGGGTCATCGTTTTATTGATGAGAACTTTTTTATCCAAACCAATTTTTTTTTTTTGGTGTGAAACAGAATTGCTTTGCAGCCAGCCCTAACATTGAAACTTTCCCATACCTTTTTGTAACTCCAAAAACCTAACACTGCTTGGTGTGTCTGAGAATTCTTGATGGTTTGTATGTTGGCAACCGTTCGGGGTTGTTAACTAGTTTTTAAAGATCACCCTTTTCTGAAATTTGGATCTGGGTATCTCACCTGTTTTTTGGATTCCATTTGCAAACAAATCATAGCCCCTTCCATCTCAAAATTGTGTTACAACACAGTTAGCATGCTTCTACATGCAATATTATATAACTTCTTCCTCTGATTCTTCATAACAAGTACTTTGACCAAGAATATCCACTGATTCCCAGATCCATCTGCTACTTCAGTTCTTCAACTGCTCCTCAGCCTACCTGATTCTCTAGCTGGACTCAGCAGAGTCCATGATATTAGAGCAGATTTCTATAACTTGCACTGTAATAACAAAACTCAGTATAAGTATAGAAGTGCACTTGGGAAATGGTTGATATGATATGGGGGAAAGTATGAGATCAGAGTTGAGGCTTTATGTTACTGCGGGACCTAGAGAAATTTGATATGTATCCTATCTCTTTAAATCTTTGGGGATGCAAAGGAGTTTCTTGTGGCAGCCCAAAGTCTGTGAGAGGGGTTAACGTGATGCATGGGTGTGAGGGAATGATACACAAGGTTTCCCTAAGTTAGCATTTCCTTGTTTTGAATGATTTGCATTGGTGTATTTTTTATGCTAAATAAGCTTAACTGAGCTTAAGCAAAATTTTGTCTATGTAATTATTTTATGGTTAAATACTTGCCAAAACATGTGCATGGTTTGATGTTTCTACTGCTGAAACAGCATAGTTCTTCCAGTGCTAGTTCACCTGGTCTCAGGCCAAATAAAGAGAGTGAAAGTTGCTGGTAGAGGCCTTTTTGTCCTGGTGATAGATTGCCTTGGTAGTGGCAATCTTTTGGGGGTCGACTAAACATGATCATAACAATTACCAGGTAAGTAAAGGGGTTAAAATAACAGAACAGCATATTGTCATGCAGACTGGATGGGGGGGCATTTGTGTTATTTGACATTAATATGTCAAAATCATCATGATTCATGTAAGACATGCCATGTCAGGTACTGTTAGAACGGTTATAATGTGCTGAGTAAGAAGATAATATTTGTGTTCATGTGTAATATGTGTGAGGGAAGTTATGGAGATCTTTGATACACCTATATTTCAAACTGTGCTGTAGAAGACAAACCCCAGACAGAGAGGCCGCAGGACAATAGCCCGCTTAATGGCCCATCAAGACCTTTACAGAAGAAAGGAAGGCCCAGGAAGAAACTAAAGGCACACCTGAAGTTAGTTACCAGGATTGGCCCATGTGACTCTGGACTCCATTTTTGTTCCTGTAAAGTTCCACAAGCCACATGGCCAGAGGCAGAGGATATATAAGATCAAACCACAGAAACCATTTTTGTCTTTGTTCCTGTCCAGCTGCAGACACACCTCTGGATCAACACACTTTGCAACTGAACTGAAGGACTTAGACCCATCCAGGTACTGGATGTATACCAGAGGGACCATGCAAGCCTGCAACTCCAAAACTGTTCTAGAAACCTGATGTATATGGACTTTCAAATCATTTGTATATATCTGATTGCTTTAAGCCTTTAACACTTCTTTTATTGTTTGTTTTTCTTTTAATAATAAACCTTTAGATTTAGTTACTAAAGGATTGGCTGGCAGCGTGGTATTTTGGGTAAGATCCAAACTTATAGTGAACTGGTATTGTGGCTGATCCTTTGGGATCAGAGGGAATCTTTTAGTAAAGAGCATAGAGTTTAAATGACTGGTCTCTTTACTGGATCTAGTGTCAGTTTGGGAGCCAGAGACTGAAATGCAGTAACGGGGCTGTGTGTATTTGCACAGTGGCTTCTTGATAACCAGTGTGGGGGAATCAGAAGTACTGTTTGTGGCTGGCTGGGAAGTCTGACTTCAGTGTCACCCACCAGCACTGGGAGAATCTGCTTTCTTTTTACAGCTGGCCCTGACCCTGGCATCATCGGTGGGCTACCCTGGGCATGGACGAGTCACACATATCTTTATAGAAAAGAAGGAAGAAAAAGAGATATGCATGTTTTTAAGGACCTGGCCTACATCAGTTTGTCTTATTACACTAATTTTCACTATGTAAAAAGACTCTTGGAAATAAAAAAAAAAAGTTGTGTGTGCAAATTAAAGCTGCCTTTAGCTTATCTCGGGGCAGCTTTAGCATGTGTGTCCAGCAAGTATGTAGCAGAGCATCCTTAGCAGCATTACACTAATCAATTTTAGAGTTCAAGAAATTGGGGAAAAGGAGATCCTGCACGGATGGGTTGGGCTCCACCTTGACCAAAGCAGAATCAGACTGTTGACAAAGAAAGCTAACAAAGGTTTGGGAGATTATTATCCCAAAGGTTTGGGATTAATGCGTGTGGACAGCAACCAGTGCAGTATCATCGATGAAAAGCCAAAACGTCGAAAACAAAAGACCCGCTTTGCACCTGCTGAAGTGGGAGGTTGGAGTTTTCCCATTCTAGCTACACCAGCTGCTGCCCGTTGGCAGATGGATTGGTCTAATCCCAGGAATAGATGAGGTTTAGAGTCTTTTGGGGAGTTGGCAGTGGCTGAGGGATACTCAGATTGGACAAAGCTATTTCTTAGGGATATCAATACAATATTCAGTAGTGAAGGCCAGGACAGAACTGGAGGAAGGGCTGGTTCTTATCACAGATGCATATTCCAGCCAAGTAAAAGGGTTTCATATGAAAGAGAGAAATAAAATAGGCAGATGGCCAAAAATAAAAACTGTAAGTGTTCTGATACTAGTGAAAGAAACTAAAAAGCATAGCTAGCTGATCTGGAATGTATGTTAACAGAAGAGGACATCAGCCAACTAGATGAGGCTGAAGCATAGTGAATTATAAAAGAATTGGGGTCCTGTAATAGCTGCCTATTAACTAAATAACAAATCAAGTAATAGAGTAGATACTCCATGGACTCTAATGAGAAAGAATTTATTAACAGAGAAGACCATAGGGTAGAATGAGTAAAGATACAGATCCTATTTTTAGCATAGCCAATGTAACTGCAGAAGCTCCTCTCATTGGTGTGTGATAATCCCTTCTGGAATTTTACTAAACTAAAATCTGCATCAATTATACCTCTGGACAATTAATTAGATCCATGAATTATCTAGTGCTTAAAAGGGTATTTCCTCTGTGAGGAAGAAAACTGGAATGAGAAAAGAGTCCGGGAGTGGGAACAAGTGGTAAGGAACCATAAGAATGGCTCTATTGGGTCAGATCAATGGTCCATCTAGCCCAGTAATTCTCTCCAACAGTGATCAATGCCAGGTGCTTCAGGGGCAATGAACAGAACAGGCAATCATAGAGTGATCCATCCCTTGCCATCCATTCCCAGCTTTTGGCAGGCAGAAGCTAGGGACTCCCAGAGCATGGGGTTGCATTGCTGACCATATTGGCTAATAGCCATTGATAGACCTATCATCCAGAAACTTATCTTTTTTGAACCCTATTATAGTTTTGGCTGTCACAACATCACTTGGTAATGAATTCCACACAATGCCTTGTGTGAAGAATTATTTCCTTTTGTTTGTTTAAACCTGCTACCTATTTATTTCATTAGGTGACCCCTGGTCCCTGTGTTGTGTGAAGGAGTAAATAACACTTCCATATTCACTTTCTCCGCACCATTCATAATTTTATAGACCTTTATCATACCCCCCTTTTTATGCCTCTTTTCCAAGCTGAACAGTCCCAGTCTTATTAATCTTTCCTCATATGGAAGCTGTTCTGTATCCTTAATCATTTTTGTTGCCCTTCTCTGTACCTTTTCCAATTCTAATACATCTTTTTAGGGATGGGGTGACCAGAATTGCATGCAGTGTTCAAGATGGGGCTGTACCATGGACTTACACAGTGGCATTATGATATTTATTGCCTAATTATCTATCCTTTTCCTAATGGGTCCTAGCATTCTGTTAGCTTTTGCAACTGCTGTGGCACAGTGAGTGGATCTTTTCAGAGAACTATCCGCAATGACTCCAAGCTCTTTCTGAAGTGATTTCAGCTCATTTCGATGCCTTCATTTTGTATGTAGAGCTGGGAGTATGTTTTCCAATGTGCATTACTCTGCATTTTTAACATTGAATTTCATCTGCCATTTTGTTGCCCCGTCACCCAGGTTTATGAGATGCCTTTACAACTTTTTGCAGTCAGCTTTGGACTTAACTAGCTTGAATAATTTTGCATGGTCTGTAAACTTTGCCACCTCACCGTTATCCCTTTCCCCAGATCATTTATGAACATGTTGAACTATTCCCAGTATGCAGCCCTGGGAGGCCCCACTATTTACCGCTCTCAATTCTGAAAACTGACTATTTATGCCCATGCTTTGTTTCCTGTCTTTCACTTAGTTACTGATTGATCCGGGAGAGGATCTTCCCTTTTATCCCGATTGCTTCAAGGGGGTGAAGAAGGGTGGGGAGGAGAATGCAAAGAGTGAAGGAGGGAATATTAAAGGTAAATCTTTCCCGAGTGACCTCCCTGGGAACCCCGGCGTTGGGGGCCACCGACCCGAGGAAGGGGGTGCGGGAAGACGCTCAGTTCCTGGGCACAGGTGCCTGTGCACGCAGCCTGCCAGAGAAGGCAGCGAGCCGGGCAGAGGCGCTAGCCGAGGGCGGGACGGAAGCCACGGAGCGAGCGGGGGCGGCACCGCGTTACTTTCGGCCGTGCCCGCGATGCCCCGGGGCCCAGAGGCAAAACCGCTGCCGTCTGAGGGGCTGGGCTGGGCGGCGGCGCCACCGGGGCAGGGGCCCCTGCGGGTCGAGCCACGCCGGGAAGGCGGAGCGGCTCCGTGAGGGGCCGGGGGCGCCCGGGCGCGGCTGCAGGGCGCAGCCTCTGCCCTGGGCGCGAGGCCGGCCCCAGGCGTCGCGTGGCCGGGCTGTGGGGCAGGGCCCCTGGCGCCGGGGAACCCCGCGGGACGCTGCGGCTCTGGTGACGTTGCAGCCCCCCGAGTGGCCGGGGGGTGCGTTGCGGGTGCTCCTTGTTTTCCGGGGATAGGTTGATTCGACCCCGAGAAGCCGCCGCCGAAGACGGGGCAGCCTCTGGCGTTCCGCCCTGGCTCGGTAAGGCAGAAACGATCCTCCCGCGCTCCCGGGTCGCCCCGGGGACCCCGCTTTATCATCATAGGCTCTTCCTGCGGTGCCCGACCCTGTCACTCCGGCTGGCTCAGGGCTTTGCTCGTTTGCGCGGTTCCTGGGATCGTCAGACGGAGAGGAGCAATTATTCCTACACAGCTTTAGGCTGCCGTGACTCTAGGCGTATGGTAACCATTTACACTAGCCTCTTTAGGACCTGATCTCGTGTCTTAAATCAACACTTTCATGGACCTCAGTGCTTCAGGATCCGTCGAGCTGTTTAACATTTATTTTTCACTGGGTTAGCGTAATAATAAATTTCCTGGACCATGTTTCGTTTGCAGAGCTTCAGCACATTTCATTTGCATTGTAATCCTGTAGTGTCGTTTATATTAGCACTTAGAGAAAGTGTAGAAATACTGTAGGAACAGCTAGTGAGGGCTAGGGACTATTCCTGAACGTGGTGAAAACAAAATGAATGTATGTTCGCACAGCTAAAAGACGCAGGATGCAAGCAGACATGATTAATGGACAAGCTGTAGAGGCAATAGATGAACTGAATGATCTGGGATCATGGCTATCTCATAAAGGAGGCTGTTCCAAAGAAATCAGAAGAAGAGTGGGGATGGCATGCTTAAATATGTCCCTAAAAAGCGTGGATAAACTATGGCATCTTGAAATGTACGAAGGTGCAAACAGTGAAAAGCCTGATTTTTTTTTTGTAGCCGTTTAGGGATGTGAAATTAATGCTACTGACAAGAAGAAAACTGAAACTTTTGAAATGTGGGTGTTGGTGAAGACTCTCGCATATCTCTTGGATGGAAAAAAATAAATAAATGTCTGCCTTAGAACTATTACCGGAGAGAAGCAGACTCTGATGTCGGAAATCAGCAGATGCAATCTTATGCACATTGGTCACATTAGGTATAAAGATGAAATCACCTTCAGAAAGTTATTAAGGAAGAAATGGTGTTGGGTCTTTGTAGCAGTGGACGATCACTTAGGAGATGCATGAATGGTGTGTGGCTGTTCTAAGTTAGTGATTGATCGTGAAGGCTTCTGAAAATTCTGCTATGATGTCATTGATATTCTGATATGAATAAATAGATTTACTTACTTATAAGGACCACAGCTATAAACATTCATGCACTTGCTTAATTGTATTCACACAAGTTGCCACATGAAAGAAGATGCACTCAAGTAGTCTCCTTATTATAGACTACTTTGAGTGAATGAGTCTGCAGAATCAGGTCTTGAGTGTGTACACCAGATAGCAAATTGCAAGGTTAGTTCATAACCAGGTTTACAGCACAGACATTACTGTGTCTCTCCCTGCAAATTTTTGATAGATGCTAGTTGTTTCTGAAATTTCTACTTGGCAATACTTTTACAAGTGGCATGGCAGAATATGATTTATTTTCAAGGCAATGATGCGGTGTAGAGGCAAGATAATATTGTTATCTTGAAGGGGAAAATCCATTAAAAAATAGCCATGAATATGGTCAAGATCTTAAATAGCCAGGAATATGGAAGTGAGGATAGTGGCAAAAAATGAACACAAATAAGAATGGGATTTTCCCTGGCATTTCACACAATAACACAGTCAAGAGAAGAAGACTGGGAAAAAGTGCCGAGGATAATACACATTAAAGAAAAGCTCGATTGTTTCAACATGAGAAGTAACTCAAGAATTTTTTCCCCTACATGCAATTTCAGTTTCAGTTTAGGCTACTGGCCAAAGAAGTGCTGGTGACTGTGGAGGATGGTGTCTGTAGCTGAGTCAGCTAGAGCAGTGGTTCTCAACCTTTCCAGACTACTATACCCTTCCTGGAGTCTGATTTGTCTTGCGTACCCCAAGTTTCACCTCACTTTAAAATGACTTGCTTACAGAATCAGACATACAAATGCAATAGTGTCAGAGCACACTGTTACTGAAAAAATGCTTATTTTCTCATTTTTACAATATAATTATAAATAAATTGATTGGAATATAAATATTATACTTACATTTCAGTGTATAGTATATAGAGAAATATAAACAAGTCGTTGTCTGTATGAAATTTTAGTTTGTGCCAACTTCGCTAGTGCTTTTTATGTAGCCTGTTGTAAAACTAGGCAAATATCTAGATGCATTGAGGTACCTCCTAGAAGACCTCTGCATGCCCCCATGGGTGTGGGTACCCCTATTTGAGAATACCTGAGCTAGAGTTTTCCACTCCAGTGACTGACCATTTCTTCTAATTTTGTCCTGAATTTTCTCTCTCTAAATAACTTGCCTGTAGCAAATCATATCTGCCACATTACTTAGTGTTTCTTTTTGGATTTCCTCAGTCATTTAAGTGGCAACCTGGGTTCTCTTTGCATTTTATAAACTGGGTAATTTGGGGTAATGAAATTGAGAGACTGATTGTAATTCATCTATTTAATGTTATGCCTCCCCTCAATCACTGTAGCAACCTAATATCATTGAGATAAACCCATAGGCAGAGCAGAGGGTAAGGAAAGCTGGAAGTCCCATTGCTGGCCTGCTCCTTTTGCAGAAGTACTAGACAACTGGACTGAGAACAGCGGGAAAGTGAAAGTGGCATATTCTGTTATACTCCTCAGCTTGGCTATATGTATTCTTTGCTTTTCTGACTTCCATTGCTATGTCAGAAGCATAGCTGGTCTTAGGGAAATGTGAATGGTATAGTCATAGATTGTGACTCTTTTCTCATGATTTTGCCTCTGTGGCCAAAGTTCTAGGGAGAGACAGCAATAAAAGGGAAAAGGAGAAATAGGTGAGAGTGGTGGGGGCCTCATGGGTTAGCAGGAGGAGTTTCCTAGTGTGGGGTGAGAATGTGGTTGGGGAAGGGTTGAAGAAATTGACCCTATCCCAATATATAAAATAAATGCACCATGTCTGGTGACTCTATCACTTGAAATAATTGTAAGACTAGCACTTTTTAGGATCCTCACAGATGAAGGTTTCAGCTCAGTGCTGAAAGAACAGGTTCAGGACTATTTAGAAAAGCTAGACATGGACAAGTCCTTGGGGCCGGATGTAGTGCTGAGGGAGTTGGCTGATGTGATTGCAGAGCCATTGGCTATTATCTTTGAAAACCCGTGGTGACTGGGGGAGGTCCCAGGCATTTGGAAAAAGGCAAATATAGTATCCATCTTTAAAAAAGGGAAGGAGGAGGATCCGGGGAACTACAGACAAGTCAGCCTCACCTTAGTCCCTTTAAAAATCATGGAGTAGGTCCTCAAGGAATCCATTTTTAAGCCCTTTGAGGAGAGGAAGGTCATCAGGAAAGTCAGCATGGATTCACCAAGGGCAAGTCATGCCTGATCAACCTGATTGCTTTCTGTGATGAGATGGCTGGCTCTATGGATGTGGGGAAAGCAATGGATGTGATATACCTTGACTTTAGCAAAGCTTTTGATACGGTCTCCCGCAGAATTCTTGCCAGCAAGTTACAGAAGTATGGGTTGGATGAATGGACTATAAGGGGATAGAAAGCTAGCTAGATCATCGGGCTCAGTGGGTAGTGATCCATGGCTCAATGTCTAGATGGCAGCCAGTAGGAAGCAGAGTGCCCCAGGAGTCAGTTCTGGGGCCAGTTTTGCTCAACATATTCATTAATGATCTGGAGGGTGGGGTGGATTGCACTCACGCCAAGATTACGGATGACACTAAACTGGGAGGAGTCATAGATACCCTGGAAGGGAGGGATAGGATACAGAATGACCTAGACAAATTGGAGGATTGGGCCAAAACAAATCTGATGAGGTACAAGAACAAGTGCAGAGTCCTGCACATAGGACGAAAGAATCCCATGCACTGGTACAGACTGGGGTCTGACTGGCTAAGCAGCAGTTCTGTAGAAAAAGACCTGGGTGTTACAGTGGACAAGAAGCTGCATAGGAGTCAACAGTGTTCCCTTGCTGCCAAGAAGGTTAATGGAATATAGTAGAAGCACTGCCAGCAGATTGAGGGAAGTGATTATTCCCCTCTATTCGGCACTGGTGAGGTCGTATTTGGAGTACCGTGTCCGTTTTGGGCCCCCCACTACAGGAAGCTTGTGGACAAATTGGAAAGAGTCCAGTGGAGGGCAATTAAAATGATTAGGGGATTGGAGCACATGACTTATGAGGAGAGGCTGAGAGAACTGGGCTTGTTTAGTCGCAGAAGAGAAGAGTGAGGGGGGAATTTGATAGTGGCCTTCAACTACCTGAAGGGGGGTTCAGGGAGGATGGAGCTAGGCTGTTCTCAGTGGTCGCAGATGACAGAATAAGGAGCAATGGTCTCAAGTTGCAGTGGGAAAGGTCTAGGTTGGATATTAGGAAAAACTTTTTCACTAGGAGGGTGGTGAAGCACTGGAATGGGTTACTAGGGAGGTGGTGGAATCTCCATCGTTAGAGGTTTTTAAGGTGTGGCTTGACAATGCCTTGGCTGGGATGATTTAGTTGGGGGTTGGTCCTGCTTTGAGTAGGGGGTTGGACTAGATGACCTCACTAATCTTTTATGATGCTGTGATTTGATGATGCTAATGCATGTTCACAAAAGAGCTGAGTTAAGGTTGCACAGGCAACCTTGATTGCAAGTTCCTTGGGACAGGAACCATCTTTTTGTATGTCTCCTTGAACAGTAGGGTCCTGCTCCATGACCAAGGTCCCTATGTGCTACAGTAATACAAATAATAAATCTGAAATATGGCCATTTTTTTAAGTGCTCTGCTTTGCAACTTTTTAAAGAAGGGAGAACAAATGACTATGTTGAGGGGGAAAATATACCAGTGTTCTTTTTCCCTGCTCAGAACAAGTGTGCAGTAATATGGGCTAGCAGTGGATTGGTTGCCCCACAAAGCTATGCCAGTCCTGACCCACAAACATGCTTATTTTCCAATTCTGGTCATTTCCCATAGAAAAAAAAAGCTGAAAAATGAGAGGCTAAGGGGGCAGATAACGAGCAAGGAAGAGCAGCTTGGAAGTGACATAGTTCATTGCCTAAATAAACATGAACACACAAAAAGTGACATGTTTGCCAGTTTTGATCCAAGGTGTGTGAGCTGGGCTTAGCATGTTTATGGTTTCCTGAAGCATCCATTCAAGTTTCCAGTAAGACTAATAGTTAATTTTTAAAATAAAATCTTGCTTTGTTTGCACTCACGTGAGCCATGAGCAATGGGTTTTTTCAGAAGGAAATTCTATGTAACACCTCTAGAAGAAGTCTCACATTTATCAAACAAACAACTCCCCATCCCACTCCCACACAACTATATATGATTTTGAAAGTTAATTATTATTAAGACTTAGTTGCACCCAATGATTTCGGAATCTCATCCAAAGCACACTGTTGCTGGACAGAATGTGCCTCTGGCAAAATAAAGCCACAACAATTTGCAGCAATTTCTCTGCCAGAATGACCCTAATACTGTTAGCTTGCCTGAGGAGAAAACAAAACACTTTTACAGATTCTCTTAAATCCTCAGATGCAGCAGTAGTGGTTGGGGGTGTGCGTGTGGAGGTGTTTTAAGATTAAAGTACAGGACTAGGAGTCAGGAAGCCTGGGTGTTATTCATGGCACCACTGTAAACTTCATCTGTAACCCTGCGCCAGCCACTATTGGCTAAAAAGTACTCATGTTCAGTAATCAGTGGAATTACTGGATAAGTAAGGTACTAATCGCTGTGTCTAAGGGTAACATTATCTGTCTCTATGGGTCTGAGGCCAAGCTCATTGAGATCAGTGGGAACCTTTTCACTGACTTCAGTGGGGCTGGGTCAGACAGTCTGTCTGAATTTATTTTAGCATTTTACAGTGAACAAAGCAGTGTTCTCTATACATGAGAATACCTAATACTTGCCTACCAGGGGTTTTGTGAGACCAGGTTATCTAATATTCTGATCCTTACTTGAAAGGTGGTAGATAAGTGCTTAGTGGTTATAATTCAATATGTGATGTGAACTGGTTTGAAAAGCTGCCCAGGCATATAGATTCTTCTTCTTTTTTCTAAAAAATTCTTCTAAGGGTAAAACCAGCCCTCTCCTCCATGGGTGCAGACGGTTCCTTGGTAGTGGAGCCAGTGTAGTTCTGTATTGCTGTGGGACTACCTGTTTAGTGCAGAGCCTTGCTTTGAGGTGGCTTACTGCAAGACAGGATGCAGGGCATGGGACATAAATGGGATAGAGGATATATCCGGGACTGTGTCGGTTCTCACATCCCCTTTTCTTTTGCAGTGTGGAGACAGACTATGGGCTGGTGAAGGCTACTGCAGTCAAGATTTTGGAGTAGCCTCCACCAGTCCATATTCCCTCCTCACATGGCTGGAGTAGCACATCTCCCTTGTGACCACATTAGCTACCCAGGACTGTTAGAGATGCTAACCTGAGCATCCACCAGGGGAAGAGGGTGTGGCAGCATAAAGTCACCCCAGCCTCTTCTCTGCTGAGGGTCCATAAGCTCTGAAGCTACTTCAGAGCTGAACCCTCCTCCCAGGGATTCGTTGTCAACGTTTAATTTTTAAATATTTGTTTGCCTTTGCTGTCCATATACAATATGGTAATGAAGGCCTTGCACAGACACCTGAGAACAGGCAGTTCCTGTGCCCAAGCAGGCCTGTGGACAAGGAGGAGCAAAGAGGGCATTTGCCCAAGGGCCTGGTGATTTTAAAAGGGGCCCGGGCCATGGGCGGCAGGGTGAAAGCTTCCCCTCAGGGAGGCTAGCTCACCATCCCACTTCTGGTGCCCATAGCATCCTCCCCAGAGCCTACCCTGCTCGCTGCATCCCTTCATAGAATATTAGCATTGGAAGGGACCTCAGGAAGTCATCTAGTCCAACCCCCTGCACAAAGCAGGGCTAGCCTCTGCTAACTCATCCAAGTGAGGTTTTGTCAAGCCGCAGCTTAAAAACTTCTAAATATGAAGATTCCACCACCTCCCTAGGTAACCAATTCCAGGGCTTCACCAGTGAAAAACTTTTTCCTAATGTCCAACCTAGACCTCCCCCACTGCAACTTGAGACCATTGCTCTTTTTTCTGTCATCTACTACCATTGAGAACAGCTTAGCTCCTTCCTCCCTGGAACCCCCTTTCAGGTAGTTAAAGGCTGCTATAAAATCTCCCCATATTCTTCTCTTTCGCAGACTAAACAAGCCTAGTTCCCTCAGCCTCTCCTCGTAAATCTTGTGCACCAGCCCCCTAATCATTTTTGTTGCCCTCCGCTGGACTTTCTCCAGCTTGTCCACATCCTTTTTGTAGTGGGGAACCCAAAACTGGACACAATACTCCAAATGCAGCCTCACCAACGCCGAATAGAGGGGAATAATCACTTTCCGCGATCTGCTGGCAATGCTTCTACTAATGCAGCCCAATATACTATTAGCCTTCTTGGCAACCAGGGCACACTGCTGACTCATCCAGCTTCTTATCCACTGTAACCCCTGGGTTCTTTTCTGCAGAACTGCTGCCTAGCTTGTCAGTCCCCAGTCTGTAGCTGTGCATTGGAGTCTTCTCACTTGGCCTCCTTGCTGCCACATCCTTGCTGCCACATTGCCCCTCCCCACTCAGCCCCACTTGCTGTGTGCATCCCTCCTTTCCTGCCCCCATTGCTGCTGCTTGCCACATCCCTGCTCAGCTCCCCCCCCGCACCCCCTCCAGCTGTCGCTCACCACCTGGGGGAAGGTGGAGTGTGGAAGAGAGGAGGGGGAGCAAGTGATGTGGGGAGCGTGACAGGGACGAGGTCTAGGGTGGACTGTGTGAGGGGCCATGGGCAGAACACATGGGATGGGATTGTTCGGCCCTGGGGCCCAGAATTCCTGTCGGTGGGCCTGTGCCCAACACTTCACAATCTAAAAAGTTGAAAGCCAGATGAAGGTTGAAGGCAACGATTACAACACACACAGTGCCTTTTTTTTCTTTTTCAAAGAATGCTGTGTAGAAATAGTGAAATTTACTGACTAATTTTAGTATTAAATCTATTTCTGCAGGATAGTGATTATCCCCAGCTCTCATTGACTGCAGTGGGAGTTTGAAAGCACAGGCAGTGTAAAACACCCTACAGCGCAAAATTTGTACAGAAAATGAAATCTGCAGATTTGGGGGGAAAAATCACTAGAGATTTTTTGTTTTTTATTGGTTTTTTTTTTAAGCCATTTGTTGGAACCCAACTATTTACTGAAAATAAAAAGGGCTAGGTCAGCAATTTATTATTATTGTTGTGCTTATGAATATTTGACTAAAGTATTCACTGATTTGTGAAAGACTGGTGCAGGTAGGAATTAATCTGATGTTTTTCTTTCAAAAGTTAAAGACAGCAGGAATGGAAAAAGGAACTGAAAAACTCATTTTAGCATATTTATGTACAATCTGATTTTCCTGAATTCCTGAATATTTTTAACGTTTGATATCTTTTCACATTGAAAGGTCTTTACAAACAACAACTATACATAACACCTTGATGGATATTGGTCAGTAGGGACTACTTTTCAAGCTTTGGCTTTTTTAACACTACTTATTCATGTTATACTTATTCCATCCCTATTTTAAATTTTAGGTAAAATCATGACTAACCAATTCTGGAAAAGATGGCTCATCTCCGTGGTCATAACTGCAAATCTTTCTGAAGAGAAAGCCACAAAGCAGATGTGTCCTTCATGTGATGCTACTCATTTCTGTGACTGTTCTTCAATGAATTTAAGAACGATTCCTTCAGGGCTGACAACTGATGTCACGGGGCTAAATCTGTCCTACAACAGCATAGAACATGTCAGAGAAACTGATCTGAAGCTGGGTGTGAATCTCAGAGTGCTGCTGCTGCAATCCAATAAAATTAAGACAATAGATAAAGATTCATTTATTTTCCTTGGAAAACTGAAACATTTGGATTTATCATATAATAACTTGACTAATTTGTCATCCATGTGGTTAAGATATCTTTTTTCCTTACAGCACCTAAACATACAGGGTAATTTTTATAGTACACTGGGGGAAAGTCCCCTGTTTTCCAGTCTCAAATATCTGAGATACCTGCATCTGGGGAATAAAGATTACTTTTCTGCTATACAGAAGCAAGACTTTGATGGAATTACAGTTCTTGAGCAACTTGAGATTGATGGTCATAGGCTCAGGCAATACGAGTCAGGGAGTTTGACAAGAGTTACCAGTATAAATCATATCATCATAAACATAAAGCATGTTGAGGTATTATCGGTGATGTTAAAGGATCTTATAAATTCTACAATATTTATAGAACTAAGACACATAGCCTTCAACACAGCTTATGAATCTTCACTACTGGAACCAATGCAACATTCTGTCATGGAGAAACTTGTGTTTAAAAAGGTTTTGTTAACAGATGCGAGCATTGACAACATGTTAAACATCTTGGTGTATGCTGAAAAATTATTGACGGTGGAACTGGATGACTGTATACTGAAGGGAACTGGACGCTGGAAAGAACACATTAAAATAAAGAAAACAAGCAAAGTTGAAATAGTGACAATACAAAGATTAGCTATAAAAGAATTCTATTTGTTTTCAGATCTTAGCAGTGTGAAAAATCTTGTGGGTAACATTACCAAAATCTCAGTTGTAAATACCAAGGTCTTCTTGGTGCCTTGCCTAATTTCAAGACATTTTTCCTCACTCATTTTTCTTGATCTCAGTGAAAATTTGCTTGCAGATCCATTTTTGGAACATTCCTCCTGTGAGGGTGCATGGCCCTTGCTGCAAACTTTCAATTTAAGCCAAAATTCATTGGGTGATTTAGAAAGGACAGGACGAAGTCTATCTCATCTAAAACACCTTACTCACCTAGATGTTAGCCAAAACAATTTTGGTGAGATTCCAGAATCATGTCAATGGCCAGAAAACCTGAAATATTTAAATATCTCAGGCTCTGGAATACCCAAATTAACAACCTGCATTCCTGAAAGTCTTGAAGTTTTGGATGTTAGTAGTAATAATCTCAATGATTTTAGATTAAAGCTACCACTTCTCAAAGAGCTCTACATTTCAGAAAACAAGTTAAAGACCTTGCCAGACGCTGCATTTATTCCTAACATAGTGGCCCTGAGACTCAGCAGAAACAAATTAACTAGTTTCTCTAAGGAAGAGTTTGAATCATTTAAGAAAATGGAGACCCTGGATGCTGGTGACAATAATTTCATCTGCTCTTGTGACTTTCTCTCGTTCATTCAGTACCAGAAGGAAATAGCCAATGTCTTGGCCAACTGGCCAGAAAACTACATCTGTGACTCTCCATTTTCTGTGAGAGGGACACAGGTGAAAGCTGCTCAACTTTCACTTTTTGAATGTCACAGAACTTTGGTCGTGTCTTTAATTTGTGTTCTGGTGTTCTTGGTAATCCTGCTTAGTGTGATCCTGGGCCATAAACTTCATGTGATCTGGTACATGAGAATGACCTGGGCTTGGCTTCAAGTAAAAAGGAAGCCCAAGAAACTGCCCGATCAGGACATCTGCTATGACGCTTTTGTTTCCTACAGTGAAAGAGACTCGGAATGGGTTGAAAACTTAATGGTACAGGAACTAGAGTACGCTATTCCCCCATTTAAACTGTGCCTTCATAAACGGGACTTTCTGCCTGGGAAGTGGATCATTGACAACATCATTGACTCCATTGAAAAAAGTCACAAAACGCTGTTTGTGCTGTCAGAGCACTTTGTGCAGAGCGAGTGGTGCAAATACGAGCTGGACTTCTCGCACTTCCGACTCTTTGATGAGAATAATGATGCTGCAATTTTGATCCTCTTGGAGCCCATTCAGGAGCAAACAATTCCCAAAAGATTCTGTAAACTGAGAAAAATAATGAACACAAAGACCTACCTTGAATGGCCTGTTGATGAAAGTCAGCAGCAAATATTTTGGAATAACTTGAAAA
>VOCS01061623.1:0-20254 GCA_007922155.1 Mesoclemmys tuberculata | reverse complement strand
TATTCCAAGGATTGCCATCCGTATTTGATTACGAAATTGTCTCAGTTGTAATCATAGGGGAGGGGAAAAACAAAACAAAACATGCACAACAAAATCAACCAACCATCCGGAAACAAGTCAAAGTTTCCAGTGTCTAATAATTTAAACGGAGATTTAGGTGGGACTTGTGTGAATTAAAGACTAAATTAATTAATTTTAGTTTTCAACTTACGTATGTCTGCAGGATTCTGAAGGACCTCAGATGGTAACACGACTACCCAGGATGCCATGAGAAAGGATAGGGGCTGAGGTAGCTATGCAACACCAGCTTCTCTCCTTTCAATATTTTTGAAGTCAACACTATAGCACTAGCCAGCTGGCAGAGAATCAGACTGGAGCGTCACTGCATAGGTGAGCTGGGCTAGCAGATGGGCCAAATTTCTCCTCTCTCCTGCCGCGAGGAAGGGCTGAATATGTTACTCTTTTTCCCCACAGTGGAAGAGGCTGGCTCATAACTATTCTATTCATATAGTACCCTCTGCTGGTGACATGACGAAGTCTACTTCTAAAAGGCCGATTCAATGCGTGAAAGAAACCCCGAACATCTGACCCGTTCCAAGTCCCCACTTCTCTGTCTTGACTAACAGGGTGAATGGTTGCTACTAAACGAGAGCGAATACAAGCAGTGTAGCCCACCGGTGAGTGTGTTATGGGTACCCCGCTTTGTTGATCTGCAGAGGTGAGTCTGTGACAGCCCCAATGACAGCGCACTGGCTCTTCAACTCAAGGCTAAGTAGCTCATGTTTTTAGCTGTCGGGTCCTCAGTTCAGCCCCTGAATGTCCCAGCGAAGGCAGCACTTCAGAGAAGCACTCCAATTCAAATTAAAGGCAATACAACTCCCAAATCTTATCAGGGCTCGACCCACACTAACGCTAAGGATACCGAAAGTAACAAGGAGGTGAGATACCCCACCTTAGATTGCAGAGGATGCATTTCATTTCAAGCAGCAGGCTGGCAACTCCCCACAAAGTCCTTTCTAATGCTGCCTTTGTGTCTTGGGCCCAACCTAAAATTTGTGCCTTTTCCTCACGCAGCCCCTCCTTCAAGTCCCACTTCTTTCACTCAGCCTTCCAGGGCACGTCAACAGCAATGGTTCCCAACCTGTGGCCCACGGGGGCTTTCATCGAAGTGGCCCACTGCTCCCCTCCCACTGGCTGCAGAAGGGACCCGCTGCTTAAGGACCCAGAGGGAGCCCATTGCCCCACGGGGCTAAAAGACCAGTGCAGGCTCCTTGCTGCAGCCAAGGGGACAGGAGATCAGTGAGGAGGGAGGCCGCCTCCTCGCTGAACTCCTTCTGTCTGTCTACAGTGTGGAGGGGAGTTGCTGGTGGAGACTGGTGGCCCTTCAGGGTTGTAAAGATGACATCTCTGGCCCTCGAGCCAAAAAGGTTGGGAACCACTGGTGTACAGTGAATTTTAAAACCCGCAGCCGCCAGTCTCAGGGCCCAGGTGTACAGACGCAGGGGCTCATGCTATGGTGCAGAAACAGCAGCATAAACGTGCGGGCTCCAGTTCGGAGGCCCAGGCAGAAGGGTGGGATTCAGAACCAGAGCTCCAGCCTGAGCATTTATACGGATGTTTTGGCACCGTAGCACGAGGGCCTGGGCTCGGAGACTCTGCCACAGGTTTTAAAACGCAGCATAGATGTAACCCAGTGTTCATCGGCTCTGGTGCTGTCTGCACCCATCCCCAGGCCTGACTTTAGAGCCAGTTCTACCCTCCGCTGACCTAGCATACAGAAGAGAGGCAGATGGATGGTCCAGTGAGTAGGGCACTAAGCTGGGATGTGTGAGAACTAGTTTCCATTCATTGGCGCCACTACAGCGCCCTGTGTGACCCTGGACAAGTTCCCTTCGACAACGTGGTGCCAAGTATTAGACGCCAAAAGATGCAGCTAGGCGCCTAGTGAGATTTTCAAAAGTACTTTACGTTAGGTGCTTAACCTCCTGCCCCTATGGTTTAGATGCCTGGGTACTTTTGAAAATGCCACTGGGCATCCCACCTACCTCTCTAGGTGCTTAAATACTTTAGCAAATCTAGCCTTTAGTCTCTCTGTGCCTTAATTCCCCCTGCTGTAAAGTGGTGACCACACCACTTCTCTACGTCACGAGGTGTGTGAGGAGACACACGTGAAAGATTGTGAGGCATTCAGTACCGTGATGACAGAGGGATCAGTTAAGAAACTGATCTACTAGATTTAATCCCTGAGCCTGTCTGGGAAGCTCTGTGAGCCAGGAACCTGGTCATCAAGTATCTATAGACCTACAGTACAATTACTAAGCAAAGGAGAGTGATTAATGGCGCTGCCCTCCTCAGAACAAATGCCAAAGGCGCTCTCGGTGGCATTTTCCAGACTCAGTAGAATGGAGCCTGCTCACTCAGGAACAGAAGTTAAATGGCAACAAGTATTTCTAGCTGTGGCGCTCATAACCAGAAATCAAACCTAGTATTTGGAACCCTGAGATCCTTAGACCACGCAGGGGGTTTTCTGCAGAAATGGCTCAGAATTCAGCTCATACAGAAGACGACAGAGGCTCTCCTATCATCTTTTGCACAATTAAAGAGTCCAAGGCTTCAGCTCCTTGCTGAACAGGGTTCATCTAACACGGAAGCAGAGGAGAAGCGGCAATGGAGCTAAAATTTTGCATCGCTGCGACCTGTCTTGGAAACAGCTGTCCGACTTTACCCTCACAGAGTAAGGTCTCGCGTGTGCACACGGTGTCTATGATCACGGCACGCATGGCCCCCACTCGGCAGCACTGCTCAACATCTGCAGTTTTAGGAGATTTTCTTCCCTTGGAGAGGAAAGTGATTCCGGCTGTACTCTTGCAAGAGAAGACAATGGGGCAGATAGTTTCCCCACCCCCAGTGCGGCCTCCCTTCATTACTCCCATGATGTAAAGGGCCCAGAAAGCTGCTCTAAGTGAAGACCTTTGGGATTCCCCCTCTAGTACGGAAATTCCTGGAGCGTGAGGAGTGGAAGAGCCCCTTGCATGCTTCAGTGATCGAAAGGCAGCAGCGCAGGTGCCAGGGGACTTCTGCAACCAGAATAGATGAAAGCTGTCTCTAATTTACGCTGGGGCCAGCTCAGCCCCCGATTACCCCCAGGATCAGGCATTTTTCATCTGTCTTTGTTCCCTCCTCAATCCTGTGGAAATTGTTGTTCACTGGGCTCAAGAACGTCACCCGAAGTTTTCCAAGGGCACAGGTATTTGCTCAGTGGAAGTGCAGAACAAAACAGAGGCTGCAATTTCATAATTCCTGTAGGACTCACAGATATCAGATAGTCCAACCTTTCTAACCACTTCTTTTTCTCTTCTGGCTCTTTTTTGTATGTTTTAATGTGTGTGTGTGTCTTCCTCTTTCAACTATGGAAATAAGTCCAAAGTCAGAAGGCTGGAGTCCTCCGCCTCCACCACCATTTCCATTTTCCCTACTTAAAATACTCTACCCTCATCTGATTTCAGGGCTGCTTTTCAATAATGAACACAATATACCTACCTGGAGAGAATGCCAAATGACTAAGGAAAACAGCATCACTTTGTAATCAATTACTAGCTACAGGCTCCTGTCTTCATATGGGAGGAAAGAGAATTCCCAGCACGTATGTGCCCATTTTATACAGGATCTCTTTTGATCTGTAAAATAATTTGCTTTTGTTTTGCATCTTTAAAGTCTACATAAATTCCCCGTGTGTGTTGGAGGGGGCAGGCAGAGTGAATTGATGCGCTTTGTTGCGCATCTGATTTAAAGCACATAAGCTCAGAACAACATGGTAACAGATCACTATGATTTCAGCACCACAGCACTTCACTGAGGGAAAGGCTGGTCTCAACACACACATTATATTTTTTGCATCACAGAACACATGAAGCAGCTGTCGGCCTCAATCCTGACCCCACTGACAGCAATGATTTCTTTGGAAGCAGGACTGGACTGTAATTTTTCACAAATTTTAAAAAAAACTCACTAGGTCAATTTTCCACCTTCCCCCCCGCCCCCAATGAGAATTAATCCACACTCCTTGGAGTGCAAAGTAAAGCCTCTCACACATGCCCAAACACTTTACACAGTGAGAAGTCACGCCAACCCTCCTCACGTTGAACATCATTACACCCCTTTTGAGCTTTGCTGCATTTCACCGACAGCTGCCTTTCTACCACAAGCAACACTGTAATTCATCCACTTCACTCCTAGGAAGATCCTGTATCATCAACTCACCCAAATGACTAACGGACATGAAATGCCTGGTTTGGTCTATTAGATTTTCAGAACTTTTCTCTCTCGAGCTTAAATTACCCTATTTTCCATTGGCAATCACAACATTGACATGACATCACAGTACTTTACAAGAACAGGATTTTGTATCGGTTCATACCTTTAGCTCGGACACAGCCTTCCGTCTCTATTAAATCCTCTCTGCAATATTCTTCAGCTTTCCGTTACTCTGCGCCAATTTCATCCTTCATTCCTTCTTCTGTTCTATCCAGATCCTTCATGAAGCACTACAGCAAAGATGACAAAAGATCAGTTTTTCCTTCAGGAAAAATCTCTCTTTTATCATACCCATGTGCTGTTTTCACTTCATTCCTGAAATTCTCCAGAACAACCCTCACCACCTGAGACTGGCAATAACCAGCTATGCACACAAAGAAGATTGGCATGGAAAACAACAAGCTTTACTGCCAAGAGAGTTATTACACAAATTCAGCTGTGGCACTGCTCCCTGTTAATGTCTCCGAATGCTCTACATCCCAACATTTTCTAGGGCTATGTGTTTCAGTTCATTGGAGATGCAAAACCAGACTTGCTTAATGTCTTTTAACTTCACCTATGCATAATTCTTTCCTCCATTAGGTTAATGTGTGAAATGGAACAGAAGTGTACATGTTAGCTAATTACAAAAGTTCGAACTAAGCAGATCCCTTCAAGAAACACGTCCTGGCTAAACTTAGTAACACTTATGAAAACAGAAGCAGGTTGGGTAAAGAGGGACTTGCCAAGCAATTCCTTAAACCAGGAGACTACCCATTTTCTAGTGTACTGTTCTTCAAAAGGCTGACAGCGCCTTAGGACACTTGAAACCCACATCCATGCATCAGACTTTCCAAGTTACCACCCTCCATAGCGCCACTATATTGCTCATGTCCCCTTCCCATGGCCAATAACTGTCATGACTCTTACATGTTAAGCTCTTAGGCCAGATCTACTCTAAAGAGAAAAGAGCACCTGGCCCACCAAAAAAATGACTATGGCCCTAATCTTGCAAAAGATTTATTTACATGGAGTCCCACTGAGTTCAACTTAATGGAGCTGATCCTTTAGCTCAAGCAGTAGTCTCTCATTCTTCAATGCCTTCAGTGGGCCTTCAGGCGGGCAAAAATGCCTACGATGACAGATCTTTTTGCAAGAGGAGACCCTTACAGGGCAAAGCTGTTCTCTGCGACGTGCATGGAGGGCCTTCATGAAACCACGCTGCGGTTCATTTACGAGGACTAGAATATCAGACACAAGATCCAGCCTCTGCTCCTGGAATATTTGACTTTTAAAATGAACCTACAATCGCTCTCTGTTTATATCAAGATCTCAGAGGAGCATTTTACCCTTACCAGGAGGATGCGAAGTTAAGTAAATGGGCGTTTTGCCATTTCCATTAATGAAAGCAGGATCAGGTTCCGAAATAAATTCCAGATGAATCAATTTGTACATTGAAACAACTCAGGCTTTCATGCTTCTTCCCTATAAACGGAATTTCATTATACCAGAACTTACTGTAAGCAAGTCACACTGTTCTTTGGGATGAAGACTCCAGTTTATCACTATACTCCAGTTTACAATGGATTAAAGTATACATCATGATCCACACGTTTTAAGAGGGTGTAATCTGAGACCATTATATTCCCATTTCCTTTTCTCCAGCGTGTTATTTTATTTAAGGCAGCCATCTGCACGCCAGAGGGCAGACTGCACAAAATACCAGCTTTCACTGTTCGGAGTATTTTGCAATTCAAGAGCTCAATACCCATCGTCATTAGAAGCCTCCATTTTTTCTGCACCTGTTTTTGCACACAAAATTGGCTACATCCGCCAAGGTGAATCTGAACCCATTCTGCACGTTCAAATAAATCTGTATTCAGATGTGCAAGCTCAGTTATTCAGCTTGCACGAACAAGCAGCTGTTTTCCAACACAGAATGGAAGCATGAACACTTCTCTGTGGACAATCAATTCAGTGTATAATAGTGGGCAAGCAAAATCCGTCCTAGCTGCCTCGCCTATAAATCTCACACGTGTGCCTCAACAGTTAGCTCTTGACAGCGCTTGGTAATATTTTTTTCTGAAAAAACCAAGAGTGCAAAAACACAGAGCAGGGCTAAACATTTGGATCTCAGACACAAACTTTGGTGCCCACTTTTTTGGGCATGCAATTACTCTATATGCGAACAGGTGCCCATGGCCTCATCTTGACAATCCTAAATCCAGCATCTCCAGCTCCCCTTTCCCCCAAGTTCAACAACTGCAGCACTGATTGCCCCGTCATTCCACGTGCATGCACACAGTCCTATTTCCTCTCATTCAAATGCGTTACCTGCACATTGGCGCGCAGCCCATATTTGGCCACAAAAATATCTGTTCTTGGTTATCTATCTCTCTCTGTCTATTCACTACCCAGGAACAGAATCAGGTAGTAATCCGCTCAGCTGAGAAGAATAAATGCTGGTGCATCAATAGAAAATAAACCATGCTTTTGTTTCTTGACTCCTATCAGGCAAAAATGATCCAAACACAACACAAAAGGCAGAGCTCAGTTACTTCAAAGCTTCAAGAAAAAGACACACCCTTACTATATCCCCACAAGGATTACCACATCATCATCTACCTGCCATGAAGCATTATGTGGGGCATTCAGAGGGTATGTCTATACTGCAATCCAAGACATGAAGCTAAGTCAGGGAGGTGTATTTGAGCTACATTTTACACATGCAATTATGGCTAAAAACAGCACGGTAGATACTGAGGCACAAGCTTCGGCAACACAAGACCCCGGTGTGCCTGCACAACTTGTGCTCAAACCCACGCCGCTATTTTTAGCTGTGCTGGCACATATGCGTCTGCCAGCATTGCAGTCTCCCTTTGGACTGCAGTGTGGACACACCCTGGGAGATCTCTCCCATTACACTGGCCAGAAAATGTAAAATCTGGCAATAATCATTATGTAACTATAAGATTTACTGAATACCTGTTCTCCTGATAAATTCTCACCAGATTTTAATAGCCTCTGACAGAAAGGATTCACTTTTATCAACCGTTAATCAGATTGGGAAGGGAAGTTTCCAGATGCAAAAAAGTTTAGATATGGGTATCCTTTGTGGCAATCAACAGTATATGTAAGTAATTAAAGTCCTGATCCAAAACCTACTCAAGGAATTTGGAGTCTTTCCATTGACTTAATTGGATTAGGCCCTTTAGAAGCCATGGAACAGATCTTCAGCTGGTAAAACTCAACATAGCTCCATTGACTTCAACAGAGCTACACTAATTAAGGATATGGCCCTTACGGTGTAATTTAATTATGCCTTGATAGGTCTTGCTTTGTGACTGCTTAGTGTTTTAACTGGCACCACTCAGTTCTATTACAGCCAAAGTCGCTGCAATTTGGTAGCCAGTACAAAAATGGCTCACAGACCAGACGGGACTGTATAGCTAATATTTTGAGGCAGTGCTTTATTTAAATACATTATTTTGGAAAATAAGACAGTGATCGCTTTTCATATTTTATGGCCTACTCTCAGTGCTGTGTGCCGGCAGTACTAAATGCACCAAGGCCCCGATTCTGCAGTCGGATTCACATGGACAGATCACTGAATCTATCACAATCTCACAGAAGGCAACGGGGCTAGCTGCATCCTCAATGGTTTGCCTCCATTGCTGCCTTTGTAAAAGGAGGATATTGCCATGGAAATACTAAAAGAAAAAGAGGGTGTTCAAAGTAATCTTTCCTTTAATAGATCACAAATCTTAATTCTAAAGACTCGTCCTTTTAATTTGGCACCCAGGGTAATTTACCACCTTAGCGGTTTTCAAAAAGTTTCCCTCAAGTTTAAAGTTTGATACACCTCTCCACACTCAGATTATTTAAAAAGATACAATCTACTCAACATGAGAAACTTATTAGGGTTCTCAGCTTCCTTCTGCAGTCATTTGCACTGTTAACATACAGCACAATTATTTTTTCCAGCTTTCTATTGTTAAAAAATTTGCTATCCCATTGGGACACAACAAATTGATATTTACAATGTCAGTAAAACTTAGTTTTATTTCACTAATATTGAACTCCATGCCCTTAATAGGTATTCATTTTAAATTGCAGGAAAGAACAAAACAGAAAGATTGAATGTCACATTCTACCCTGTTGCAAGGTTAACCTCGAGCAATTAAATTACATTAAAGAACTCATCAAGCATGGCAGTACATGAGGTCACTGTTTGGGAAACTCTGCAGCTTCTCATCTGCATGGGTCAAATGAAAAATTTTCAGCCACAATTCAGGCTTTCCTATTATTATTTTAGCTCTACTTGCATATGAATTTTCACTTGTATAAAAATATATTGGAAAAAGAAAGCCAGTTTGAAATAAACAAAGAATTGTACTTAATGGTCAGAATATACACACAGCACAACTTTGGAGCTTAATTTTTAACTCCAGTCATTGGAGTTGCAGTTAGTCTGGATAGAATTTTAAATGTGTATTGGGTTTTAAAAGAATACAACAAAAATAAGCAAGCCGTGCGCACTGCTGGTGCTAAATAAAAGCTGGACCAGAGGAAAGGGTACTAGCATTAAGACAACAGTGGAATGCTACAACGCTGGAGTTCAGTCCTGCTCCCACAGAAATCCATGCCAAAAATCTCATTGAGCTAAGGGAGAAAAAAAAATTACTAGTCACAGATCTCAGTTAACACAGCATTGCTGTTATAAATCGGTTGGGCCCAATTCATTCCTAATTTCTCCAACTTTACACTTCTGCACCTTCATTGATTTCCGTGGAGTTACAGCAGTGTAAAACTGGACTACAGTGATGATCAGATCCTATTTCCAGCCATCCACAATGCCCTTAAAGTTTCACCTATGGGGATGGGATTTTCCAGGCCTCCCCTCTGCTTGAAGGTGAACTGCTCTGGAATGTCTGAGCAAAACCTCTCTTCAAGCCGTTTTAAAATACAAGATAAGATTTTTTTTACTAAGGGGAAATTTTATCTCCTGATCTCTCTTAGATGAGCTCTGGGCATCTTAATATCCAAACACCTGAGGCACGGTATAGAAAAACTAACATGTTATAGATTGCATGATAATTAATTACAAGGTAATTAATTAGTTTAAGATACACAAATAAACTAGTCACATTTCAGGTTATTAAATCTATCCCATGGGAAGAATTCCCTCATTCTCAACAGAAGAGCAAAGGTGAAGACTTTTTTTAATAGACCAACAAGACAGGCTTCCAAGGGTTGTTATTTTCAGCCAATTTTCCATTTCTATCTCATATTAGTTTAATTAAAGAGTTGACAATACAACGGTACTGTAGTACTGCAGTAAAGGGCTAGATCCTGAGCTGGTGTAAATCTGCGTAACCCCACTGAAGACAATGAGGATCTGGCTCAAAGTGATTAAAAAAATATATATACATAACATGACATGATTTGGTCTTTAGCCTGCTAGATGCATTAACTCAGCATGAAAAAATTGTATTCCTTCCGAGTTATCACCATATTGTCTCTGTAGAACAATGCCATACACTCGACAAATGGTGTTTTGCTATGCACAGCACAGATGTATAACAATACACTAATAGTGAACCTGAAGAAAAAGCTCTTGTTGTGTCACATGAGGACACATTCAGAAGAACAGAAATCGCACATCTAATGGAAGTGAAAAAGATCATTTCGTATTGAGATTTTCATGACTCACAAGGAATGCCCATTGCCCTGGGTCTGCTATGTCATCTAAGAGGCTTGGCATATGGTAGTCATGAAAGGGCTCTTCCTGCTAACTTTGTCTCATGGGAATAATCCTTTCTCACTCAAGCAGTCGCATTAAAATCCATGGGACTACCTGTCTGAGGGACAGCTAGTCATACAAGTCAGAGTTCGTAGGATCAGCACTTAAGAGCCCATTAAGGAGTGCCTATGTACAGATGCATACGTAGACCTACATACAGAGAGAAACTCTGCTCACAGAGACTTCATTTGTTTAACCAAAACCTTCCTGACTTTGCACGCAGGCATACAAAATCTCCGTCAGGAGGAAGACTGAATGGCTCTAGTTATCAGCCCTTAACAGGATACAGAGCCTCCCTCCTCAATGTCATTACCAACAGAGAACAGTTTGCCGGTGATGGAGAAACGTATTGGTCTCAGCGATGGAGAAAGGTGTCAGCCCAGATCCTAGGATACAGATGTCTAACAAACAGGGAAATCAGGGCATTGGCACTAACTGACACACACCATGTCCTCTCAGAAGGGCCCAGGATTGAACGGACACAGACCCAACTCCTCCCCAGCACAAGATTTCTCAGGACAAAAAGGTCCAATTCCACTGAAGACAATAGGAGTTTTGCTATCGATTTCAGTGCGGGTAGGATCAAGTCCAACCTGATGATTTCCATCTCCAGGGCTATCACCTAATGAATAGAAAGATTCGGGACACTAAGTGGTCTCCCAGCACCAACTTTCGCTTCTAGCTGCTTTAAACAATATTGATCTCCCTCGGCAGGGGTTTCAGCAGAAACGACTCCAATTTCCACCCCAAAATGGACGGGACAGTTCAGAACAGCGCCTGTGCTGTATGGCGTCCTTTCAAAACAAGAGCCGCTAATTAAAAAAAAAATTGGGGTTCGTGGTAGTGCAACGGCTGCCCACGAGGTCAACGCACCACGGTGTGAAACGGAGACTTTCAGAGTTAAAAGGAGGTGCTGCTAGAGTGTGCACTCAAGAGCTGTTGGCTGTAACAGCTCCTCTCCTTTGAGCTGGAGGCTTGTAGCACGTGCTTACCAATGGGTTACCGTAGCTCCACCCGCAGACTGACCACACGCTGTAGTCATGTCCGCTTGCCCCGACCCAATCAGACTGCACGCTGAACACCTGGGCTTGCCCACACTGTCACGCTGAGTTGCTTATTTTAGTGGAGTTGCGCCAGCATAAATCCACTGCTAAAAAGTGGAGGATCGGGCCCTATTATAACGCATGCATAATATTGCATGATGGGGAAGAGGAGAAGGAGGCAAAGGGTGAGTCAACACTTGCAGAGATCTGTGATAAAAAACGTTCCTCCCAGCTCAGGAACCTGTGAATCTGCAGGGACAGTTACAGTAACTGCCACGGGAAGCCTGCCCATCGACAGAGTTTCATTCACGAACTGTTATCGCCCATGAAAACTGGGAGGCATCTTTACGAAGGCGGAGAAACATCCTTGTTCAGAGAACGTTCAGTGGAAACATTTGACGCTGAAGTAATGTAGGTTGCCTTTCTAAATGCCGCGTTCTAGCTCAAACAAAAATTATGGGCTTGATGCAGGAATAACTGAGTAAAATGCTATGGCCGGTGTTATTTAGGAGGTCAGACTAGACAACCACAACGGTCCTTTCTGGCCTGAAAATTTAAAATCCTGCAGTGAGATCTGTGGTGGTGTAGGGGACTGCCTGGGGAACAATTGCAGGATGATGGCCTAATTTTCTACAAGAGAAAAATGGTGAAAATTACATTACAGAGCCCCGAGAGAGACAAGGCAATATATCTTTTATTGGACCAACTTCTGCTGGTGAAAGCTAGAATTTTTCAAGCTACACAGAGCCCTTTTTCAGGCCTGGGGATGGAAGAGCGTCAAACAGTCCTGTCAAATTCCCGGAGAAACAAAACTTTTAAAAGCCACCTCAAGATTTCTCCCCGCCTCCCATGCAGAACCTCTTTCAGGTGTATGAACCTTTTCACTTAGAACAGCAGCAAGCAACGTTTTTTCAGGCAGAAGTGGGATATTTAGGTTGACGGTATCCATTTAATGTAAACATTAATATTAGACCCTTAAAAATCTGCTCGCTCTCCTTTCAAGCAAACAGCTGCAGTTTCACTTCTCCATGTCACCACCGGCCGAATTCATCCCTGCTGTAACCCCACCGTCTCTGGTGAAGTTACATCAAGGAATTCATTTTGCACAGTGAATTGAAGAGACTGGTGAGTCATCATCCCCGTGACAGGCTGCAGGACGCCCTTGGTGAGCAAAGGGTGAACGTCAGCTCGCTTCCCCCTCTTCTTGCACTGGGGCTCAGGCAGAAGCGCTGCCACAGGAGCTCCTCAGAAGAAGGGAGAACACCTTTGGGGAGGTCAGACTCACAACCCAAGCATCTGGGGACTGGGTCGAACCCCAGCGGCTTGAGACTTTTCGGTTTGCTTTTGGATTCAGCCAATTTATTTTGGTTTTCAGGAATAGCCACTAGAAGAGACTTTGATGCAAAAACTGCTGCCTCATTCCACCCGTTTATTGCTGAGCCATTTCACCAGGTGACACGTGCCTCGCCTTCGCAACGCCCTAGATGCTTCCATTCGGAATCCAGCTCCAAACCAGCCTCCCTCGCCACTCCACCTCTCCCTCTTCGTTTGGCGTAATGCGACACACCTGGCTGGGTCACAGCAGCAGGGATCAAACCTAGGACATCCAGATCGAAGCAGGCGCTTCTACGCCTGTGCTGAAAGAGCAAACCAGCCGTTAGCCGACCCTACTTCAGCGTCAAACTCTCAATGTGGCCCATCCGCCACTAGAGGGGGACAGATCCCCACACTGAATGAGCATGGATGCTATTGGGACCATCAACTTTTGACCTACTGCACCAGTGGTTCACAAACTTTTTAAATGGAGCCACCATGTGGACTTTTGTTTAAAAATGGCACCCCCCACTTCCCCTGAATTGCACCCCCCCTTTTCCTCTTCTGAAAGGACTCTTCAGAAAAGACAGGGGAGCGCTTCCCATGCTTTAGGCCCTGTTTTTTTTCCTGAAGAGAGGGTTTGGGGGAACACAATTGTTAGGGCCTACAGCACAGCCACAATCACAGCCCCCCTTTCTCCAAACCCTCCCCCTTTCAGAAGGAAACAGAGGGGTACTTCACACGCTGTAGGCCTTTTTTTCCCCCTGAAGGTGATTTGGGGGAAGGGAGGGCACGATTCTATGGGGGTGCCTCCTGCATTGTATGCCCTAATTGCACCCACCTTCCTCCCAATTCCTCCCCCTTTCAGAAAAAAAATCCAGGGCCTGCGGCACAGGAAGCAGGGAACATGGTAGAAGCAACTGGGGGCGCAGTGGCAGCAGGGAGCAGCGAGCGCAGGAAGCCGGAACATGCTTTAATAGACAAATATAATTCCAATCTCAGTTACACAGGCATAAATCAGAGTAACACCACCACTTACATCAGCGTAGCCAAGATCAGAATCTGGGCCCTTCATGTACGTCCCAACTAAATCCTTGCTCAAAATCAACAGGAGCGGTGCATGCAGCCAAGAGCTACTACTTTTAAAAACAAACAGTTTGTTGTTTTTTAAAAAAAAATCCTATTTGACAACTTCGTAACACACTTACTGGATAAGCCTTTGGCTATTCCATTTAAACACTGTGGCATTACACAGCATCATCTCATGATCTGTTTCGAGAACAACTGCTCGTTATCCAAGCGTTCAGAAACCACGTCACTCAAAGTGGTTTGAAGATTACCTACCTGCTTTTCCTCTTGAAGCAGATTCAGTGATATTTGATCTAAGCAAGCCCCAAAGGCAAGCATCATCCCTCATGTGAACATGAGCCAGTTTATCCTCCGGATAAATGTATATGTATTTTGGAAACAAAGTCTGTGCGTCAAGCCAAACCGGAAAGAAATCTCTGTTACAAAATAATATAACAATAGTACTTCGTTTGTTTTTCATAAGCAGATCTCAAAGAGTTTTACAAAGGAGGCAAGTATCATTAACTGAGGCATAAAGAGGTGAAGTGTCTTGCCCGGATTCTCCCAGGAGACCAGTGGCACAGCTACGGCTAGAATCTAGGTTTCCCAAATCCAGGTCCAGACCTGTATCTGCTAGGCCGTGCTGCCTCCCATTAAGTATAATAGTATGTTATTTATAAGTGTTTGTTTTATTTTGTTTTCTGCAGTATTTTAGATGCTTATTCTGTTGTTCTCACCGCAGACTAATTGCACCCACATATTTTAGTGAATAATTTTCATCTGGTTAACACCACCCATTTAATAATTTCTGCCTGATCATTGGATTTCACCTTTCAGATTCCTAGCATGGAGGGGCGCTTCAGCTGTAACAGCTTGCAATTTTGCAAACATTTGGAAACAAAGAGGATCTGAGGGGGCAAGGCAACCACATCAATTCACATCACCCGGCTCGTTAGGAAGCCAAGAGTATAAATTACTATTACTCTAGTTTCAGGGATTGCTTGTTGCTTTTAGGGGGGAGGGGGAGGTAACCTTCTGGAGACCTCAACCGGGACAGGCTTTACTTTATATTTTACTTGGACCTGCTAAAAGGAGAGAAAACTGGAATAGTTAAACAAAAAGTTATACCCACTTAGGACCTAATCCTATACCATTGAAATCAATGGGAACTTTGCCATTAACTTAAATGACAGAAAGATAAGGCTCTTAGCTGGCATGACAACTTGGCAGATTAATGTTGCACCCTGCCAGAACCTCTGTTCCTCCTAGCAGCCGTAGTCCTTATAACATGTAACGCTGTGGGCACAGCTCCGAAATCCAAACCCCTATGTCATTTTGTCTTCCAGATACAACCATTGAAGTTCCCACTGACCTTAAAGCTGAAACATTGGCTGAAGTTACAAGTCACTAGCCTGGCAGACCAGCACTCGGATACCAGCAGGATGAACATGGTAAAATGCCTGCCTTGACAGACAGAAAGATAAATAGGACAGTCTATAGGGTATCCGGTCTGCAATCCCATCTAGCCCAATGGAAAATACAAGCGTTTCTGAGATTTTGAAAGCGCTACAGATCCATAGTTAGAAATGAGATTCCTTCCCTGCTAAAATGAGATGAGCTTTGCAATGAGATAAAGGAGCGCCTCTATTTTCTGTTGTTCAATCCAATTTTTACTCCACTTGATCAAGAACAGCAAACACAGAACCAGCCCGCCTTCCTCCCCGCATGATTTATCACACGCAGGAGTCAGGAAGGGTAGCTGCTCATTTCTGCAAGCAGATATTTGTGTGCATATACCAAAGCTTGGAGATCCAGATTTACAGCACCCGCGTGTTTAGTTTTATGTAAACAAGATGCAAAATCTTGTCAGCATTTCACTAAACTTGCACCGTATGGAATGTCTAGTACCACAAGCACCAATCTGAAGTCTTTCAAACAGCTGCACAGAATATTCCCCCCCCCTCTTTTTTAAGACAAAAATAACGAGCTTTTTGACACTAGTTTTCTGGATAATTCATCATGAACCAGGAATAGGATTTTAGCATGACAACGCTTAACATGTTTTATTTTCAAAGCATTTTTTAAAAACAGCTCCTCGCAACCCTCCTGAAAGACAGGTAAGTAATTACTGCTCTTTCCCAGAAAGGTTAAGCGACTTATCCAAGTCCATTCCAGCTGTTATTGTCTGCACAGGGCTTGCACTTCTGGAATTCCTCCCAACTACGCCCAGGCTCGTATTAAGATGCACCTCTCTTTTACTGATCATTTGCATTCCACTATTTAGGTCCATAGCCCTCGGGCACAGCCTTTTCGCTCTGCCCCCACCCCCGCTTCCAACAATTCACATGGCACAAAGAACCTGGAGAAAATCCAGATTTCCCCCAGCTGGCTAAAAGCAGGTGTAGCTGGTTCCTAAAACAGCCCTTCTGCAATCTCCAGTGTAGGTTGAGATTGTGAACCTCAGGAAGAG
This sequence comes from Mesoclemmys tuberculata, assembly GCA_007922155.1. Lineage (NCBI taxonomy): Eukaryota > Metazoa > Chordata > Testudines > Chelidae > Mesoclemmys > Mesoclemmys tuberculata. The sequence goes on along the minus strand of VOCS01061623.1, from coordinate 4,263 downwards.
TTGTGACCAGAGAACAGCTGTTCTCAGATAGCCCACTGCCCCTATGGGCTAAAATCAGCCATGCATGCTTTAGATCATCCCTTTTGGCAGCCCTAGAGCAGGAGAGCCAGTACAGAACTGATCCCAAGATCAGGGAATCACCCAGTTGTTGAAAGTATGGCCCACTATCTAAAAACATCTGGAACTAGGGTAAATCTTGCCCCTTTGTCTGCACACAAGAGAATTCTGCTAAGCGTGGGTAGTGGTGGATTTTGGGTAGCCGGATTAGCTATGTACACTCTAAAGTCCCCGTGCCTTAGCCGAAAAGAGGAGGGGGGGGCTGCATGTTAATGGAAGTCTTCCCTCCCCCCCATAAAGACACGCAGGGCATGACATGGACTCTGGGCTCGCACAAGATGGGAGGATTGGCTAGACCAATCCGTGAATAAAAGACAACATCCAGCAGTCACACCCCAGAAGCGTGACGCGGGCTACATCTTCATGTGGAGCTGGCAATGCGATTCCCAGCTTGGACAGACACACTTGCAGCAGTAGCCAAGGCAGTAGCAAGGGGGCTAGCTATCCCCAGTCTAAATCTGCCCTGGGATAACCAGATGTCCCCATTTCATAGGGACAGTCCTGATTTTCAGGGCTCTGTCTTACGCAGGCGCCTCTTATCCCCCATCCCAATATTCCACATTTGCTATCTGGTCACCCTAACCCAGGGGTACTACTCAGGAAAGCTACCCCAAGCCACTGCTTGATGCTTTCCATGATACCCCAACTACACTACTATTTTTAATGCATTTGCTCAATGAGACCTGGTGCAAGTATTCCTTCTTCAGCAGGGACTCCCACCCCAGCTCAGGTGCGGATGTAGCCTTGGAGTCACAATTCCACCCCTGCCTCGCTGCTGCTCCAAGGACAAGGCTACCTCAGTCCTTTCCGAAGGCAAGGCTTGATTCCCCATCAGCCCTGGCTCGCTCTGGAGGCTGGCAGATCAGGGAGGAGCCAAACTATGGCCCTACCCACTCCCCACATCCTTCACCAATTTGCTTGCAGGGAAGAGCTTTGAGGGCAGATCCCGTGTTCTCCTCCCCGGTTCCCTAACAGGCCATGCATGCTGACTGGGAGACTCTACTGCCCTGTGAAGACACATTAGAGCTAGTAAAATATACGCCTAACCCAGAAAAGTAAAATGCCACACACTGTCCTGGTGAATGAGAGAGTGTTCTTTGGAAAAGCAACTCCCTGGAGATGGAGGCGGAATTATCCCTTATGGCAAGTAACCCCTGCATTCGCTCAGTTGCTATTTGTTTGATGTTTTCCATGGGGGTATTCTTCCCTTGAGAGGATTAGAGTGACCAACAGGGAGCATTAAAGATCAGCGGAGAAATAAAATGAGAGGATTGCTGCAGCACAGGAGAAACGAGAGACTCTTTTTCTTTGACATTCTGGCAGTCCTGCCACTGCAATTCCAGAGTCATTAGCGGGGGCTAAGGACAAGGGTAAATAAATAACCCAAGGAAACCAGTGCACTGTAAACTGCACAAGGAACTGCTGCAGTCAAATCTCTGCATTTCATCTCCAAACATCGGAATGACATAGCAACTAAGGCTATATACTGCAATTTGAGATTCGGGGGATGGGCCTGCAGTAAAGGGGGTCATTGGGAATTCACACACACACGCACGCACGCCATGCTGTGGGAAATAGAGCCCTCAGTTAATCATACATATTTTAGTAAAGATACTTAAGGAAAGCGAGTCAATTGCTAAGAGAAGGACTGTACATAGCTTTATTCGCTGCATGTAACATGACACACTACACACTGACAGCTTTGCTTTTCCCCCCCCCAAACCCGCTAGCCAATAGCGCCTCATGATTGCAGAAAATATTAGGCTGCCCTATGGCTCACGAACTGATCTGAAATTAAAGAGCCTCTCAAATGCTTCACAAACATCAACGGATGACGCTTCACAATAGGCAAGGCACAGAACATCGTCCCTCTTCAACAGCCGGGGAAACTGAGCAACAAAACGTTTATGGGGTTTCCCCGAGGCCACACAGTGAGGCAGTGGCTCAGAAGTTCAGTTTTGACATCCCATCGGCTGCTGTGATCACGAGACAGTGCTACCAACGAAACCACAGTAAAGATCCCGTTTTAACTAGGGAGCGAGAATGAATAGAGTGGGAAGACACATTACGGTCTGCTGACACAGAGAGGGGAATACTGCGGATCGGAAGGACTGGGAAGTTTCCAGACCACTCCCACCACACCGGTTGCATTGCAGACGGCAGAAACAGGCCCTAGGCACAGCAAAGAGGAGGGTTTTATTTCTAATTCCTCACCAGCAGGGCAGGGCAAGGAAAGAAAAAGAGGAACCAGGGAACGTGTACCAGAAAGGGTGCCTCACAGCCCATACAAACATTACTTTGTCATGCTTACCGACATGTAGAGATCATTTTGGTCTCCTTTTGTTTCACTTACGTTAGACCTTCCCCCGTAGCTTTCCCTCTACAGTCTCGGGCATCTGTCTTTTCCCTTCCCTCTTAGCTGCCTAAACACCACCTCGTCACCCACCCCCACTCCGCCCAACGCACGCTCTCCCCTGACACTGGATTTCTAAATGACTGTTATGCAAGTCAGAACAGCCCTAAACTCCTCCATCAGCTCAGTGTTTGGATATAATCCCCTTTGGATCTGAAGTGTTTATACAGTATTACTTGCAAGATTTAACTGGAAGATGATTAATCTGGTCCTATGCTTTTGGCGTCACGTCTAACCAAAAATCTTATTTTCTTTATCTTACACAGCTTCCCTTGGATCAAAGCACTTACGAATTTGATAAACGTTTTTATAGCCTTTAAATGGAAGTTAAGGGCTGTAATATTTTTGTACAAGCCAGTTCCACTTTTACTTCCTCCCCACCCCCTCTTATTCCATAAACCCACTTAGCTATGGTGACGCTCTGGAAAATTCCACTGATCACAATCAGGACTGCAGTATTGTTTACTTCAAATTAATACCCAATCCAGCTGAATCTCGGGTAGCTAAAAGCCAGTGCTGGGGGTTGGTTAGAGATTAATGACGACGACGATAATAATAAAAAGTCAACCCATGAAGATGATGGGACCCTCCGATTTGAGCAGCTGGTTATTGATCTGTGCGGCATTTATACCCATGGGATAAAGAGAATTCAAAAAGTCAGATCTTCTTGCTGATCTCACCACATGGCGTGGAATTAATACAGCACGGTCAGGGTAGTCTTGTGACAAGGCTAATAATGGATGCGGCAACTCATTAACTTTAGCAGATAGCATGCTATGCTGGAGATGGTGACATTCCTACCCACAATGAACAGGCATCTGGCATAAGAGTATGGGGGATGCACACCCGAGCTTAACGTGCTGAATTGTCCACACACGCACACTGTACAATACATCTGCTGTGTGCATGCGAGGGAGCAGTTTATATAGATTTGTGCCTATGGTTTTCCTCACAGTAATTGTGAGGCAAAGTAGGAGGTTGGCCATCTCATTTGCATGTCAATACCCAGAATGCTCTTCTAGCTCACAGCAATTTCATAGCAGCTGAAGCATATTTATCAGGCAGGCTTGTCCCTTTCAGGCATCTGGTAATAAGAGACAGGTGGCTCGTTACCATGTGGAAAGGCTTCTTGAAAATCAGTTTGCTCAGCAAACTGAAGAAGTGGGCTGTTATAATATGGATAATTAAAATTCCTCCTTCAGGGCATAAGATGCTACCACTAGACGGGTCAGGAAGGAATTTTACCTCACATACAGAATTGTTCAACTGGACAAAAATAATATGGATCATTTAACCTCTCACTTAAGCACCTGGACTAAAATCAAGTTGCTGATCAGATGAACCATTCATCTGGAATGGCAACACTTAAGTTCTTGATTATATTGCATCACTTCAGATAATTGCTGATTGACACCAGTTACATTGCCATAGTACCATATAAATCAGCCGGCGCTTTGCTGATTTTCCCAATTGAGTCTCTAATCCAAACTGGACTTCCATTAAATAAACACCTTTCCCAGTTCTGCAATAGCAGGGACATGGCCTAAATAATCTAGGAGGGTCTTTTCCACATCTAGAGTCTAGGGACCGAATTCAGTTTCTGACATAAGCACAGTTATCGTTAACTTCAGAGGGAGTGGCATCTACTTATTCCAGGGGCAAAATTTTCTCTGAAGATTCTCATAGACTCATAGACTCATAGGTCAGAAGGGACCAATATGATCATCTAGTCT
>VOCS01061621.1:0-57936 GCA_007922155.1 Mesoclemmys tuberculata | reverse complement strand
CCATATCACATTGGCGGCTCATAGTCATCCTGTTATCAACCAATACCTCAAGGTCCTTCTCCTCCTCCGACGTTTCCAACTAATGCATCCCCAACGTATATGTAAAATTCTTATTATTAATCCCTAAGTGCATGACCTTGCACTTTTCACTATTATATTTCATCCGATTACTATTGCTCCAGTGTACAAGGTGGTCCAGATCTTCCTGAATAGCATCCCGGTCCTTCTCCGTGTTAGCAATACCCCCCAGCTTCGTATCATCCGCAAATTTTATTAACACATTCTCGCTCTTTGTGTCCTTCAGGAGGAGGATGGGGGACAGGGTTCAGGGTAAGAGGGTGTGCAATTATTAGACAAAAATCCACGGGGGGTGGGGGGGGGAGCCTCCATTTCAAAGGTTTGAGAACCACTGTTCAAGTGTGATAGCTGCTTCACTGACAACACAGAACGACAGGTCCCTGCCCCAAAGAGCTCCCGATGGAAATGCTGAGCTTGACAGACGCATGAGGCTCTAGAAAAGCCCAGGAACAGGGAGGATGCTCATTTCCTCTGTCCAAGGTGTTAAAAAGAGTTGGGGGAAGAGAAGGAGGATTGCAGAGAAGGCTAATGTTTGCTCTTTATCCCCCAAGCAAATCTCCCTGACCCCTTCCAGCAGGCCAGGAACCGAAACCGCGCGTGTTTAAGAAATCACTCTTCTGTGCTCCTATTCTAAAACCATACAGGACACGTAAAAAAAGAAGCACCAATAAAATAAAGCAGGCACAGTGCTTATTTAAACCAAAAGCACAAGCAGTTAAACTGGCAGGAGATGTGCAGTAAGAAGCAGCAACACCATTTCCGCCTCAATTTTGGCCCAAGGCTGAGTTCTAAATCCACGTGGCCCACACAGGCCATGGCAAACTCTGCGTGGGACCCAGCATGAGCGCCTTGCTCTAACCCCCCATCCCTGCCCCTGCCTTTCCACTGAAGTTGCGTGCACACAGTGCTGTATCTAGCATTTTGACTGCTCGCATCTGGGTTTAATTAAAGAAATAGCCGATGACGGGGCACATGTGTTAGGGAGAGATAAGTGTGTGGGCGCTAACCACCCAAGGCACGTGCCATGGTGCAAAAACCTGACATTGCTCCCACATCCGAACTATTGTTTGGATGCGGCAAAATATATTTTTATAGATTTGCAGATTTTGAAGGCACTTTCTGTTAGAATGTCTGCTTTCTGTGGAGCGAAATCATTTGCCTATTGTCAACTATTCCTATATCCTCCGCTCTTCCTTTCTGAAGGCCTCGCCATTCAGTACCTGCCTGCTCGTTTTAAAACTGTTTATTTCAGCTTTTAAGTCCCTAAGATGCAAACTCTATTCCAAGGTGCTGGGGCTTAAAATGAGCTCCCAGCAGTTTCCCTTCCCACCTCAGCTCTCTCTCTCAGTATTAACTCTTTCAGTGCTTTCCGTCTCCATCTTGGAAGGAGCGTGGCTGTATCTTAACAGGCCCTGGCCTAGATCTTCAGCCCTAGCTCAGGAAGCAAGCGTGTAAAGGTGGCTTTAAGGCACTTTAAGGCGCTCCCCTTCTCCTGAACTGGCTGTGCACAGTTCCAGTCCCCTGATATGAGTCAGAACAGGCCGACGTTAGTGGATTCCTACAAGGATGGGGAGGGTTAGTGATGTGACCGATTTGCTGGCCAAGTCCGTGACAGTGTTTTTGCTCTGTTGCCATGCAAGAGATTGAAGTTCAATACACAGATTCAGCCTCTCCTTTCCTGGTCAGAGGCATTGAATATTTAGGAGGGATGAAGGGCCCTTAATAAATATATTTAAAGGGATCTTATCAGGTTATTTTAGGTTTTGATTTTTTTTAAAATGGGGGTTGAGGAAGGTGGGAAGCTACAGGATCTAACAAGAATAAAAGCGTATTCAGTGAAGACAAGGTACTGATTATTTTGAACCATTCACTACCATGCCCCAAACACAGACAGTGCAGCCTTGTGGAACCTTCTTATCAATGCTACACAAATCACTGTTCTCTCAGGCTGCCTTACAAAAATATTTTAAACTCAGCCAAAATCCAACAAGAAATTGTGTCATATTCATCCTGGGGAGTGGAAAAGATCCACATCATTTCATTTTCCAGACTGCCCGAAATGTAAAAAAATACTAGCCACCATAAACGGAGAAAAGTAAAGGTCATTGTTAAGAGTTAGTACAGTTCAAATAATCCAAGTCGTTAATAGCAATTCAGGCAAGGAAACTCTTTAAGTACAGTACAGGATTAAAAAAAAATCTTGACAATATCTGTTTATTTTAATAAAATATTGTTTATATTTAAAAAGGGAACAACCAAATCTGCAAGTAATTCATAGCTAAACTGTGTTTATCCAGGAGTTAATTGCATTCTAAAAACAACACATATGGCTTTGACTTTTATTTCCTCTATCAAATTAGTGATCAACCCATTAAAACAAAAAGCTATGGTAATAAATAAACCAAACCAGTAATGTTTCCCGATAGAAAACAATGACTTACCTAACTGCAAAGTACAAAATTACTGGACCCGGTTTCTTGGGCATGTCATGACCCAGAACTCTCTGATCTAATTGCAGCCAGACATTCTGGCCTCTGCAGGAACAAAGGGGGAGGGGGGAGAAAGTGGGGAAGAGGGGAGAAGAACAATTTCCATTAATAATACTGAAACAGATTCTCTTCAGCACTTGCATTTGCTCACACTGGCACTTTTAAAAGAGCACGACTGGGAAATCCTGTTCTCGCTAAAGTCAGTGTCGAAACTTTCATCTCTTCAACACAGGCAGGATTTGGCCAAATGTCTGTTTTCTTAGCAGAACGTGCAGATTTTGACATCCTTCACACTCAGGACTACGAGGAAACCCAGGGCATCCCGTCCTAAAGCTGGAACATGAAGATCAGACACGAAACTCAGGAGATCTAACATCTCCTCTCCACATTAAGGCACTGCTGTTGTAAACAGGAGTAGCTCCATTGATTTCAAAGAAGCCACTCTAGTTTACACCAGCTGAGGATCTGGCCCATAGCATAAGGGTGGGTGCCCTTTTGAGTTGAAAGTTGCTGGTTCCATAATCACGGTGTGTACAGTGAAATTGCTGCACTTTCTGCTGTCGTTTCCCAGTGTCAGATGAAAAGCCTGCTTTTGGTAATTGCCAAATCAAACTAAAGGGAAGGGTGAGGCACCCTACATCTCGGAGAAGAGCTTTTCAATATATGCACGGTGCCCATGCTCTTTGCTATTGAACAATGCAGTGGCTGAACTGGTGTAAGGCAGCATCCTCAGGGAACGACCTGGAAAAGAATACATGCCTTCGCGAGCGCCGGTTTTAACAACAAGCAGGAATAGAATTGGGCAGGTGGTTTGCTCCTCACTTTGTCCTGTGGATTAGCTAGGAGAGACAGTAACTCAGTGATGCCTACTGCTGCTGTCTGAGATATTCTGGCACTGGGAAAAGTCCCAGGCCGGAACAGCATGACTGCCCTCCAGAGGTGACAGGCACACTCCAAAAACATAGGCCCTTAGAGGGTCCTGGGTATCTTTAGCAAATGCCTTTAAAGTCTCTAGGATTTGTCAATTTTTCTGCTTGCTATTTTGGGGTACTAGCAGCCCTTATGAAACACCCAGGCACTGCTTTGGAAAAGCTCATCGAACCACTAAACAATTAAAAAGGAAAAAAAAAAAAAAGTCTCATGGCAGTTCTCCTGGGAGGTTGGGAGGAATATAAACATCACCCTGGAGGTATTTATAGAAGAAATGCTGGAAGAAAACATTTTCCAACAATGGAAAGGGCAAGGACATGACAAAAATATTCTAAAAAGAGTCCCGACGAGGACAGCAGCTCTTCAAAAACTATACCTGCCAAGTGCCAAGAAGGGCTTCGGAAGCAGACATCTCCTGACACCAGGGTGATACCCAGCTATGATGACAATCTAATGAGCATCCTTTCCTTCTCCCAGCCCCAAAACACCCAAGGAGGGTACTGCTTCTACAGCTGTGGCTTGAACCACAGCTTTGTTCAATGGGGAAAAGTTTGTGATTAAGAGTCTTTTTACTGTCAGAGGCTTCCTAGGTGAAACTACAGCGATCAGGGATGCGCTGAAAAGGGCGAGAAATGTCCTAGGCAGGGACAGAGATTAATGTCAGTTCTGTAATAAAGCTGTAACTAGGGTCAAGATCCAGTTTTATTGGCTACTGTTCCAAACCTCCACCTCTCCTGAGCAGGGCTTGTTTTTGACACGGTTCTTCTGCCATTTCTGGAAGCTGGGCTGTGGTTACACTGGCAATGCTCATTATAAGGGAGTATAAAGCGACTCGTGCAATGTCACGCAGTAAAATGCACACTGAGGGTAGGCAGCATGGTCCCCAAATGTCAGTCAGATAGGAGGGTTCACTTACAACTGGATGAGAGAGGAATTCAGGGAGTTAAAACGCATGCTACTTCGTAGCTGTTTTTGATAGACTGCAAAACAGTTTTAGATTTCTACAAAAAAATAACCCAAAGGCACAGAAATAGGGAGAGTTTATTACTATGTTCTCTGACTTCATATTTCTCTGCTGTTATCCCAGTTAGGAATTAAAGATTTGCTTATATTGGCTTTGAGGCCAGAAAATACAAAATGTAACTGATTAGTACTGAAAATACTTGCATATTCCCCCAATTTTTTTAAGCACAGACTAGGTTTAAAAACAGACTAGGTGTGCTCATATAGGAATGAGAGAACACAATCAACTTTTCCATCTTTTGCTTGTAAGACAAGTAAGAAAGAGCAAAATAAACCCAAGTAGGATTTTATAGAACTGCCCTTCTGTTTTGTCATGGTGTGTCATCCTGACTCAGCCGAGGCCCTTTCTAAGGGCAAGGAAAATTTTTTTTGATCATTGTGGCTTGGCCTGCAGTCTAACTTCAATACTTTGTGGGATGGATTGAGACGTTGCTTTGCAATAATCTTATCACCAACCGTTTAAAGAAAGAAATACAGATACTTACGTATCATCTATAAATGTTATCCCAAAATACTCCTTTTCTTTGAGGTTGAAATGTGATGCCACCAGATCCAGCAACTCCCGAGACAAAAGTTTGGGCTATTGAGAGAATCATCATCATATCATTACATTCAGCTCAGCCACTTTATTTTTAAACTAGTTTTCTCTAGGTACATTATCTTAAAGTGACACTGCCATGTAGCTTAAAGCTCTCTTCTACCCAATGGGGTCCCATGAGGCCTGATAAACTAGAGTGTTGGCTTCCCACATACAGCAAGACTCCAAACCACATTTTACCTGTCAGATCTGCAGAAATTTAGATCTGCACATAAATGAGTAAGTGGCTGGGGAGCAGAGGCAACTAAATTCTTTAGCTTCCCAAGACCAGTAGAAATGTACATAAAGAGGTAGAGAAAAGAAGTGGCTAATTGAGGGGGAAAAAAATGGACTGAACTCAGGCCTTTTGTGGACATTACTGCAGGAAGGACTTTTCAAAACAGAACTGCTATGCCTCAGAAGAACTAGACCCCCCCCTTATAAAAAGGTACCATCGACTCCAAAACACAATCCAAAATACAGATCATTTTCAAAAAGCTTTTAAAATTTAAACTCAGACAAGATTAGTGTGTTATGAGTTTTAGTGAGAACTGATTTTTTTTAAAAAGCTATTTATTGGAAATTTTCCAAACCTAACAGCACCGAGAGCTAGAACACAAAACTGATGTCAAACAGACCCAGCTTCTGTCACTGTCCAAGCAAACAACAAAAAGATGAAGTCTGATTTAGATTTTTGAAATTCACTCCATGTTACTAATGATTGTTAGCAGACAGACATGGGCTCCAGTTTTAGATGCACCTCTTTGACTTAGGGGCCTGAGTCCCATTTCAAAACTGATGCAGGCACGTAGAAGACAAGGAGACTTAGGAGCATAGCTGCCTACCTTACTTTTGAAAATGGGACTTCGGCATTTTTGAAAACTTTACTCCCAGCTGTTTAACAAACATGTGTGCCCATTTAAGCTGGTAAAAAATACAATTAAGTGGATTGCATTAAAAAGCATAGATGACACTACAAAACCAATCTCTGTTGGGCAAAGTGATGCTATTGATGCCCCAAAAGAGAGCGTTTACCTGAACCAGCAGTTCCAACTTCCTGTCGTCAAGAAGCTGCACCTGGCAGTGCCTACCTTCTGTCATCTGGAAAGAAAGGTGACGTCAGTGGGGAAGGAATAGAGGAAACGCCATTTAAAAGTTTCAACAGGCAGTTATGTATGACAGTAGGTTTTCATGTCCTTGCTACTGAGCTACATTGGAGGATGTCTTGGTAACCGAATCAATTCGCTATACAAAGGCTAAGGTTCTTTTTCCAAGGACCTGATCCCAGAAGCTGCTAGGCACTCGCAGCTCCCATCGACGTCAAACAGTATTTAAAGGTACTTAACACCACTCAGGATCAGATGAAAATTACCCAAAAGCTAACGCAGAGCTGCAGTTCAGTTGTAATTTAATTGCAGTAGTGAAAATAAACTAGACTTATTAATACCTTTACACAGAGAGATAGCAATGTCCTTATGCTCTAATGCGCTGGTAGAGCAACCAGTACTGGGTATAAACCAAAAATGTCATCACAGACTTCGAGATCAGAAAGGACCACTGTGATCATCTGGTCTGACCTCCCGAATAACACATCCCCAAAATAATTCCTAGAGCAGATCTTTTAGAAAATATCCAGTCTTGATTTCAAAATAGGTAGTGATGGAGAATCCACTACGACCCTTGGTAAATAGTTCCAGGAGTTAATTACTCTCACTGTCAAAAACGTACGCTTTATTTCCAGTTGGAAGCATCTAGCTTTAACTTCCGGTCATTGGATTGTGTTATACTTTTCTCTGCTAGATCGAAGAGCCCCTTATTAAATATTTATTCCACATGTAGATACTTATGGACTGTAATCAAGTCCCTCCTTAACCTTCTCTTTGTTGAACTAAATAGATTGAGTCTCTTTGAATCTATCACCATAAGGCATGTTTTCTAATCCTTTAATCATTCCTGTGGCTTTTCTCTGAACTCTCTCTAATTTAGCAACGTCTTTCTTGAATTTTGGGCACCAGAACTGGACATAGTATTCCAGAAGAGGTCACAGTAGTGCTAAATACAGAGGTAAAATTACCTCAACTCTCTCTCTCCTGCCGCTTCTCTCCCCTCCCCTCCCCCGGCCTTTCCATTTATTCATCCCAGGATTGCATTAGTAATTTTGGCTATAGGGTCACATTTGAGAGCTCATGTTCAGCTGGTTACCCTCCACAATCCAAAACTTTTTCAGAGCCACTGCTTCCCAGGGTAGAATCCCCCACTCTGACTGCATGGCCAACATTGTTTGCTCCTAGATGCACATAATTACATGTGGCCATACTAAAATGCACGTTGTTTCCTTGCATTCAAAGAACCTAGCGACCCAGATTGCTCTGTATCAGTGATCTGTCCACTTCATTATTTAACGCTCCCCCAATTTTTGTATCATCTGCAAACCTTATCAGGACATGATTTTGGTTTCTTCCAGGTCACTGATATAAATGTTGAATAAATAATAATATAAATGTTGATATTGATCTAAATGTTGAATAAAAATAAATGTGTAGGGCCAAGAACTAAAACTGTGGGACCCCACTGGAAACACACTTGCTTGATGATGATTCCCTGTTTATAATTACATTTTGAGATCTGCCAGTTAGCCAGTTTTTAATCCATTTAATGTGTGTCATATTCATTTCATATTGTTCTAATTTTTTAATCAAAATATCATGCTGTACAAGTCAAATGCCTTACAGGCGTTTAAGCATATTACAGCAAACTATTACTTTTATCAACTATACTTCTAATCTTATCAAAAAATATATCAAGTTAGTTTGACATTATATTGCTTGGGATCAGCGTCAGGCTGACAGGCCTATAATTACCAGGGTCATCCTGGTTACCTTCTTTAATAATTGGCACAACATTAGTTTTCTTCCAGTCTTCTGGAACTTCCTCAGTGCTTCAAAACTTATTGAAAATAAACATTAACAGGCCAGTGAATTCCTCCGCCAGCTCTTTTAAAACTCCTGCATGCAAGTTATCTGGATCTGCTAATTTTAAAAATGGCTAACTTTAGTAACTTCTGTTTAACATCCTCCAGAAATAATAGTGGAATGGAAAGAATGTTATCAACATATGAAGAGACTATCATCTATTTTTCTGCAAATACAAAACAAATATTTATTGAATACTTCTGACTTCTCTGCATTATTGATAATTCTACCATTTCAATCCAGTAATGGATTAATACCAGTCAGGATTCATTTTCTTCCTAATATATTTTTTAAAACCTTTACTATCCTTAATTCTGCTGGCCATAGATTTATCCTTGTGTCTCTGTGCTTCTCTTATCAATTTTCTACAGTTTCTAACTTCTAATTCATATTCACTAATATCAACCTTCCCTTTCTTCCATTTGTTATAGAAATTAAAAAAAAATTTTTTTTTATAGTTGCCTTCACTTTGCCTCTGAACCAGGTTGGTTTTTTAATCGGCATAACCTTCTTCTTCAACTACTGGATTGTGGCTTTTCAGGCACCTAGCAAGGTGTTCTTAAATTATTTCCAATTGTCATTCACATTTTTCTGATTTAATTCTTTCTTCCAGCTGATTTGTTTCATATTTAGGAAGTTTAGGAACAAAATTAGGAAGTTCCCAGCTAGCCTGAATTCTGTCTCTTGTCACAAGGAAGTTAAACTCAGTCCTAGCCCATGGGAGAAGGAATAGATTAGTCATACATTTGAATACTAAAGCTTAGATTCCTTGTTTTTGCAGACATGGGAGAGACAGCCTCATTGAAGAAGATAATGGCACTGTTTTGTTTGAGTTTCAAGACCAGCACAGCTGCTTGGACCATGAGGTTTCTCCAGGGATATGCAATGAGACGAGGCTCATTCACTCCGTTGCTATTAGATCTGGACTGTTTTAGTCATCTTAGTTTCAGTTTCATGTCATGCTTATCCACTGAAATCTATTCCCAAAGTCTCTCTTGGAACAATTAAAAAAATAAATGTACATTATGCTCATTTTACACCTGTCCTTTAAAATCTATTACATTTCCATGAAAGCTTTTGCATTATTTCAGAACAGTTCTCTTCTAGGTCCCTGACAGTCTGGGCAGAGCCTGTTTTCAGGTATTCTGAAGATTACAACTGGTAAAGTGACCCTGTCTTATTTTTTTCCTCATGCCCTCAGAACAACTCATTCTCCTGAAAGCACAGAGCTTCTCACAGGCAAAAAATCTGCAGCTCTAAACATAGGCAGAGGGTGGTTTTCTAAGATAGGGATTTCCTAATGAATTAAACATCAAAAATACAGTGGAGCTACATCAAATTAATAGCTTGCACTTTCAGAGGAGGCTGAAAGTCCCTCCATAGACAAAGCTTGAGACAATCTGGTTGTGGGAGAGGGTGGAACATGTAAAGATTAAAAAAAAAAAAAACATATATATAAGGCCTTAGTGACACACAAACACCAGTATCGTTCATGCAATTATACCGGTATAAATGCACTTATATCACTATAGCTTATTGCCATACAGGAAGGGGAATAAGCTATACTGGTATAAGACAATATACAGTGCAAAAACTGTGTTTAGACCAGGTTCAAATTAAAGAAATAATTATTATTCCTTTTTGCAGCATATCTTGTAATGTCGTGCGACACTGTGTGTGAGAGAGATCTGTTACTTACCAGCCCACAAAGAGATGTGTGGCTTACAGCTACTGCTGGCTGTGGTAGACATCCTTTAACTCAATTGCTATAGACCTTTGGCTTAGGAAACAAAAATTCAGGGTTCTAGTCCCAGCTCCCCAGGAACTCTGATGTGATTTATCTCCCTTGTGTGGAGCCCTTAAATTCATTACAATCTGATCACAGATTCATTTGTCATTAAGCCATTGTGATTTATTTATGAACACACATGCTACTATAGATTAGCCATTTCATCTACTTTTTGTGCCTGACTTGCTGTTGCCAATTGCCCCCATTGTGAAGGGGCTGATCTGTTAGTGCTTTTAAGTCACAGCCCCATCTGTTGCACCGAGATAGCACAGGCATGGCCATTATTTAATTGCTAGCTGCTTTCATTTTTGCCCAATTAAATCACATTCATCCTTTCTGACAGCCGTACTTGTTACATTTATCGATTGTCAAGTAAAAACATTGCCCTTATAAAAAACACACATAAACATTGTGCCCGGGAAAGTGGAATGTGGCCTAAAAGATTCAAGTGTAAAAGAAACAACAATCATTTGTGCTCCCACTGTGCCGTCCAAGTAATTACACCTCATGACACCCCTGAGAGATGGGTAAAAGTACGAGAGTTCCCCAATTTTACAGAAGGGGAGAAGTAGACCCAGACCTTCAGTGACTAATTTTGAGAAGTGCTGAGCACACACACAACTCACAACATTTGAAGTCAACTGAATCTATGGCATCTCAGCCATAAATACCGTACTCAGGAGCACATAGGAGAAACAGGACCCAACTCTCCAGATTCGTGCTCTAACTACAAGACAGACTTCTCTTTTATCCATAGAGATGTTTTCAGAAATCATTACACAGTTAGGGGTATAAATCCATGCTTGCCTCTTCTTCCAGCACCCAATTTATTACAATTAAACTACTGATATAACTCCTGGAGTGAGCCTTTGAATCGGGTGTCTTCTGGTTGATAAGATTCCCTGAACCTGAAACATTTTATCTTCTCTCAAAAATGCAATGATGTGGCCACTTCCCAGAATTTTAGAAGATTTAGGGTAGAACAGACCAGCGCAAGAGCATTCAGTGATCAGCTGTACTGAGTTGTGACTTTTGTGGTTTCTCTATCACCTCACTTAGGACATCCTCAACCATGCAAGCTGCTCCAGGCAAAAGGACTCTGCGTCCACAATGAGCCTTGTGGATTCCATGGAGCTCCACACTGCCGCTTGCAAAGCCCAGAAGGCCAGAGAGAACGACTAACTTTCGATGACACAGCACCCTTCTTCCAGAAAGATCCCAAGCCCTTTGCAAGCAATGTAGAATCACTTCACCTACCAGCATTTGATAGTGCGCACCAATGCTACACAACAGTTTAGGACAGGAAACCCATGTGAAACAAGAGGTGGAGCTTTAGGCAGGCAGAAAGTAGTTACTCAGCACACGGGGGATCAGGGCGCAGGTAAGACAAGTAAATGGGATCTCCAAGGACACGAGTTATAGGAATGTCAGTTTGTCTTTGCATACTCTCAATCACAAGGCTTAGATTTCCAAGGAGAACTTCCCATATTTGTGAATCCAGCCCTTTTTTCTTTAGGGGCTTCTTGCAGACAGAGACTTCCCACTGCACAACAACAAAACCAGCCTCTTCAGCAACACCCCCCCGCCCCATCCAGATCCACACACCCCATCAGTGCTGCAGGTGCTCACACCCACTGTCCCCACCGTGTCTTAAAGGGACAGCTCCCATTTCTCTGATTAATCAGCTATATAGCTATTAAACAAAACCAAACACAAGCCTAAACAAAGAGTCAAAATTATTATCAAATATAAACACAAGGAGCCCATGTCTAAAACGTCTGTACCAGGCACCTTACACATCCAAAGGAGATCTCCTCCAGCAGTGCCACGCTGAGGCAAGTCTTTCAACGTTGCAGTCTAGCTGCTCTAGCCAAGGAAAGGCTCACTTCCCGCACATGCCATGAAGCAAAATTATGTGCCCTGACCTGAACGAGTCTAATAATTGCCAGGAAGGGAAGGAGGCAAGGTCTGGGCCTCAAGTGCTCCACCGATCCTGATGCTATCAGGCAACTCTTGCTTCACATTTGTGGGCCCAGAAAGCTCAACTGGCTGTGGAACCATTATGCTTCTGCGTAGGCCCTGATGGCACGGACCAGGACACCTGACCACGGGGAATTGTGCAAGACCTCCTCTAACACACAGGATGGAGCATGTACACGATGGTGGTGATAGACATATGACTATACACGGCCGCTGCCCAAAGTCTCACCTCACCAAAGGCAGGACCAGCGACTTTGGAGGTGAGTGCAGCCCTCCTCCAGCTTGGGAAAGGGATTCCCGCAAAGTATGGCTAGAGGGGGTGATATTATTATTTTGTATTGTGGTAATTCCTAGATGGTCCAATCAGGGATTGGGGCCCCATTGTGCTAGGTGCTGTACACACAGATAACAAAAGGACTGTCCTTGATCCCTAGAGCTTACAAATGTCGCCCTCTAGTGTGATAGGAAATATAAAAGGATCTTTAAGGGAGATCATCTTCAGCTCAAGTGGTAGAGGTCTGGCCTTTTGGAACTGAAGACCAAGGAGCTAGTCCTGGTTTCCTAGGTAAGTACGAGTGATTTATTTATTGGTAGCCCATCAGTTTTTTAAGCCCATATACTTAAGATCTGTGTAGGGATAAGGATTTGATCCAACAGGTCTAATAGCTGCAAAGTCCCATCTCCTGCAGTTACATTTTCATCTTCTGTTCACTATGCCCTGCTAAGATGAACAGTATGACTGGCAGCTCTTATTAAAGAATCTATTGCACGATGAACCCTGGCAAAGATAAGACACGGGTATTACATGCAGTTTGTGGACAGAGACAAATTTGTATGTATTTCAGCTTAATGAAATGCTTTTTTGCTTTGTGTGCCAATGCACATTTATATCCTTTCTATTTTGCAAAAGCGTGTGTCACTGTATACACCCAAGCACTGATTTGAGGGATAGGGTGGGAGAGGAAGGGGTGTTGTCTACTGATAGGAAAATGGTTAAATAAGGAGAAACTTAAATACACTCAAGCCCGTTTCCAACCCTACCTCCTGAAAATCAAGAAACGAGTGGAACAAAACGCAACATGGAACCCAGTTCGCAACAAAACCAAACAGAAAAAACTGCAGAGGTATTGGATTCTCGTATTTTCCAAATTAGTCAACAAGCCTTTTTCCACTGCACAAGTGGCCAGCTCTTACTAATGCAGGTTTATGCAATTCAAAAGCAGAGGGAGGGGAAGGAGAGGAGAATGATTGTCCAGGGCAACGTTTAGACATTACCGCAGCTCTGCAGCACTCAGCTTCCAGACAAGCAATTCCAGCAAGCTATATGCAAGCAGGTGATTTACTCAGATGCTTAATGAAAAAGGAGTGCGCTAAAAGAACAGGAATGTGTATCCCTTTCTGTATCTGTGCATGTAGCAAAGTAAAGCATAGAGCAAGACTGGGATTAAATGCAGCTTACATTTTTAGAGGGGTTTCAACACAACATTTAATTTTGTCAGTGCAAAAAGGATTATCATGTAGTAGAGCCGGAGAGGACAGGTAAAGGGGCAGAACTGTGCATACAAAATGAAAAGACTAGGGCCAAATTCTTTTCTCCACTGTAGCAGAGTAAATCGTGAGTAGCTTCAGAGATGTCACTTTGGATTTACACTCATTTAACATTAGACTAGCTTTTACCTTGAGACAAACAAACTGGAAATTGAGGAAACACCAATTATCTCTGATCTCACTCCCGGGACATCACTGCAGACAATTGTAGGTGAATTCTCAATGTCAAGCTATTGAGACCTATTTTGCACAACTTCAGTAGTTTTAAAAAAATGCAACCTAAAAAGTCAAAAGGTCCATTTCTTAGCCAGGTAGACTAAATTCCCCATGATATCCTGCTCCCGAATGTTTGTGCAGTGTAGAACCTGCAGGATATTTCTGCTATGCCTCCCCGGCAGCAACATCCTCTCTATTCGAAGCCAGTAGTTACACACAATATTTTTAGACGTCGTTGTGTCATCAAGTTAAAAAAAAAAACAACCACTGTATTTAGATGCTGTGTAAACAGGAAGCCTCACAAAACTTTAAGTGAAGAAAGCTGACAAAATAGCATGTCTCCTGGAGCGGATGGCTCAAAAGCGTGAGTCCTAAGAGGGTTTGAGACAAAAATAAAACCAAAACCCATTACACTCCCTCTACCAAACTGAGATTTCATCTCCTGTGACAAATTACAGACAGCCACGGAGTGGTTTAGCCAGAGAGATCTGTCACAGTCCTAGTTTTATAGCTTGCTTTGTTCTGTTTTAAAATGCTATGAAGCAGTCTTTGATTTTTACAATTATAAGTAGGTAAAGATACTAAAAAATATAAAAGAGGATTTAAAAGAAACTCGTGTCATTTTGAGACAAAATTGGGAACTGTTTATTTACCATCAAAATACTCAGACATGTTACAGCTGCTTTCCCTTGAAACTCTACCATGCTGGGGTTTTAGCGACATTGATAAAGATGCCTGAGTGTCAATTCCTAGTACAGATGTTTTGCTCTAGTGAATAATTGTGACTTATACTGGTGCAGCACTTCTACATGAAGGGACTGCACACACAGCTAAAATACAAACCCAAAACCCCGTGTGGACAAGGCCTGACTCAAACCCCTTTAATATTCCAAAACCGTAACCTAATATTACAGCCAGAAGCCACTGGTATTTACACATGGCAGTGACTTTACTCAGGTGAACGGTCCCTTTGCAGCCATCTGTCAGTGGAACTCCCTAGCGTCCTCTGCAGCTCACGTGGCTGATGTCAATGGGGCTACTCATAGGAGTCAAGTTCCAGGGGGGTAGCTGTGTTAGTCTGTTTTCAGCAAAACAACAAGAGTCCTGTGGCAGCTTATGCCCAAATACATTTGTTAGTCTTTCAGGTGCCACAGGACTCTCGTTGTTTCACATGAGTCAACTTACTCACCTAGGTAAAATGTTTGTGGGTCAGGGCACAGGTTTGATAGCCATGACAAGAAGCCTCAGTTTGCATCTCTCTTTCTCCCTCCCCTCTCTAAGGGCAAATCCTGCACTCAGGCACAATTGCCATTGGAGTTTTGCCTGGAGAAGACCAGAGTAAAGCCTACAGGATTTGATCCGAACTGCACCGAGTGCTTAACTCACTCACTCCTTTCTTTTTTTCTGGATAGTAAGTCCTATTTCCATAAGCATCTCTCAAGTTTAGTTGCCCGATGTTAAGCTACACTACACAGAAAAAAAAGCCCTGGAGAACATTTCACACTGGGGAAGGACACTAGATAGATGCATACAGCACAGAGGGTGACAAAGCCCTTTTTGCTAAACAAATAGCTAATGCAAGCTGCAAAATATGTAATATTCAGCAGGAAAAATGGCCTGCCATATGCTATTGTGGTGTGTATGGTAAAACCGGTCCAATTTATTCCTGAATCAACCATCACAGCTCGCAGCAACAAAATCTACAGAGGGTAAAGGAGTCAGATTCATGAAGAAATTATGTATGGACATTCACTCACACTGTGACAAGGATGGTCAGTTACTAAAGTGTTGTCCCATTTTGCAGATGGGGAACAGAGACACAGAGGATGTGTGACTTGCCAAAATCACACAAGAAATCTGTGGTGAAGCAGAGAAGATAGTCTTGCTCTCTTGGCTCCTAGTCCTGTGTTTTAATCCTACGACCATCTTTCTAGCAGGAGCTATGCACATGAACCAAGAGCAAGGTTAAGTCCATCAGTGCTGTGCTCAAACAGATGAGAAATATTATCTTATAGTTCCTTTCTGAGCTGGAGTTAAATAGCTAGAAATGACACAGGTAATTTCTTAAAAGGGGATTTTTAAATTTCCCAATATCTGTTCCGTAACTCAGGAGAGTTAAAGATTTAAAAGCTGAACGTTAGAGTGTATGAACTGACATCAGGTTTGCAAGAAGCCTGCTTTGGAAATCAGCATCTCATAGGACCTTTTGTGTTTGGTAGTCACAAAGACATTTAGGGTCAAATCCTCAGCTGGCATAGATCGGCATGCTTCGATGGAACTACGCCAATTGGCTCCCAGCCTTATAGCAGTGCACTAGCTGGTAGGATAAAATGCAAGAAGGTAACATAGAAAAGAAAACAAAAAGAGTGGCTGGTCCCTAGTGAAGACGGGGTCTGGGTGCAGATGGACAGGGAAAGTGGTAAAGTTATTCTGCCTGAAATGATCTCCGAATTTGAATGTTATCTTATAAAAAGGATTTAGCAGCATTCTACCCCTTCAGGAAATCACATGAAGCTTTAAGAAATACCAGTGAAAGCAAACTGCGTGAGCTGAAAAGCAAGTACATCATTTTAACCAGCAGCGCTGCAGAAATCTAAACAGTTTCAAACAGGTCTCCAAAACAAATATTGCTTGAGCACCTGGACAGACGGACGGACACACACACACCCCTACCTCAAATAGCTAGCTGGCCATGTGTCTAGTTCACCTCCTAAGGGTCCACGTGTGGAGTGTATATACGCAAATGGGTGTGCAGGTTTGTGATGCAGACATAAAATTGGCAGGTGCAGTTTTCAGGGCCAATTTGAAAATGTCACCCCAAAAGTGCTCTGGGCAGATCATGAGGGAGAGCAACAGAAATATATTCTGTATCCTACTTTTTACAGCACTGGGGAATGATTTCCACTAGCAATCCTAGGGGCCTATTTTGCTCTTAATGGTGCAAGTCTCATTGAGGGCACGCTCAGACAAACAGTCCCTTCAGTCCCAGGTTTATGGGTACCAAGAGTCCACACCACAGGGTTATTTAAGATAGTGACTCTTTGGAACCACAGAGATCTCCAGCAAAACACGAGAGCTCCTTGCACCACTGACAGTGATGAGAAAGGGGCCTGATCCTCAAGGTCCCTGTTCCAAATTTCTGCAAGGTCTGGGGATCTTCCAATCAGGCTTGAGTTCATCTGTTGGCATGTTCCCCATGGAACCGCTACAGCAGGGCCTCCAAGGACAACATCGGCTTGAGCCTGCTCCCATTGAAGTCAAGGGCAAAACTTCCATTGACTTCAATAGGGCAAGATCAAGCTGCTATCCACAGACACGACTGTCCCTCCTTCCAACCTGACCTGCCCCCTAACGTGGCTCCACCTTGTAGAGCGATGAAAGAGGCAGCCTTTCGCTGCAATCCTGGTCTCAGTGAACTCAATGAGAGTTTCACCATTTATTTCAATGGGGCCAGGATTTCCCCCTTCATTATCCATTGACATCTCGATATTTACCATAACAGAATATCTGCTTAATATTAAGAGCTTGGCCATACAGCAAAGTAACTAGTTACTCCCCTTGTTCCACACACCACTTCAAAGAGATTCCTCCCTACCTTGTATTCACCAAGTCGGTTTGGTTGTAAGAGTTGACTGCAATTTCTTTATAAGTGCTGCACAGCGTGTGTCATTTCAATGTTTTAGTGACATTGATGAGAGTGATTTTACAGCATTAATGCTTTAAGAAATTGCACTATGCGTGAGTAATACTGCACAGGAAACAAATAAACCTTTATTACAGCATATGGGTTGGTGCCTATTAATAACAAAAACAGTGGCTCCTCATTCCAAGCTCGGAAGTCAGTTTCCCAACATTTTAGATAAGGCTAAAGGCAGAAGAAAATAATACAAAGCCAATACCAAATGAACCCCTTCCTCTAGGACTCGGGTGCATCTTATCATATCTGTGCCCTTCTAAGAGATTATCAACTCTGAGGCTCATCTTCAAAAAATAACGTTAATCAGAGTGCCATTTTCAGCTGAGGAGAGGGTGGAGGGAAGTTATTTAAATGTGAACGGGTGCAAATGCCTCTCTGCCGATGCTTTGCATAGAAGCCTTGCCGACGTTACATTTGGCTGAGTCTTAGAAATGAAGATACTGGATTGGAATAGTAGGACTTAACGCTCTCGGGATAATCTGAAAGCTTCTCGAAATAGTTCCATGGACTGAAGACATTTACAAGGTTGGCTCCTGCGTAGCTTCAGCTGACTTACATGTAAACCTCACCAGCTGAGAAAGTAAAAATTTGGCAAGATAGCAACCCAAAGCAGTCTCCCCCACTATAGTAGCTATGATTTTTCAGGGGCCAGGGCCAAGTGCCAATGCATTTTATGTGCAATTCTCCTTTTTACTGTTTCAGTCTCTCTTGCACACAGAAAACAGAGATCGTAAGCTAGTTTCCCACTATTTTGTTCATTGTTTGTTGGTTCAGACAGGGCCTGATTCAAAGGTCACTGAAGTCAGTGGAAAGTCATGTCATGCTTGAATTTGAGAGGCATTTAAAAAAAAATCCTTAATGACAAGCGTATTGTGATGAAAACCATGCAAACGGAAGTCCCAGAGCCGTCGAAGTGACAAAATGTGAAGAACTCCAAAATAAAGCTCCGGTACACGTATTACCAAATATGAGGAAACGTTAACGAGCTACAGCGCCACTAGAATGATAATTGACTAACGGTTTCTGCAAATGCTGTAAGGTGATCCTACAGCTGTGTTTGCTGTCACCATACACCATAGTTTAAGGTACATAACACAGTTATGCCAAGGCTGTTGATTGATCGCATGCACCCTGCATTCTGCAAACCTTCAAGTTTGTGCATGCAAACAGGCACTGCAGATGCAAACTGAGCAAGTGTGCACGCAAGATGCTGTGGCAGGGTTCTGAAGCACCATCGGGGTATGTGCTTTTGTGGGAACGCACACATCTTGCTCCTTAAACCACACATTTACCCGACAATCAGCACCCAGTCTCTCCAGTCAATCAGCACGTAGGCTCCCCTAACATCTGAAGGGATTCTTATTTTGCTAAGAGAGAAATCCTCTGAAATCTGATTGACTGGGGAAGAGGTTAGCTGTCTTCCTAGAGGAACAGTCCATTTCTGTAGGGGTGTTCTCTTTAAATAAAGGGCCGCTTTTAATTGGGGAATGGAAGCATTTCACAATCAATGCATACATCCCATTGGCGGAGACATCATTATTCTGCAATACTTATGGCTTTGTACTATATAAGAAACCAATAGCAAAAAGGGACAAGCTTAGGCTTCAAAACTCCACAGGTAAATGATGACATCAGGGAAATGAATAGGAAGCGCTCAGTGCAGGTCTGCAACAAATGCCGAGTCAATGCAAAACATCCCAGAACATCTGCTTTCCTTGGCAGTAACACCATTAACAAATCAGTGCTTATCACATACAATGCTGACACTCGCTGTAATTGCGTTGTTACCATGGAAGAGGCCAGGGAAATGTTTTGTTCCAATGAGTTATGACACAACCTCCTGGGGAATGGTGGAAAATTGCATGACATCGGATAACTCTTGTGATAACTGAGCAATGACCAAGTGACACCAGGTTAGGGCACATTGTTGGCTAAAAGGAAAATGCTCTCCTTTCCCTTGAATGCACAAAGCTGGTGCTGACAATACACAGTGCATCGGAAGCAGAGCCAGCAGCATGGCACAGGATTGGGAGCCCAGAGACCCATGATTTGTTCCTGGCTTTCAACATTTATGCTTTTGTTGTTCAGTTTTTCCATCTGAAAACTGGGGATAAAGATACTTGACTTCTTCGTAAATTGCTTTGAGATTTCCTGATGAAAAGCACTACAGAAGAGTTAGATAACAGCCTAATAATGAGAATACTAAGTCAACTCTTTGGTGTACGTGTGACTGATTTTCCTCCTCCTCCTCCTGCCCCCAGGCCCCATCTCTTCTCCCTTCTCCTACTTAGTGGCCGAAATCTTACAGTCCTACCTTACACACCTTCCCTTCACATAAGAGAAATTAGCTCCTCTCACCATCGTCGTTTGCCGTTTATCACAACGTAGCTCGGACCAGAGACAGTCTCCTCTCAGAGCTTGTCTACACGGGGAAATGTACAGCCATAACTAAACCACTGTAACTCCGTGTGATTACTCTGGAACAAGAGTATCCACAGGCGCAGTTTCCCCATATAACCACAGTGATGTAATTATTCGGGTACGTTTCCCCAGGTAGACAAACCCTTAGCTGGTGCTGTCCATTCTAGCCTCTGACTACCAAGCAGCCCACCAAAGCTCCTTTCTCTGCTGGTTTGGGGTGTTAAGTAACTGGCTCTTTCTTCCTAACGTTTTAGTGTGTATCGTGTAGCCTCAAAGCGCTGTGTAGACCTGAGCTCATTAATTCTCACAATATCCTGAGTCAAGACCATTAGCCCCACTTTTACAAATGGGGAAGCAGACACTAAGTGGAGTGAGTGGCTGAAATCCACCCCACTCAGAACTCAGGGCCACCCAACTCCTTCCCGCAGCCCGCGCTGCCTCACGGTTCTCGTTAAAAGCAAAACAAGCAAGAGAGAATGAATTACGCAAAAATCTCTTTGCTCCTAGTTCTTCCAAGGCTGGGCTAGCAGAATATTTTCACTCAGAAGCATCAGGGTGAGAATCCTCGCCCCCCTCCACCTTGGCCCCTTTACACTCCTCCAGCCACCTCACTTAGCGCAATGTATGCCTAACGTTCCCATGTCAACCGGAGCACGACTCCTCTGGTTCAGGCACCGGGGGCATGCTGGAGACCAAACTAGGAAAAGGCAAGATCACTGCACTATGGAAATTCTGAGCAGTGCTGCTACCCAGTGGACAGCCTGGGGAGGCTGTTGTAACTTAAGACAGGCCCCCAGAGCTGTCTACGGCCTGATCTACACTCGCAACGGCAAAATTCGGTGGCCGTTGACGGGAGATACGCCAGCTACATAGAGTAGCTGGCGTATCTCCTGTCGACTTCTTAAATTCTAATTCGTGCAGCGTCCCCACTATGCTGCGCCAATGGGAAATGCCCTCCTGTCGACGCAGTGTTACTCTTCTTGCAGGGGTGGATTTATGCAGTGGACTTCTGGATCGATTGAGCGGGTCTCCACTTCGGCTCAATCGATCCCAACACAATCGATCCTGCGGCGCCAAAAGTGCCACCGTGAGCAAAGACATACCCTAAGTTAGGCAGGGGGCTACTCCGGTCCCCAGAGCAGCCCCTAGACTAGGAGGATGCAAAGGCAGCTTAAAAGTCACAACTCCCCCGCCTTGCACTCGCAGGGCTGCAAATTCTCCGCTGCACCCCTTAGAGGTGCACCCCGGTCTCCGTCACAGAGGACACACTTGTTTGTTGTGCGTGTCCCATTTTACTGTGGTTTATAGCACAGGTGACTGCCTTTATCGCTTCTTTTATGGACCGGGAGTATTTTTCCTGTGTTTTGGCCAGGTTTCCCCACTGGGCTGTCCCTGGCTGAAGGCAGCCAGAAGAACAGCCTAATTGGAAGTTTGTTGGCTTACCTAATGGAACTAATCCATGGGCCGGAGATCAGCAGCAAGGCGGGGGCCAGCAGCCTCAGGGATTGCCTGCTGGGATGCTCCATTGGGCTTTTGAAGTTTTGAGAAAATCGGGCGCATCCAAGGACCCATCCCTGACCTGCTGTAAATGGAAACGGCCAGCCTGCTGGGGCATGCGTGTAGATACAAAATTAAGACTAAACCTGCTCTTGCACAGAGGTTCTCTCTAGGCCCTTGTCTCTCTCCCCACGGCACCCTGACGCCTCCTCCTCGATTTTCTTTCTTCGCGGATTGCTTCACATACGTTACCTGCCTCTCCGCTCCACCCCAGGCTTGCCCGCTGCACTTCCTCTTGCTTCCTCAGTGATTCTTCTCTGCTTTTGTCCTAGCCAGGCCTGCCAATGGGGGGAGAGGGGGCGGGCGCACAGAGGGCAATGGCCCCGGGGTCTGGCAATTTAAAAGGGCCCAGGTCTCCTCTGCCTGTGGCCCCGCCCACACTCCACTCCAAGCCCCGCCCAACCCTGCTGCTCACCACATCCACCCCCCCCCCTTCAGTCCTCCCCTGCTGTTGCTCACCCCCGGGGGGGAAGGAGGGGTGTGGAAGAGAGAATGAGGGACCAAATGGAATGTGGGGGGAAGGGATGTGATGGTGCGTAGGCGGAGCAGGGGGCGGGGCCTAAAGTGGAGCAGGGGCGGGGCCTGGGGTGGAAGAGGCAGGATGGAACCGTTCTGCCCTGGGCCCAGAATTGCTGTTGGTGAGCCTGGTCCTAGCCTCTAAAGCCATTCAGCAGAGGGAGTGCTGGAGGCAGTGCAGTGGTTCCTCAAGGCACATCCCCTTCCTTCTTCCTCAGCAGGCTCCCCGTAGTATCCTTCCTGGAGTCACCCCCTCTGCCTTCTCTGCAGTATTTCTCCTTTCCCAGACTCTCTTCCTTGTTTTCTCCACCGCCACCTTTCCTCGCGGGAAGGCTGCTCACACCCTCTCTGCTCTTTCACTTCCTTCCTCCCACCTCCCCTTCCTTCCCCAGGGCCCAGCCAACTCCTTCTGCAGGATCCTTCGCTTCCTCTATGGCTCCCCCCTGCAAAAATCCTGCTTCCCTTCTCACCCTGCCCACTCCGTCTGCACCTCCTGTCCCAGGCTCAGTGCCACCCTGCTACTTTGGCACCCTCCCTCTTTTTCTTGGCAGCCGTCCCACAGGGGAACTAGGCGCCAGTCTTGAACAGACGTTAGGTAAGCAGGAAAAAACAGTCTACGGCCGAGAGGTCCACCTGGATTGGCTCTGAAAGTACAGAAGAAAAATAAAAAAGCCCTCCTGGAATAACGCAAAGTTTTAGCCTCATGCCCCGTTAATGAACGTCCTCATCCTCACATAGGATTTCGGAGGGTAGCTACATCTTGATATGCTAGCTTGCCCGGGTGACACACACATTGTTAGCCATTTAAATGGCTTTGACAGGACTGGACGTTCCAAGCTTCTTTCTCAAAGGAGAACAAGGGTGTCTAATCAAAGGGGCTTTTCTGAAAAGCTGTTAATGAGTTCAATGTGCGCTGCTGTGTCTTCGGTGCCAACCCTTCCATACGAGGGCACGGGGATGAAGGAGCAGAGATGTCACTGATGAGACATTGAACAGTTACAAATTGAAAGGGGCACCCGTCCCAGTTACTCACTGCTTTTTCTCCAGACTCGCTCCGGCTTGAGTCACATGGTTTAAAGATAATATTTCCAAGCAGTTTATTGCTGTCAAAGTTGAAAATGCATTATCTGTGAAATCAACAAGGAGGGACTTGATCTTCAGTAAAGGCTGCCGGAGTCCACTTTAGATTTAGCTTTTTCATTTAAAAAAAAAAATCAAGGCAGCGCTTAGAAGAATGGCAGGGAAAGCAGCTGTAAATGCTGACAGTAAAACAAACACGCACTCCCCCTGTTTGAGTTCAGAAGATGCAAATACAATTACGAGAGCTAGTCTTTAGCAAAAGAGCTAACACTGATGTTTAAGTCTGCACCACGAAAGGTTCCAAGAGCAAGCTCACTTTGTTTTCTGTTGCCTTCACACACCCCCGCTGCCTGTAGCTATAATTCTGCAGAGCTTTATTATGTTTCAGTCAGGGCACAGTGCAACGGCAATAAACAACATTATCTGCAGCTGGTAAGCATCAGAAATAAACATATTCTCTTACCTCCAAGCCACCAACTCTGGTAGTTTAAAAGGACTGGAGAAACCCAAAAAGTTACACATCAAAGAGTGCATGTACCAAGCCTTTGTCTTATTCTCTCAAAACAAGCCAGTGGAAGTGGGGACACTCAATCCCTGACTTCTTCCGTTGCCACATAATCTCAAGGAAATGACCTTACTGTTTGTTGCTTTGATTACAGATTCAGAAACAAAAGCCCTTCCAGCTTTAGTTAGGGGATGCAAGATGTTGAAGTCTGATATTTGAAAGGGAGAAAAAAATAAGTTTGGGGTTTCTTTTTTTTTTTTTTTTAAACAATACCCCATTTTTGGATCAAACCAACCCATGAAAATTAAAACCCAACATCTACCAAAGTCGTCATGAATGGGCCAGCCCAGTGGCAACAAATCCTCTTGCTAGGGGTTGGATCCTAGATATCTTCCGGTCCCACTGCCTTGCTGGGACCAGCTGAGGAGTCCCTTTAAATGGGCAGCGGAGTATTTACTGAAGTCAGTATAGCAAGCTCTACGCCATGCTCACCAGGCAGAGGGGGTCAATGAAACAAGCACAGACCCGGGGCTTAAAGCACTGCACTGAGCAAGGAGACCTGAGTTTCGTTCTTGCTTCAGCAGTTTCTGAAGCCCAGTGGATACAGCGTGTTATGCATCTATGGGTAGGACTGGGGAAAAATGTCTCTCGCTGGCCACCGAAGAGCCATATACACACCTCAGCTCTGACAGGCACACCTGCGAACGTTTGATTTACTTGCAGGCACATTTGGGAGGAAAACCAGCGATACCTTTGAGCTGCACTGTTGTACGTTAAGCCAGAACAGCTTTTCAGAGGGAGAGCATGGAAGGGGTGTCGTATGGCACAAAGACTCCCCTTAATGTCTATCAGAATTCTGTGCATGGGCAATGGTAGGGATGTGTCAGAATTAGCACTAACCCCCCATAGTCCTTGATGGCCAGACTAAACTTTGGGTCTAAAGGGTAGGCCTGGCTGTATCTTATTTCTCCAGTCCAAGTAAACAATGCTGCAATGATCGGAAGCTGCCTACATGTAAAGAAGGCTGCATCATACACTCCTAGAGCTTAGAATGTCATTGCCTGGTATGGAAAATGCTTTCTAGCCCCAACCCAAAGTGTGAGCTGTGCTCAGAAACTGGAAGTTAAAGGGACAACTATTAATTTAATTTAATGCTAGCGAGCCAAGAAAAAGCAGAAAGTATTGTTACGGCAGGCATCTCCTCGGGGTTGGGAGGGGGGGCTGCTATTACACAGCATCTGAGCTTGGAAGATTATAAGAAAAAGAACAAGATTTGACTCTTTGGAAAGGCCGTGCTGCAGAGTTAGTTTTTGGTTTGAGCAAGGTTTTATATAAAAGGTAACTTCTGGAAGCATTGCTGAGCAAGCAGCTAAAGAATTCACCCTCTGCCTCCATCTCTGATTAGAGTTAATCCTTGAGGCAGAGTTGCTCTCTAGATAGTGGGGGCATTGGTGTTGGGATGCCATTTCTGGAACAAGGGACTCTCCTGCATCCTCTTTGATCACCTCTGTTCCAGGACTGGAGTTTGTACGTAAACAAACAAAGTTACACTTAGAACATATCTAGACTCTGCCTCACTGGCTCCTCCTCTACTGGGATACTAACCTGAAAGGCCCCCGACATTTGCAACTCATAGGCAAAGGGGCAGGGTTGTGTCAGAAAGAGACACTGGCGTGAGAGGAAAGAGCAACAGTACTATAGGCAGGGAATGTGGTCTGTTCTACTGTAAATGCTGAATGACACTTTAAGAGAGGCTAGGGGGTAAACTATTTGAATAGCTGAAATCCTACCTCCTTTTTATAGGACACAATCTGAGCCTGAAAAATTTAACTGTGGGCACAAATCTGAGGATTTATGCTGTCAGCTACTTGAGCTGCACATGCAGTCAGGTATGTGAGACACAAGATCTCAAAATTTCTCATACAAATATAGGTGCAGGGCCTACAAAAGGAAGACCAGTCTTAGAAAATGTATCACTATATCTTTAGGAAACAATACCCCCTCTTCACTGCAGTGTGCATTTCTTGCAGACACTGGGCCACGTTCTCTGGTTGTGTAAATCTGCACAACACCTTTGAAGTTGCAGTAATTTGTACCATTTGAAAACCCGACCCACTGGCCCCCATATCAACTGGAGCGGTGTCCGAGTATACACTGAGCAAGGACCACAGGATTTAGCCCACTCTGCAGTCAGCTGGTATATTTCCATCAGCACTAGTTGACTTTGGATCTGGCCTCTAAACAGGGTAGGTGGAACTTCCACGACAGTCAAGTAAATGCAGAGTAAGAGAGTCACAGTGCGAACTGGAGAGGAATTTTTTCCCCTCTTAATGCTGATGCTGATCTTTAGTTGCTTGTGCTCAGAACCGTGCAGAGAAAGAGCTATGTACGCATGGGATAGCTCTGCAGTGTTTTTCCCACTTTTGTGTTCCTTATTACCACACTTAAAATAATTAAAAATTAATTAGCCTGGAGCGCATCAACTTGGGCCTGACCCTACTGTCCCTGAAATCAATAGGATGACTCTTAAGCCCAAATTTTCAAAAGCAGCGCTACAGTGGAGTCCCCAGAGGGCCAGGTGTCCACGTGGTTTCCAGTCTCTCATTTCCCAGGCAAAAGCAGGGCAGAGATATCTGGCACCTACTCCTAAGGCCAAAGATGTCATGGTCTTGGTCTGCTTTGGGTCCTCCCTCTCCACCAGGTCCCGACCCTATTAAGAAGCTGCACCTGCAATGTCCTTCAAGGCCAAAATGCCTGGTGTGCCATCCTGGGTCGCTTCCTACTTATATTCTCCTTTGTTTGGGGCATGGTCCCCTGCAGTCCCAATAATCCAGAATTTAATGGAGTTCAAAATGAGCAGAGCCCCACAGGATCTGCTGGTTCTTGCAGAGAGGGTGGAGAAGATCATCTGGGGTCCTCATCAGCACTGTGGTCCCATCTAGGGTCAAACTTTCATCTGGCTTCCAAGAGAAGGCCTTATCTTCCCTTTAGCCAGTTCCCCTTTCTGCCCCCCACCCCAGGCTGGCTAATGAGCTCCTTTTAACCTGCTCCTCTAACCAGAGCTTACACTACAGGCCTGGAGGAATGGCACTATCTGAGCCCTGTATTGTTCTTTAACCCCTTTAGGCCCTACGTAGAGCTTGTACACCCCCGTCATAAGTCCCCAGATCGAGACACCTAGGCTCTGATTTTTAGAGCTGCTCGGCACTTGCAACTCCAGCTAAGATCAGTGGGAAGTGCAAATGTTTAACACTTCTGAAAACAAGGCCTCACAAGTCTAAAATTGGACCCGTAACAATTAGGGTGTCCAATTTACAGACCACATTTAAAAGCACGACTTTTACTGACGTCAGTAGAAGCAGAGGCAACATTGACACACACACACGCGCGCCCCCAAAACCATGAGATTGGCTTAAAACTCTGGGAATTTCAAACACATCGTCTCGGTTCTCTATTTTTCCTTCTGTCTTTTGAGCCTTTAGGGCACACACTGGTCACATCATCACATTTTTTGTTTTCAAATGCAAGCTGAGATTCCCACCTGATCACATGACTCCAGGAGCTCACGCTTTCAGAATAATACCTAGTCTCACAAGGCACATAATGTAATCACGAGATTTAGCAACATTGCAGGAGTAAGACGCTGTTAGCCACAAGGATTCCACCAGTTACAAATCAGGGTTGCATCAGTTAAATGAACAGGTAACAGCAGACTAATTTTTTTTAGTAAAAGATCGTGTTAATTTCTTTAAAAAACCAAGAAACGAGATGGAAACTAGACAGTGAGTCATTTTCCCTTTTAGTAGTGAAAGAAAAAGTGACTGTTGCCGCTGTGATGCCAACTTCTGCCCTGAGTGGAACAACCCGGGTCAGGAATAACAGAGACATGTGGCAAGAAAGAGAGAAGGTTTCAAAGCCTTTGGGAGGATCCCAGCATAGGACTGTGCTGCATAATTTGGTTGCACCCTTAAGGCATATGCAGCTATTCTGGGGGGAAAAAAAAGAATCTGAAATATACATAGTGTGTGCCTGTAACAGGCACCTGCCATTGGATGCAGGGAGATGTAGAGACGTGCAGCCTTTTGACTGGTTACAAGGGCAAAAGTGTTAGGAGTCTAGTAACGAGCTGAGATTCTACAGCTGAGAATGCTGCTGGGAGCAGCATTCCTTTCTAGTGTTTGAGGTTTGCAGCGTCAGGGCTTTCAGTTGAAGCACAATCCATAGCCAACTCTAAGAGGACCACGCCTCCCCCCCAGCCAAATTCAGGTGTCCAAAGAACAGGTGCTCGTTGGTTCACATCAGTCGAGTTATTCATTCACACGGGGCTGAATTTGGCCAAATAGGGTCAATTTTTAAAAACTCACATGTGCAATTTCAAGTGTATTGTGTGGGTGCAATTGCCGCGACTGCTCAAGCAAAGGCGTGTTTGGATTCTCGCTGGCTCTTTGCGCACGCACGCACGCGCACACACACACTGCACCTGCAACTGTGGTAATCACGAGCAATACACTCAGCCATGGGAATGACGCTATCAAGTCAGGTTCTAGTATGCCCTTAGGGGAACCTGCCTTTGTAGAGGGCGGCCACCTTTCTGGTGGGCAAAACACTCTTAAGGAACTGCTTCCTTTTTTTTTTTCCAAACCACAGCCCTCCTTCCCCCTTTTCCCCACACCTCTGTCTGTCCTCCTATTCCTGCTTATTTCTCTGCTCTTCTCTCCTCCTTGGTGCAACTCATCCTGGGAAAAATCCTCTTGCTCTAGCTGAAGTTTAGCCCTGCCGCTCAACAGGAACAGAATTTGATTTTCTGTCCTCTTTACTCCACCTGCCTCCCTTGCTCTCCATCCCTTATTTCCACATCTCCCCCCTCCTCTTCATCCCATTATCCCCCTTTCTTTTTGTTCTCTGCCTCTGCTTTGCACTTCTCTTTATATCTCCATCTTCTATCCTTACATGCACTCCCATTTATGCCTACATGAGCTTCCATCTCTTGACTTCCTCCCATGTGTAACCCATGCATTAGTAGGAGCATTGTCAGCAGATCGAGGGAAGTGACTATTCCCCTCTGTTCGGCACTGGTGAGGCCACATTTGGAGCACTGTGTCCAGTTTTGGGCCCCCCACTACAGGAAGGATGTGGACAAATTGGAGAGAGTCCAGAGGAGGGCAACAAAAATGATAAGGGGGCTGGAGCCCATGACTTATGAGGAGAGGCTGAAGGAACTAGATTTGTTTAGTCCACAGAAGAGAAGAATGAGGGGGGATTTGATAGCAGCCTTTAACTACCTGAAAGGGGGTTCCCGGGAGGATAGAGCTAGGCTGTTCTCAGTGGTAGCAGACGACAGAACTAGGAGCAATGGTCTCAAGTTCCAGTGGTGGAGGTCAAGGTTGGATATTAGGAAAAGCTTTTTCACTATGAAGATGGTGAAGCACATTACCTAGGGAGGGGATGGAATCTCCACCCTTGGAGGTTTTTAAGGTGCGGCTTGACAAAGCCCTGGCTGGGATGGTTTAGTTGGGGTTGGTCCTGCTTTGAGCAGGGGGTTGGACTAGATGACCTCCTGGGGTCCCTCTTCCAACCCTAGTCTTCTATGATTCTATGATTGACCAACGAGTTGCTCATATGCAACATGTTTTCCCATAGAGCAGGTAACACCTCACCCAGGCATCTCAGAGAGCAGAGGACTGGATCTGGAGGGTAAAAATCTAGCTGCCCTGGTCAACGAGCAGCCAAAGGGTAACCTGGGAGTAAAAGACCAGGCCGGTATCATTACCGTTACATCTTGCACTCTCTCAGTGTCTCACTTTGGCAACGTCTGCAGCTTCCTCTGGAAGTGTAGGCATCTGTCTTAGCATGAGCAATAAAGAGGAGTGGGCAGTGAAGCTCTGGGAATGGAAACCTCACACAGCGAGATGATCGTTTACCTATTTTACGTTGGCTCCTGGCCAAATAAATAAATTAAATTAAATAAAATAAAAAAGGTCTCATCTAGCAGTCATATACACAAGAGAACAACGAATAACCCTACAGCTTTATTTATGTATATTGTATATATACAGATATATATATATATTTATATATCTGCAAAGACCTCTGGGTAACTAACAGGCAAAAAGCTAGAAAACAAACAACAGAGCAGGTGGAGAAAAGAGAAACCAAGAATCCCCAACAG
This sequence comes from Mesoclemmys tuberculata, assembly GCA_007922155.1. Taxonomy (NCBI): domain Eukaryota; kingdom Metazoa; phylum Chordata; order Testudines; family Chelidae; genus Mesoclemmys; species Mesoclemmys tuberculata. Next base: position 28,389 of record VOCS01061621.1, on the reverse strand, counting down.
TCTTCATCTCCACAAACTACACAGAAGATGACGACAAAAGAAACGGTGAATCCTGGGTTCACTGAGGACATCAAAGCTTAAAGCATGACCAGCAATTGTTTAAATTTATTGATAAACTAAGAACAACATATTTTCTCCGATATCTTTAACACACTATAGCCTAAATACTTAAAAAAACAAAAAACACCATTCTCCTTCTCTGGCAGGTCTCACTAACGCAAACAGGCAAGACGCTCAATAGGGGATAATACAAGCACAGTTGAACCCCATAAGGTAGGGATTTTCTAATGGTAGAAGCCTCCCATCTCCAGTAACACAATGCCTTCCCCCTCCTCCAGAAAACATTATCTTCTTTTTAGAAGAAAGAGTAAGATCACAAATATTGAACTACCACAAATTTAGAAGCAGAAGTTAATATTAAAATGGATGACAGCTAATTGTACAGCCTGGTGTAGGAAAAAAACAAACAAACCCCATACAGTCAGTAAAGGAAGTGGCACACCAATGGTTTAGAATTTTACAACCAGGAGTAAAAGGTCTGTTATAAGGCATAGGGTAGCAGTCAGGAGACCTGGGTTCTAATCCTCGTTTGACCTGAACCTGGAAACAGACATGTCACTTCATCCCTCTGTGCCTTTATTTCCCCACTCTAAACTGTCTGGACCAGGATGTAGTTTACTCTGTGTTTGTACAGCATCCAACAGAATAGGCCCTCATCTTCACGGGGATTTCTGTAAGACGAATTAATAATGCTTGTAAAAAGTAAATGCAGTTCACAACATTAGTTCATTATGTGTCTGAAATTCCAAACAGACAACACAAGGCCTTGAATGGAGGGACACAAAACAGTTGAAGAATCTTAAATCCAGGTGATTTTCAATGGAGTTACATAATAAATGGGTATTGGATCCTACAAGTGATTAGACACGGAGCTAGAGTGGCAGACAAAGGTTTGGAAAAGAAGAAGTTTAGCAAACTTTTTTTTGTTGTTTTAAAGCTGAAAATAAGCATGTCCCCCTCTGTTCTCTTATTCAGGTTTCTCGTGAAGTTTAAGGAATTGACCTAGAAATGGCTTAGGACCTAACTCTTGGAAAAACTGCCTCTCTTCCCCTTCCATACAGCTACAGTAAGAGATCAGCAAAGACTTTCAATTTAGGCTGGGTCCACACAAATTCGCCACCATCACATCGATTGCTCTGGATCAACTGAGTGGTCTGTACAGATGCGCTCAGTCGATCCAGGAAGCGATGCAGGAAAACCACCCCGGTAAGTGGCATAGCGCTGCGTCAAAGGGAGCGCTGTTCCCTTCGACGCAGCGCAGTGTGGACGGCGCGCAGAGGAGACGCTGCAAAGTCGACGCGAGATACGCAAGTGATTTATGTCACTTGCCTATCTCCTGTCGACTGCTGCCAAATTGCAAAGGTAAGTGTGGACTGGACCTTAGAAAGCACTGTCAGTAAAAATGAGAAAGGGCTCCTATCAGGATATTCTCTGCAGTGGCTTCAATGCCTTGGAATTTGTGCTCCCTCTGCTTTGGAAGAGCCTAGATCTAATGATCTTCAGGGCACGTAGCAATGTACATATTTCTTTTCCTGGGCATTTGAAAATAGGCAGAGGGAATGATTATAAAGATGTTGGCAGAGGGCAGCAATTTCAGTTTTTACATTGCCTGGCTTTGCTGATGTTGGCGTATAATTGATTACACTGCTATACATTTAGATATTAGTTGTCTTGTATATTTATATTAGGGTTTTTTTTTTTTTAAAAAAAAGCATTTGTACAAGTCTAAACAAACAGTAACCTACAGAGAGAGAGAGAATGAATGTGCACATGTGTTTACGTGTGGAACGCTAAGTTAAGCTAATATTTCCCAGTGCTGATAACATTATCCTCTTTTGCAGTTACTGAGAATGTACTAGAATTACTAATGACTAATTAAGATTCAGTTGCCTTAAGAGCGATGCCCTGATTTTTAGGGACAGTAACACTAGGAGCTAAAGATACTGCAATGTTATTTTAAGCACTCCCTATCCATTTGATCTTTACTGAAAGAAGTATGACAGCAACACAGGCAAATGGAAAGACAATAGAAACTCAAAAGGACAAACAGAAATGGAGACACACAGAGTGCTAAAAATTGCCCTAAACTCCATTTATGCAAAACCCCTCAGCCTGTGAAAGGGAATTAACGAGACCTTCAGGAGAAGACTGAAATATCTGTGGAAATGAAATACAAGGGATTCCCCACTGGACACCTCTACAAGCGTTTGTTTTTGAAAACTAACACCAGCGACATTTGAAATGTTAGCGTATTAGTGGACCACGTCACACTGGAAAAAAAATACAGTGAACATAAACGATTAGTGAATAGAGGCCACTGTTTTGAAACTGGCACGGTGACATCTAGAAGGAAATTAGATGAAGTTCATAGTCTGGTTATGAAGTTTGTCTGCTAAAGTCCGGGGTGGGAGGGGCAGTACAAAAACGTATTTCATTGGAACAAACTCTTTCAAACAGAAAATGTTATATCATGAGCTCAAATGGAAATGGGTCTGGCAGAGATATCTGGAAAGTTGTGCTTGGAGAGTCGAATGTGTAAATATTAAATTTAACTCTGAACTGGAAGGTTAATGCTGTTCAGTGCGCACCTACGTTCTCAAAGCTTCAGAAAGTGTCGAAATGGTTTAAAACTTGCTTTCAGCTGTTGACTCAAAAGAAAAGCAGTTTAAAAAGAAAACATTCAGACACAGTACAACCAGTTGTAAAGCCCAAGACACAAACACACAAAGTATTTCTGAAAGACGTAAGTGCATTAGTTCAAATCCCTTTGCACCAATTGCAAAAAGCCAAACTGGCCTATAGCCACAGCAAAGGTTTTTGAACGTGCTACTCATGATTCTGGGTGCTCAACTCGAGACACTTCTCAGGGATGGGTGCTCAGCACTTTTTGAAAACCAGGATGCTTTAAAGGTGTCATATGTTGGGCATCCAAACATGGGGACACAACTCAGTGGTGACTTTTGAAAGCCTTGGCCTATCAGGCTGGAGGTAGGTGTTCTGAAGACACACATGAGCAAAGCACCGACCAGGGGGCTGTATTCTGTAAGGTGTTGAGGGCTCTCTCTCAAGTGCTGGACATCTTTAAACTCCTACTGCCTTGAGCATTCCACACTTCTCAGGATCATGCCTCTTGAACAGATTCTCTTGTCTTCTATGATCTTGAAAAGGCAAAAGCTAGCCTCTCACATTTTTGGGCAACATTTGCAAGAGAAATAAACGACAGGGTGCGGCAGTACAGGAAACGAGTTGTTAGAGCAGTCCAAACTAACTAGCTTTGCACCAGAGGAAGCAGAAATCGTCCATTTCCTTTCTTATTCCTCCACCCCAAATTAGGTGTGGAGCAGACACGGGGAGTGCCAATCTTCTGCACTACGCTTCATCAGCAATTTCTTCGCCTGACCTGGAGAAAACAACCTTCCCGAGGTTAAAATGAGCTTTGTAAACCACACGAGTTCAGCATCTGGACATTAGCCTTTGACAGACATAAACTGCTCAGTTATACAGCTGATTTCAGAAGTGCCTCTTCCCTACTGTTTTTATGTCAGACATATGTTTATAACAGTGCCTTGTATTTTATTGCACAATTTTTCCTTGGGCCTCAAAGGGTCTCTTCTGATACGCACTTGGTACTCACGCCTGCACGTGCTCTCTTCCAACACTAGCAGCAGAGCACGCAGTCAGTAGAGTTTTCGCTTACAAAACTCAGTTTGCCCAAATGGGCTCAGAGCATGAAAAATCTATCGTTGGAAGAGCAGGTGCTAGGGATGGAAGAGAATGATCTGGGATGCACCAGTGCAACCCAGTTTGGGGTCCCAGAGATAAGCAGGTCAGTAACATGACAACCACTACGTGGGATACATGTTCGTACAGCAGGTTCATGTGTCCAACATCGCTCGTTAGTCTCAGAGGGTCTCCATTATCATTTCCCAGTAGCCCTGCTACCAGCTGAGAGAGCTATAGATATTACTGCAAGGATGTCATGTCCACTTTCCCTCCCTCCCCAAACCAAAGGGGTATCTGCTTGGAGACTTCTAAGCTGCATTTTTTATTTGGGATTTTGTCCAAGCCCTACTGGTATTAGCTCTTATTAGCTTGGCACAATTGCAAAGAATATCCGTGCCACTTCATCAGTACTTTGTACCTTTCGATGATGTTTCCTAGGATAGACTCCTGGATGCTCTATGCCGCATGTAAAAGACTAGCTTCCTTGGCATACAGATTCAGTTCTCTGTGACAGAAGAAATTCATGTACAGTACATTTTCTTCTTTTATCCAGGGTTCAGAAGTTATTTAAGCGGGGTATAGAACATCAGGTCCCCTGCTTAGTTCACAGGAATTCCTCCAAATAAATAGGGCTGAGCAAATAAACATCCTTGCTCTGTTGGCAAGGCTCAAGTGATTGCAGACCCCTGGGAAGGAGACTTCTCCAGGGCCTCCCCAAGCTCCTCCACTGCGGATTCTCTGTGTGAAAGAACGACTGCCAATTCTGCGTCAGGGTCCAAAGTGAGCGAGTCCCTGCGTGCAAGCTCCATGTTGCATGGGTGCCACTGTACAGTCAGTTCAGGTTTCAGAGGCAAATTTCTGTGGTGCCACCACCGAAGACAGAGGCCTCCAGGTAGCTGACAAAGAAGGTTAAAAAAAAAAAAAAAAAAGATAGCTACTATACAAGGTAAGACCCTTATGCAAGGAGAGGGGATTCTGTCGCTTTCAGACGAAGGCTCTGTCCATGTGACAATCCCCTCACCAGACAAGTTGAACCATGTAGGCGAGAGCCCCCAGTGTAGGAATTCTAGGGGAAGTCAACTCTCTTTTTAGATTAAACATGGCTGTTGGGTTCATGGTTGAATACTCATGGCACCTCATTGACCCATCAACTGAGCCTTGCAAGATGGTCATGAAAATTTACCAGGCCAAGAAACGAAATCCTACTGGCCCTCCCTTTACCACAATGATTTATAGTGATGAAAAAACTAAGGGTGTTTCACCCACTTGAAAAACAGAAGTTACTGGTCCCAGGTTAGTAACTGAACCCAAAATATTGAGGTATGTAAATCTAATCGCCCCTCAACTCTTCATAGGTAAACAGCAACTCTAATACCATCCACTTCGTCTTAAACCGTATTTACTCTGAGAATACCACTGCAGCTAGGCTTCTTAATTGGTCGCAGCTGCTCGCTAGTTAAACCAGGCACGTCCTGGAAATTGAGATACAGGATAAAATGTTCGATGCCAATGAACAAATTGCACCTTCTGTATTTTTATGAAGACGTGACTATTGCCAAATCCTTTGTATATGGCCTTATTTCACCCCGGGAATATTATCACAGATGAAGTCCGGAAGGCTGTGATCAGTTCCATGCAATCAAAATCCTTTTTCCATCTGCATTAGGTGTCTGTACATTTCCACTCACTATAAGAAGGATGAGTAAAAATTCACCTTTACGTCATTCACCTGCCAGAAATACTTTCCTTTGGGCTCCATTACAGAGTCCTTCACCATTTTTTTCATGTATTTATCCTCCCAGAGCCTCTGGGAGTAAGGGAGGGGCTGTTATCCCCATTTTACATATAGGGAAACTGAGGCACTGAGCAGCTAAGTGACTTGTTGCCATCAGATGGAGTCTGGGGCCACAAAGGAACACGAACCCAGCCCTCCCAAGTCCTAGGCTAGTGCCATAACCACTGGATCATCCTTTCTCTCTGAGAGACCTGATCACATACAGGCCAAGGTTCAATATGACAGAGGCTTAGGTTTCTCAAGTTTCTTGCCAGCGTCACTCCACCCCTCCATGGAGTTACACCATGGTAAACTCAGAGCCCTGAATTAAGCCCTACAGCTATACATGCAGTGTCATGTTGCCCAGGTCCTTGGGAGCCCAGGCATCCAAATGAATCATTCCATGCTTCCACAGTACAAAAACCCCACCACTCCCAATCAAACTATGTTTTTAACGAGATCCTCTGGTATATCTCGGACGTTCAAGCACCTATCCGTGGCATTTCATAGTTATGGGCTCGGTCCTGCTCCCACTGGAGTCAATGGGAGGATTGCCGATGACTTCAATGAGAGAAGAGCCACAACCTAAAGCAAGGGATTGTGAAGCATCATTCATGCAACCCCAAGGAAGGAAACGTTCAGTGTAGCCATTCAACTGTTTCCTACATTAATAACGAAAGCCTGAATGATTATAACGCAACCCAATTTAAAAATCGGAGAGCTGAAACCTGATTTGCGTAACCAGAGGGTGGGCTGGGTACACCTGTAAGGCCAACATCCAGAGCAAGCATTCCCTGACGCGTTAGGCTGTTTGGCCTGCCCACATGTCTATTGGCTGTCCTTTCCCCAAAGGGGCGTGGCCAGGCTCCTCCCACAACTGCTGGGCAGATGTTACATTTTTCCCCAAGCACGCATTGTCCCTTCTGAGGCTTGCTCCTCTGTCTGCCGCTGCTGGGACCACATCTTTCACTGGCACTCCAGTGCAGGGCAAAGACACAGCTGACTCTCCAGTAGTAGGACGCGAGTAGATGCAGAGCGCACACCAAGAATGCGTTGGCAAAGGTTTCTTTGAAAGGACACCCCACGTGCCTTCTCGGTAGAAAGAGAATCACATGATGGTAGGATCAGAGGGCTAGGCTATTCAAGATATAAGCAGATTAAACCCTCTGCACCAACTGTAACGCTCAGCAGCTTTTGACCAGCTTTATCCATGGCTTCTAAAAGTTTTCAAATAAAACTTTTAAAGCCCCTTTCGTAAAATACACAGTTTAAGTCCTTGCTCAGACGGTCTACGCTGCCGAGCCTATGTTGGCATGACTATGCCGTCACAGAAAGAGTTTTTCTTTTGGTGTAGGATCACCACATCCCTGGGTGATGTAGTCTTTACTCAGGCAAAATTGCTCTAGGTGGGAATTTTGCTATTCTTAAGGAGCAGGATTTTGTCTTTGTAAGGATGGAGTAAAAACCAAAAATGTAGGTCTGGGTCCCATATACCTTTTAATGCACCCTGAGGAGTCAAGGCAGTTCGGTTGCCACCCTTCACTGGAATGGTATTTGAGGACATGAGGTACATCTCTATGGCCATACAAGTGTCATTTTGCTGGGCATATGTCATAAAAGGAGTTTTATGCAATGTGGCCAGGTGATGTTCTAACACTCAAAAGACCTGCCTTTATTTTAAAGCAACGCTCCCATTTGTGGGCATAACCGAGAGTTAAACAATTCAAACATTTCATAGGTAGGGGCAGATTTCCACTTTACGTGGCTGTCAGATGGAGATTACATAGCGATATTTTGGAGAATAGGATCCCTACCCACTGCGTCGTTTGCTAGAACACAAATGTATGGGGAGGGAGGGGGATATCACTGTAATAAACGTTTATGCCTATGGTGGGATCAGACAAAATCGCTGCCTTACAAATCAGGAAAAACGAAAAACAACTGCCAACAAGCACCAGCTCCAAACTGTGAATGGATAAGACAATACTTGCAAATATGTTTCTGTTTTTTTGTCTGCAAGACAGGTGTAAAGGGAGTAGCAAAGAGAGTCTCTGCTAAAAGCAGACTTGAAAGTACAGTTATTTCAGGACCAATTTTGGTCACCTATGGATAACCACCATTTCATGATGCAAAGTATTAGGGTAATATGATAGATGATGATGGAACTTTCCTTAATAACTACTCAGGAAATGCACATTAAAAAAATAAGCTCCAGTTTCTCCTTTTTTATCTTGGACAATCGGATGCAAATGCAGGCTATGCGTGGACTTAAACCGATCCGATTCAAAGTATAAGAGACTGTGAGAGCAACTAACCAGTCTCCTAAAAGGCTATGACAGAAAGGACATTCAATCTCAAAAAGCAATTTTTTTTAAACCGTCAGGCTGCAAGATGTATTTTACACAGCACCAACCTCTCCAACAGTGAATTTACAACACAGACACACAGTGCCGACTGAATCACTTGAACAGAAATATTTAACGACACCTCAGACTCGTAGATTTCAAATCTAACTAGTTATTTTAAACACAAGGGAGGCTGGCAGCATAACTCTAGTGTGATGCGGTTAACCACTACAAACATGCTGTCTTATTAAATTACTCTTTAATCACGTTATCTACACACATGCCGCTTCTAGGAATTAGTACATTTCTGCTAGACAATACGCTGGCATTTTTCAAATGAAACAAAGATTGCCATGGGTTTACCTGATAAACTTCTCTGAGACCACACCATGTTCTCATCACCTGATGGCAAGCTCTCACTCTTTCTGTATACCACCTCCTTAAAGTCGATACTGTCAAGTTCCACACAAACCGGCTACCGGTGAAAAGCAGATCTTCCACTCCGCACATGAACACTGAAGCCATGATCTAACTCTTTCAGAATCCCTTTTCAGAACCCTCTCTTCCTGCCTCACGCTGCGTCCTCATTTAAACGCCTGCCGTTAGAGCAGCTTCATTTTATACGGAGTGCAAAGGGTCGGGGTGTTGCGAGAAGTCAAGGTCAAATCTTAAAACAAACTCCTCTTTCACTCTGCTTCCTGGGCAGACACCGAGGCATGCCCTGGGTGTTGCTTGAAGTCCAGCCAACGGCTGCATTGGCTCACCCCAACCAGAAGCTCACACAGCAGCCTTGTACTTCTTAACAGCTTATATAAATCTCTGTTAAGCTTCTGTAGCTACCACTATGTATTCTAATTAAATTTTAACCCCTTTTCCATGTGCCCTGACAACCACCCCATTTATAGAGTACAGGAAAAGAACTAGACGTAGTCCTGAGTGAGTGTCTCCTCCACATTTTGACACTCAGCAGGCACTACACATATACCTATTGCAGAGTGTGTACACACACAGACACACACTCTCTCTCACTCTCTCTCTCCCCTCCTCCTCCTCCCTCCATCACCTCATTATCTGCCTGAAAGGGAACAGCACTGTCATCGGTTCCTTCTGGCTTATCTGTTGATCAAATAGTGCATTAGAAATCCTGTTCTAAACACCTTCAGAAGTAACACATGGAAAATCACATCAGAGGAGCTCTCGCTGCAATAAATATATTAATGTCTCTGTTAGCGTGGCTCTCGGAACCCACAAACAACGTGAGGCGCGCATTCCCCTGGACAACACATTTCACATTACCGTCTGCCTCCTGCGTGGTTATTGCACCTTGTAATGCTGAACGGACCGTCAGCCTGCTAAAGAGACAGCATTTTGATCTACTGTTCAATGAGCGTAATCCTATTAATGCAGCCCTCTTGGCATTAGGAAAACAAACAGCAACCTGGAAGCTGAGCCCGTCACAAACAGACCACAGCAAATAAACATGTTGAAATAATAGCCCACAAGAGAATCACAGGTTTGCCTCAACCGTCAGTATAAAATTAGGCAGCAGTTCTACCTGCTGAGGTTTTAACTCTTAATGCCAGAGAATTACACCTTTTGTTTGCAGACTATTCCTTATTAAAAGGCTATAGGGAGCTGCCCCGAAACGGAAGAAATCAAAGCGGTTACATTTTTTAAAAAAAGAATTCTCATGGGATTTGATCTTTCCTAGCTTTTTGGGGAAAAACTGCTGGGGGTTCCATGTGCCACCCCCGTCTTTACCCGAAGAAAGCAGTCAGCGTGTAGGTTTTGGCTGTAATCCCTAAAAACACACCTTCTCTGGAAAGGTCCCTTTCCTTGGACAGCACAATGAACGGGAAGTGACAGAGCAGTGCACAGCTGAAGCAACAAAGCAAGGTGTGTACAGAATTGCTGTTGCTTCCTTATTTTGGCAATAGTTTGGCGCTGGATAGTTGCAAGACCCCAGTCAAAATGTTCACTGATTCATTTCACATATACACTGATTTATATGGTGGCAGTACTGGGACATACGACAGTGTGAATTGCCAAACAGACCAGCAACACGGAATGCAAGTACTATCGATGGGAAAAAGCATAGAGCAAAGTCTCTGTTTTTTGGGAGAAGAAAGAATCAAGGGAGAGATGGGAAAATGAGCTAGGAACTGCTCAAGAAAAGCCAGCTGAGCTATGCAGAGAAGAGCAGCACAACACGGAGGAATAGACAAAGGCATAGCTAGTCGACTTGCTGGATTCTGACAGCCAGAAGCGGAACCATGATCTAGGTTCGCAGAGAACATCCAGCTGATTGGCAGAGGGTCCAGCAGGCGGGGCAAATCTTCGAGTCAACTCCCTGGGAAGAACCAAGGAAGAGACTGACCATCCAGACTGTCCATCACTGCAATGGGGACTAGGGACAGACCTACAGGTAGACCAAGAGAGGATACAGCTGGCGGGGGATAGACTTCATCTGGGAACCCAACTACTTGAAGACTGGGAGTGAGGTTGCAGACTGAGAGAAACTGAGCCAGCATGAGCAAGAAGATAAAGACATGGGTCATCACCAACACCTTGAGATGGAGAGGCTGTGTCAGCAAAATCCTAATTCAGTAGGTGGAGTCCAACCCCAGGTACCTCCTGGTGGGTGGCAGAGACTCCAAAGTATGTCCTCACTTTAAGGAAGGGGCTAACATAGATGTGCTTCTAAGTGTTTTTTGAAATGGGGTGTGCATTGAATAAGGTGGGACTTAGGTGGCAGGACACCAGGTTCCTAAATAGAGGGTAGGGGGTGCCAGAGGGAAGGTCTGTGCCCGGAGAGTGTGCCTAGGGACCTGGAGACTGGGACAATGACTAGACTTGATTCAGGCTCCAAAAGTCTGAGACATACTGGGGATCCAGAGCACAGAGGCTTGTGTTCCCCTCATATCAGTCCTAATGAGAGGCCAGAAAGGGGCATACGGCAGGAGCAATGATGCAAATGTTGATTTAATGCAGACTTTGAGGGACTAAACCTTTTTGGTAACTAAGCACACGAACACAACAGAACGCCCCTTTGTGCAAAATTCCTACTTGAGCTTTGTTAGGGTGTTTGGAACAGGAGGAGAGGTATCTTCCCAAACAGCCACAGGGCCTTCTTGTAGAAACATAACAAGGACCCTACAAAGGAATTAGCCCCTTGTTACTGATGGGTAAACCAAGGCTCAGAGAAGTTAAGGGGCTCACTGAAGCTCACACAGACATTATCGGACCCACTAGATCACCATGTCTCTTGAGGAAGTTACTTGGGACCCAATTTTTAGAAATGCTGCAGCTCCCAGAGATGCCAAGCAGAACGGTGGGAGTGCAGCACTTCTGACAAATCAGACCCTCCTGGCCTTATTTCTCTCCCCGCCATCTTTAAAATGGGTGCAATGATGCATAGACCTGGCTTAACACAAATAATTCAACATGGGGGAGGCTTCCTTTCTTGGAAGCCCAGATTAAGATAACTGGATCAGCAGGCTAAAAGTGGACTAAGAAGTAAATGGGTCAGTAAGCTAAGGCGGGAACATCTGAGCTAGCTAAGAGAAGAGCGGGAACAACCAGGAGACTGTTCACTAAGAACAAGGTAAAAATGGACAAGAGAAGTCAGGAGGGTAAAGAGGAGGTAAAGAGTAAAGTCGAACATGGCCAAGGCACGGACAGAGCATGCTGTACAGGGACAGGCTCTTGCAAAGCAATCAAGCCAATCCCAGAACATGGGATGCAGTGTGTTGTAAATGCAATGTGATATGTCAACGTATACCAAGGAAGAAGATTTCTGTGTAACTGGACATGTGGCATGCCCTGTACGGACCCCCTCCACTTAAGCCTGATCAGCTGAAGTGTAGTTTAATTGTATGCCAATAAAGAAACCTCAGTGAGGAGCTGAGTACTTGGGAAGCAAATGAATAAGCAGATTTGAGGAAAGTGATTATTCCCCTCTATTTGACATTGGTGAGGCCACATTTGGAGTACTGTGTCCAGGTTTGGGGCCCCCCCTACAGAAAGGATGTGGACAAATTGGAGAGTCCAGAGGAGGGCGACAAAAATGAGTAGGGGGCTGGAGCACAAGACATATGAGGAGAGACTGAGGGAACTAGGCTTGTTTAGTCTGCAGAAGAGAAGAACGGGGAGGGATTTGATAGCAGCCTTTAACTACCTGAAAGGGGGTTCCAGGGAGGATGGCACTAGGTTATTCTCTGTGGTGGCAGATGACAGAACTAGGAGCAATGGTCTCAAGTTGCAGTGGGGGAGGTCTAGTTTGGATATCAGGAAAAACTTTTTCACTTGGAGGGTAGTGAAGCACTGGAATGGGTTACCCAGGGAGGCAGTGGAATCTCCATCGTTAGAGGCTTTTAAGGTCCGGCTTGTCAAAACCCTGGCTGGAATGGTTTAGTTGGGTTGGTCCTGCTTTGAGCAAGGGGTTGGATTAGATAACCTCCTGGGGTCCCTTCCAACCTTCATCTTTTAAGATTCTAGGGTCTTGGAGGCTACTGAGTGGATAAGATCTCAGAAGCTACTCCACCATACCAGTGCCCTTGGGTCGAGTTGTCTGGAGCAGGTAACGTATAGGCCCCAAGTGTGACAGTTGCTACCTACGTTAAGGGAAATGGCACTAGAAGGGCTCATGGGTTAAATCTGAAGAATTAACTGAGTACCATGCTGGAGAAGTAGGTTAAATCTAAAGGTGGACCTTGTGGAGTAGGGGACTAGGTGGCCCCTATGGATTGGAACTAGATGTTTCAGGGGGACACAGAGACCAGGTATAAAAGGAACTCCAGGGAGCAGTATTAAAGGGGAAGGGGAAAAAAAGAATGCTTAGCAAAACACAGCAGAGGTCCGTTAAATGCCATAAATAAATAAGTTATTGGCAAAGCACAGCAGAGGTCTGCTAAATGCCACTAAAAGGTCTCAGAGGCTTTAATCACAAGGTTTATCAGAGGCAAAAATCTCACCTCAATAGGAATTAAGGTGCCGTTGGCTCCAAGTGTTATTGTCCCTACTTTAAATTGGGTGGGGGAAATATACACCTGTGCTCCAGAGTTAGGGAAACCTGCGGCGTCTGGGGCCGCCCCTGGAGACAGGATAGTCCACTGCTGCTCAGGCCAGTTCTAGTATTTACGTCTACATCTCAGGCTGGTTGCAGGCAGGAGTGGAGTTCCGGGCTGAGCCAGGCTAACGTTGGATTTTTGGCTGTCCTGGGTTTCCCCCGTCTCCCTCCCCACAAGAGACATTGGAAAGAAGGCACCAGCGCTGAGGTGGTCCGGGGCAGGCACCTAAGAGGGAGCAGAAATCCCCCGCCACCTTCTGTGGTGTGAGGACATGCCAGAGCAGCTGCTGTCAGTTGGCCCCCGTCATTGGCGCACTGTTAAAGGGACTCTACCCCCAGCACAGCTCCTAGCTGGAGACAGATGGAACCCTTTTATTATGCAGTGCTGTAGGTGGCCGCCTCTGCCTTACACGAGACCCACGTCTGGGCTTCCAGCCCTGTGCCCTTTCCTCTCAGTATTTCAACATGTGGGGTGGCCTGGGAAGGCATAGCTCAGAGGGGAAGTGCAGAGCCTTTTCAATAGTTCTTCACAGTCTCCGCTTTCATTTTAAAATTACATCTCTATCATTCGTGGCTGGGAAAAGATTTGCACAAGGTGAAGGAAGCGTGACCCGTGCAGAGACTATCCCTAAGCCGTCTGAAACCATCTCTCTGAAGTGTGAATTTTCCCACTCCAGTCTTGTCTATTCTGTACAGATTCTTAAACTGTGCTCATCAACATAGCAGCCGAGCACCTGCCAGTAGTACAATGTGATCCCCCACCCATCACGTGTTTGTTCTGTCACACTCCCCCCAGCGGAAGAAGCATGTGCTTGTTTTGGTAGGGTTTGGGGCTTTTTTAATTTAACACACATGCGCATCATGTAAGAAAAAGGAGGGAGGAAGGATCAAATGAGGAAGATCTGCACCAGCGTTCCCGAAGTGTGGTGCACCGGAGAAGCACGGAAGATGGATAAATTAAGCTGTGCAGGTGGCAGAGGCAATGTTGGTTTCATCTTCCTGGTGGTGGAGGGGAAGGGGAAGGCTCAGCTTTCAACCGTTTGGGAAACGCTACCTTAGAGACCTTGCGACCCAGGGGATTCCCCCTCCTCCAGCATGAAACAGTCTCTTTTGTTTTGTGTTTTTAAAGGATGTCAACTTCAAAGTCGAAAGAGACAACACTGCAAAGCGTGTGTTTCCATTTCCCAGCGACGGCAAAAATCTGTAGCAGGATGCTTCCCGTCAAGTAAGTCGCAGCGAGAGAAAATCTGCATCCAGATAATCATCATTCCCTCAGGTAACCCCGCCTCACAAAGGCACCACCAGAAAAATCTTCCATGGCCTCAGTGCATAATGGTCTGTTCCTCTCCGAGTTTAAATATAAAACGGAGAACACAAGAAAACACAGTTTCAATCGTTTTCAAGTTCCACTACCAGCACAGCTTTGTAGTTTAAGAAAATGCTGATTGAGAGATGGAAGAATAATGTCGTTTTGAAGGGGGGAGGGAGAATCCCAGTCAACTGAAAATTAAAACATTTTTAATCCAGATCTGTTGTCTTAACGCCCTTTTTGGTTTTCATTTTTACTTAATTTCAGATGGCCAGGAATGTAAATTCAAGAACTTTCCCATTTAAGATAGTGAGAAAGTTTGTTTTTAAATGAATTAATCTGTCATCCGTGGGATCTTTTTTTTTTTTTTTAATTGGATCAATGTATACGTGGCCTAGTTACTCCTTATGCTTCCCAATCACTTCGTACATCACCCTCTGACAGTCTCATTTTTTTAATTTACTCGTTTGGATGGATTTCATAAAACACTCAGTAAGGTAAATGCCTGATCGCAAGAACTAGGAGTAGGAGACTGTAAAGCCGTCCCTTGCCATCCCCCCAGCTCCTGTGCTCTCCCAAACAGGGAGAAAATCACGCCACGCCATGGGCTAGAGTTTGACTTTGCCAATACAACCATGCAGGGAGCGGAAACCTTTTCATACCCTTCTTACAATGGGTACCTAGACCTTGGGTCCAGACAGAGAAAATTTCACTCACCCTCTTGCTTCCTCTCTGGAGACAGCGATTGGGGAGGATGGGGAAAAAGGTGGAGTCTTGGCTCCATCCTGCTACTTGTTGGTCAGAGCGGAGTCACCACAAGGTAGGCGCAATATAATCAGATACTGGTATAGGTCATCAGCAAGTTACTGTCCCTTGGAAGCAACGAGGGAAATTGTGACAACAGGTGTGCCTGAGTTCCACAGCATCCCAGGGCAGGTGCATTTCTTGCTCAGGGCTGTTTCCAAAGGCACAATCTAGCCTCGTACGGTGAATTTTATCATCAATAATTCTTTGCATGCCCTATGGCACTTGCTCAAAATGCTCTGCAATCCAAATAAGCCTCCGTGCACTTGTGATGTAGGAACATGTCATTGTTCTCACTTTGCAGAAGGCGGAACTAAATCTGGGATAAGCAAAGTGACTGGCCACGGTAACACAAAAAATCTGTTGCAAAACTAACAGTGGAGGATTTAGGTATCTTGATTCCCATTCTTGGGACTTCACCACAGACCTGTCCTTCCTGCCTACGGTAAAGGTAAGAAACAAGCAATGGTGTGGATGAGCAAGGAAGAGCAAGAGACAGTCAAGGGGAGGAAAGGCTATAAAGCATCAGCTCAGAGATGGACTGGGCAGAGGGACGAAGGCAGTGAAGGGTATAAAACCAATATATCATTGTTCTACCACAAACTATTGCATGCGAGAAGGATCAAAGAGTACTATACTGGGGAAGAAGAAGCAAAAGCCTGTGAACCTTGGACACTGCACTTACCAATGGGAAAAAAATGAATCAAGTTTAGGATGGAAGGGTAACAGTTAAACGTAATTCAGAGGTGTTTTGTAGGGGCTGAGCCAGTATCTACAGAAATCAATGGAAATCTCTCTCTTCACTTCTGTTGGCTCTAGATAAGGCTCTGAAGGACTAGTCAGGGTCCCTTTGAAATACTTTTCTATGTAAAATTCGGATGCCCTCAGTGTAAAATGGATATCACAAAAATATAGCAGAAGGTAACCACTATGATACCCAAAAGAGTAACCAGATTCTATTCTAGAGGGGAAAAAAGCCATCAAGAAGTGACTTTGTAGAGGTACCCATCATTTTGAAGGCAACAGAGATGACAGATGTTACACATCTATTTGATCTACTGTCATTTGAACAAGGGTCATGGATTCTTGTTAAGGAATAACTGCGCATGACAAGAATTTGAGGAAAATGCCCTTAAATAAAGAAAAGAACACCTCAGAAAGAAACAAATACTGTGGATTAGAACTGCTAAGTCCTCAGGAGGAGATGATCCGAAGTGGGTTTTCATGGCTGCCTTCCACGCTGATGAATCCTGTGTATAGAGCTGAATTAAACTGTGGGTCCTCCGAACTGTGGCCTATCATTAACAGACACAATCCACCTGCACTGAGTAACAGGAGTATCAATCAATAGCAAAAGGGTGGGTGGTTGGGGGTTCCTTGTCAAGGATACAACACCAAACAGACTCGAGCCCCCACCCAGTCAACTGGGAAATCGTACACTATCCCCTGGGCGTCCCCAAAAGGCCATACTTCCCCTCTCGCAAGCACAGAGCCTGAGTGTAGAAAGTAAACCTTCTGATAAAAGGAAGGAAGTAACACAGCACTGCTTCAGGAAAACAGTGCGAACACAATTCATTAACCCAATGAGCCAGACCCACCCCGCCCCCGAGTACATGGGGTGTGCCCTTTGCCTCTCCCCTTTTGCTTTTCTGCCCCACTGACCATCGTAGTTGCACTGTCCACCTCTCAGTTGTTGGGGTCAGCTCCCGCCACCTGTGGCCCGGCCCCCCTCCCGCCACTGTCAGTCTCCTGGGGTTTCCCAGTTTCCCCAGTAACTTCGGTTCTAGTGAATTTAAGCTTTTCGTGATTTCAGCTCTCCGTCCCCGGGAAACCCCCTGCCGACAAAGAAGTTCTGTCCCTGCTCTGAGTCCTGGGGCTCCCGTTGGACAGATGGATCCAGCAGAGCAGAGAGTCCCTGCTCTTTAACAAAACAAGACGACTCCAGGAGTGATCATTAGTTCTATCTTTTAACCAACCGTGGGAGGGCAACATTTCACGACCCCTGCCATTAACCCAAGAGCAGCCAGACTGACCATTTCCCATCATGCTCAGCACCTAGGTGTGCTTATGCAATCATGCTGAGCACCGAATTGTACACATGCAACACAGAGTCCATGCAAATTAAGTGCCCCCCTTTCAGTTGGCTGACCGGAGAGGGGGTGGGGGGCACTCATATCTTGCTTACACAGGATTAATTTAAACCAGACAGACACACGCAAGCCTGATCATTTGAAGTAGCAGACTGGTGGATAGAAAATG
Source organism: Mesoclemmys tuberculata (assembly GCA_007922155.1). Classification (NCBI taxonomy): domain Eukaryota; kingdom Metazoa; phylum Chordata; order Testudines; family Chelidae; genus Mesoclemmys; species Mesoclemmys tuberculata. The sequence continues at coordinate 11,047 of VOCS01061621.1, read as the reverse complement.
GTTTTAAACATCGATATTTTAAACCAGTGGTTTTCAACCAGGGGCACGCGTATCCTCGGGGTACACAGAGGATTTCAGGGGATACATAAAGTCAACTAGGTATTGCCTAGTTTTACAACAGGCTACACAAAAAAGGCAGTCAGTACAAACTAAAATTTCATACAGACAATGACTTTATACTGCTCTCTCTACTATAGTACAAAGTATAAAGTACAACACTTATATTCCAATTGATTTACTTTATAATTATATGGCAAAAATGAGAAAAGTAGTAATTTATCAGTAAGTGTGCTGAGACGCGCTTGTATTTCTGATTTTGAAAGCAAGTCATTTTTAAGTGAGGTGAAACTTGGGGGTATGCGAGACAAGTCAGACTCCCGGAAGGGGTACAAGAGTCTGGGAAGGTTGAGCGTCACTGTTTTAAACCAGACCTTGTTGTTATTTCGAGGAGCAGGTTTCCCTTTCTGAGTAGATTAAAAGCTCTCTGCATAGTTCTCCCCATAGCAGAGGAGAGACCAAAAAACCCACACCGATAACCCAGGCAATGCAAGTGCACCATGCAGATGGTATGAAACAGAAGACTTCTGCGAGGCTCTGATCAGGGCTTTGTGAAGATAGGTAATTCTGTTTCATGAAGGATTTTGATTTATTTGAACTTGGGTTTCATTCAGGTTAAGACCAAACCCCCAAAATTCTCTGTGAAAGGGATGGATGGAGTCTTGGTGCCGAGGCAATCCGCCTGGCAGACTGCCCTAAGACCACAGATTCTGGAAGCCCTGAATCCCCAGCCTGAGACAGACCAAGTCTGGGCAGACAAACAGGTTGGGCTCCATCAGAACTTCAGCAAAATCAGGCTGGCTGCTAAATGCTCCCATTTCACTCCACCAGTGAATGCCGGCGAAACAACGGCTCGCTTGAGTTTTTCCCAGGACCAGCTCTCCTTGCGCGCCAGCACCGCACCACTTTAAGAGAGACCCCGTTTAGAATTTGCCCTATAAAATATTGATTCAAATGACTTTTGACACACCGGGAAAGAACCGCAGGATTAGCTGTGAAAGAGGACATCTGCACATTGTGTTAATTAAAGTCACACATGTCTAACGCGCTTCCATCCTCCCCTGACAAACTTGTCGAGCTGTGAGCGCTAATGCAAATAACCCCAACCCAAAAGAGAAACAACTTTTCAACACGCCTTTTGCCACAGTCAGGTCCCTCATCAGCTTAGTAAAGATAATTTTCACTATGTAACCCCTTTTAAACACCTGCGACCATCTATAAGAAAAACGGTAGCCTACACACCAAGTTCTACCAAGAGATCATCCATTTTGAGTGCAAGCTCTTTGGGGGCAGGGACCTCTTTCTTCCCTGTGTTTGCACAGTGCCTAGCACAATGGGATCCTGGCCCCATGTCTGTGGCTGCTAGGTGCTATCAAAACACAAATAATAAACATGATCTAAATGAATAATATCATCACACTGGTCCCTTCTGGCCTTGCAATCTATGAATGAATATTAATCAGAAGAGATGAGATGGTGAGAACTGGCAACATTGTACAGTGTTCATCGAGCAATGTCGTTTGAATTGGATGTTCCTTGTGCCAAATACAACTGTAAGTAGGGATAAGCAGGCTCTATTACGCCTTGAGATTCTGGTTAGAGCTCGTACCCTGAAATTGGACTGGTTTTTCAGCGAAGTATTCTGGTTGAAAACAGAACTATTTCGATTCAAAGTGGTGCCATGGTGCCTCTTGGGAGTTGTAGTTCAGGTGCCTTACACTCGGATTCTCCTTTATGGGCCAGACTACATCCCCCCATGATCACCGCCTCCCCTCCCCAAGAGATAGTTCATCATGGTTGTCTCTGGATGTGGTTCATCATGAGAGCTGTAGTACAGCCAGAGGGCCCGGCCCATAGAGGAGAATCAGAACATAAGGCACTTGCATTGAACTATAACTCCCATGAGGCACTGTGGCAATAAAAATATTTTGTTTTTTCAGTGAAATATCAAAATTCTCCACAGATAATAGGTATTTTTCCTGAAAAATTTCATTTAGTCAAAACCCAATTTTCCAACCAAAACACAGTTTCAGTGGACAATTTTCAAATAGCCCTAGTTCAGATGCCACAGTGATGGGCATGGAAAAGAATCTAGGCAATAAAGGCAGATTCTCTCTCTCTGTCACTACTTACACACGGTGGGTACAGTTGACGACCTGAACCATTTCCCTCCCCCAAATACCATGCTCCTTTAACATAGCTGGTCAGAAAATCTTTGCCCACATGAAATTTTGGCAAAATATGCTGTTTCATTGAAGCTGAAACATTTCATGGATACTTACCAGTTTCCACTAAATTTTTGTTGGGAGGTATGTTTGAGTCTACGATACAGAAAGCAAGAGGGAGACATTATAACTGGGTGCTTAGAGTACTGGCTTGAGATATGGTACACTAAGCTTCGAGTCCCTATTCTGTCCCATTTGGGATGAAAAACTCTGCTCTGAGTCAGGAAGAAAGGTGTGGACTTGAATTTAGGTCTCCCACATCCCAGGGAGAACCCTAACCACCAGGCTAGAGTGACTGTCACACAGTCATGTTTTCCTTCCTCACTAGAATTTCAAAATCTCAGTAGTTGCCATGAAAAGTTGCCACAAAACCACACATGCTTTCCAGTCAGCTCTAATAGCCAGGTCACTTAGTGTCTGAACTGGAAACATGAAAGACGCAGGGGCCTCCACCACAGTCAAATCATTCCACGCTCATGAAATCATGGGCTAGCTATGGATCTCCACTACACATGTGGAGTAACTCTACGTAAGAAGGAAGGAGGCGAGGGGGACCATCAGAAATACAGGCCTAAAACTGATGACTGTCCCTGTGTGGGCGAGATAGACACGCATCATTATCACCAAACATGCCTCGTCTACTAAGGACTGCTGCTCCAGCCAGAGTGACCATAGTTGATGGCATCACACCAAGAGTGACGTAGTGAAGTTGCCACATCTGGCTCAATTCTGAGAACCCATGAATCTCGGGGGTGGCCCCAAAGAGTCAAGGCGTGCATCCTTTCGCATGTCAATGGAGAGTTTGAGAACAGGGTGTGCTGCGATGTTTTTTGTCCATGCTGGTCATGTGGCCAAAGATCATGCAACGCCACTTCTGACTGTAGTGAGCGACCGAAGGCTAGCCAGATCTCTGAGAGACTGACCTTTGGCGCAGAGTCAAGCCACTTTACACTCAGGACTTGGTGCTGACAGTGCATATGAAATGTCTCTAAGCAGCCCAAGTCTGCATGTAGGACGGTCTAGGTTTCTGACCTTTATAACAATACAGGCAGTACGCAGGTTAGATAGATCCTGAACTTTCTCTCAGCGCAAAGACATTTTTGTGCCCTGCTTGCTAGTCCCTGATAAGAGCTCCTGCCACAGGCAAGGTTCAAACAAATACAGCTGCAGCACATGCTCCAGTTTCACAAATTAGGAGTCATCCCATTTTTAAATGTTGCAACATCTGAGAGTGAGCTCATGTGTTACCTTGACTCAACTGACATAAAACAGTACTGGCCTGTCTAATGGCACAGGGCCATCCTCAACGGGTGTAATTTGGCATGCCTCCATTTGAAGTCAATGGAGTTACATGAATATAGACCGGCTGAGAACTTGTTCCAAAAAACAAAACAAAAGTGTGCGCCGTTTAGTACTACTGAGTGTCCTGATGCATACACACACGCACACACAGAGCAGAATTTTCAAAAGTGCCTAAATGACTTAAGAATCCTACACCACATTTTCAAAAGTTAGGCACTTTTGAATATTTTACCCACATGCTTCTGTACTGATGTACTCCTCCAAATGTCCCAAACAGGCCCTGTTTAAAACACCCACTCCTGTTTAAAACACCCACTGCTTCACTGCAGTTTACACACTAGGGGCCAGTAATGCTCTGTTAATGGAACTAATCCAAATTTACCAAGAAGTAACAGAGCTGAACTGGGCTTTACGTGCTAATTTCTGTCCAGACGTATACCCCGCATAACCCTATTCAAAACAATCTGCCAAATCCTCAGCTAGAGTAAATGGAACAGCTTCAGTGACTTCAGTGGAACTGGTCAACATTTTTATGTCCAAATTCTTTTTTTCTCTCTTTTTTTTGGGGGGAAGGGTAAGAGGAAGGTGGTGATAAGGCACCCCCAAAGTTTTCATTGTCAGTTTGTTTCTGAAAAACCAAAAACCGAACAGATTTTGTTTCAAACTAAAAGGAACTTTTGTTCTGTTAAAAAAAAAATTCTGAATATTTTCACACAAAACAAATATTTTTCACTTGAATACATCTTTCAAGGGGAGAGCCTTGTCATTTTTCCAACGGCCCTAGAGCTGCGCTGATTTACACCATCTGAGAATCTGACCCAATGAGTTTGTCTCACAGTCCATGCAGAATGTGGCCTGTATAAAACTCCATGGGAGGGCTTAGCTCAGCACAAATTCAGAAGGTAGGTTGCCACCTATAGAATACTGACTGTATTTGGTGCAGAAGAAAGCTTAACTGATGAGATCACAGAACACGGTAGATGACAGCATGTAGCATGAATTAATAAAACACTTCCGTCACCTACACCCCCCCCCACACGCTACAAGTGCTGAGACAATTCTTTTTCCTATCCACCGAATCCTCTGCAGTTTCTGACTTCATCCCAGCAAGTGTTCTGAAAAATCCGTCAGCTTGTGCAAGTTCTAAGCATGATTAGTCTAGATAACACTCAGGATGGAGTTCATCTGCTGCCAAACAGGTGTTCCACAAGAAAAGGTCTTTACTGATCTTTGTACAGCTCGGGAGAAGGCGACTGAATAGGTCGCCCATTCTAGCAAAAGCTAATCCCCTCCCACCCAACACCACTACAGAGAGAATCCCTCTAGCCAACTTCAAAACGACAGTCCCTTCAGCAGATCTGCCTGCTTCAAGTCTAAAAAGAAACCGAGCCATTACCCTCTCCCATTTCTTTAATCCTGTCCCAATGTGCTGCAGGGAGCAATCCTGAATTGGCAGTGAGACAGCCTAGATGCTCCAACGGGTCTTTTCCACCTCTAGCTACAATTCTAACCGCACTCTGGCAGGATCTGCTTCTGCACTGGAGAAGGGAATGGCAAGGCAGATCAGGATCTGCCCAGCCCGCTTCCTCTTTCATAAACGCCTTAGAGGAGCGGGGCCAGCAACACACCCCGAATGGCTCTGTGCTTGATGCACTAAGCCAGCACCTTGCCCAGCTGGAATTGCCAGGGCAGCTCAAAAAAAAAATTTTTTTTGCACTTAGCACCACTCCCCCTAACATCTGGAAGAAATAAGAAAAAAAGTCAGGCAGGGCAGAGTGTAAAATTGGAGCATCTTTGGCAATTGAAGCACCCATGGGGGGAGTTTTTGGGGGGTGGTAGGGGCAAACAAGAAAATGATGAATCCTTCACTTTTTAAAATTACAGTGTCAAAGAATGGCTCTGAGACCATAAGCTATTGCTGCAAATGGGGCATGGACACCATTTCCCAGCCTGACTGCGTCACGTGAAATGATTCAGAGTGTGCCAGTCTGCAGCCAAAATCAAAATCCTCAAGAGAGAGGCATTAAATATACCGGTGCCATGTTTATTCTCAGACATAGCATGTAGAGCCATTGTAAAATGCTGGCCTTTTCATATCGGTTGAGCGACCCCGCATTTGGCTATCCACCTGCATCGAACGAATGGCACTCCATGCAGTGAACTGGAGTGTAGTTTAAATGCAGATTGGACACATCGGGAATTAACCCTTCTTTGGAAAATACTGATACAGAGGTCAGCCAATAAGGGAATTCAATGGTAGGAGGAGGTATGGTTTACACCCACAGCTCTTTATAGTGCTCCTATAGGCCCAGCCTAAGGCCTAAGGCCCAGCCCTTTAACTCTTACTAGTACACAGACTTTATAGCAGCAGAGCCATTCCTCAGGATTGCAGTTGTGGTCCCTGTTGCAGCACATCTCAGGATCAGAAGTCGCTCCAGCCCTCGTCCAATAGTCACTTGCCTAGGGAAAACCGCTCCAACTGGCTGCCTTCCCCACTTCCCTGCCCCCCGGACGAAAAAGAGTCAGTCCAAGCTTTTATAAGAGGCAGGCACCAGAGCTTTCAGGATTCAGCAGAGGAAGTTTTTGGAGGGGCAGGACAAGAAAATGCAACTAACAAAGCACAGCCAAGTCTTCACCAGATTCATTGGGTCTGCATGTATTATCCCCATTGTCTACCCTCCATTTGCACTTCTAGATTGCAAGCCCTTCTGGGCAGCGATCGTCTCTTGCTTTGTTTATACAGCACCCAGCACGATGGGGTCACCATCCTAAATGCACCGTTTGGATGCTACCACAATATAAACACTTAAGTACATGCCCCACAAGAGGAGCAAGGTCACGACCCTGTTTCCTTTCTCGATGGTCAGCAGAGATGGATCTGCTCAAGGGGCAGGAAAGGGGAACAAAATGCACCCGGGGAAAGGATCTAACACAGGCAGGTTCCCAGGACATTGTACTTGCTTTGTGCAAGTGCCCTCTAAGCACCTCTGGTCCAGTGTGGACTGTAGCTTAAAGCCCTGTTCATCATAGATGTTTTCATGTTTGAATGAAAATGTGTTGCAATTAAATTGCTGTCCTTGGGGACTTGATCCAATGCCCATTGCAGTCAAAGGGAGTTTTCTACTCACATCAGCAGTGTTTGTGACATGCCCGTATAGAATAAAAAGTGAGCTTCAAAACATGGTGCACTTCCCTAAAAATGTTTTGCAATAAGAGGGACACATGTTGGGCAAACATAACACAGTTGAAAAGGAGAGGGTAGATGTAGATTTATGGCATCGACTCTAGCAAGCTGCCAGTCCCAAAAATATTCTGAGCTACACCAAACAATTCACTTTTGTGGGTATGCTGTATATACAGGGGGGATGCATGATAAGATTGCAAGCAAGGTGATTAAAAATGATATTACCCATTCCTAGGGCAACTAATTCCTTCAAAATACTTGTACAGTGAGTGTTTGACAGTCTTCGCACCAAAAAGCCAATGACAATCTAGAATTCAGAAAGGTGGGGAGTCAATAGGCTTTGTTTATTACAGCAGTTTAGCTTTGGCACAAACAGTGCTTTGAAGTGCTGCACACATCTAGAAATCAAATCTCAGCATTATCTTGGGTGCCTCATCATGCAAGAAAAAACAACTCCAGTAGCACAAGGTATTTCAACCATGTAATCCAGAGGGATCACATCCATTTGACAGGGCTCTGACCTCTGTTAAAATTAAAGTGGAAGCTGAGCCATTCAAAGCATGCAAGCTACTGACTACTTAAGCAGTAGGATATTTTGCAGGCGGAGGAAGGTGTAAGGTAAGCTTAACGCCACAGTAACCAAAAACAGGGAAAGTAACAAAGTACCCTTTTTTATCTCCAGAAGACAGCCGAGATAAGGAATAATTAACACATTGTGTGTGGGCCTGGTCCAAAGTCCATTGGAGTCAATGGAAAAATTAACTGATTTCAATGGGCCTTAGATCCGGACCTAATACAACATTTCCTTTTCTTTTCCTGGCATGTAGCGTTTCTGAAAGGAGCAACGTCTTCTGTTTATCCAGAGCAGTCGTCCAGCACAGACAACTGCTGTGCGAGCGCCCTCCATGCTGACACGCCAAGGGGCTGCAATTCTAAGTGCTACTTATTAACAGCCTGATGTGGCCGGCTGGTAATTAATACTTTGCACTTAAACAGCGTTTTTCCATCAAGGGATCTCTAAGCATTTTAAAAACATTAATTCACTGACCCTCACAACAGCCCTGGAAACAGGAAGAATTTTTATAACCATCTTATAGATGGGAACGTTAAGACTCGGGCGTTTATTGACTAATCAAGTCACAGAGCAAGTACGTGGCATATCTGGTAACAGAATGTAAGAGTCTTGACTCCCAGCCCTTAGTTGTGACAGCTGGGACCCCTCAGTGATTAGTTCTCTGCCCCTTCCCCTCAGCCCCCTCAATTTCCAGAAATCCCTGGCTATGCTCCACAGGTCCTTGCTACACCACTACGAACAAGTGCAATTATAGTGCACATCTGAAACGGCTGCTCCAGTGGAGTCCCTCCGTAGCGCTCAAGTCCACACTTTTTAAAAGAAAAACCGGTGCATCCAGGGAAAGGATTGACGCCAGCAGTGGTTTTTAAGCAGCCGCCCCTCCAGTGGGAACAGTGACATTTGGAAGTGTCAGAAACACAAAACAATGAGAAAGGAAGTTAGAAAGGGAAAGGGGGGAAGTCACGACTGCCCATGTCGATTGTGACAACGTTCGCTGAGTCAGCCCAGTAAAGGAGAGAGGAAATGGAGGCCTCGCCCCTCCGAAAAGCAAACGACAGTGAGCCAGGGGAGTGTGTCAGAACAAAGACTGTGGCGGGTTGTCCTACGCAGAGACCACAACCCACAAGAGGGTCCACACTTGGAGAGGGAGGGTGGAAGGGGTCAAAAGTGACCTCACAGAATCCTAGACGATGAGGGTTGGACGGGATCTCAGGTGGTCATCTAGTCCAGCCCCTGCTCAAAGCATGGCCCACCTGGACAAAACCATCCAAGCTAGGACTGTCAAGCCAGGCCTTGAAGACCTCTAAGGATGGAGCGTTTGCTCCCACAGAAGGCCATGGAGTAATGCTGATTAATGCCAGCCACGGGCCTCCAAAGTTACCTCCACCAGCTACCACTTGCCCTTCCTGCGGGGCAGAAGCGGTTTTATTTGTAAGTCTTTGAGCCTATGCTGGTGTCCTTTGGACACTACTCCGCCAGTCCTGCTACCAGGCTGCTGTGAGCCTGGGTTCATGCAGCATTTTGAGGCCAGTTCTGCTCTCCTTGAAATCACGGGCAAGATTCCCGCTGACTTTCGAGTGGGAGATGGATCAGGCCTTCACTGTAAATCGCTGAGATGGGGCAATGTGTGGCTTTGTAGCGGATATCCGGGTCACCGCAGCAGCACCACCGCTGGTGGGACAGGCTAACAGCAGCAGAAACACTGGGCCAGATATTGGAAATTCATCGACATAAAATCATGCCCTTCTCTTCACAGGCTATCGAGGGGAAGTGACGTCTGATTCATCAGGACTCAGGAGAGGGGAAGCAGAGAGGGTGGGAACATGCGAGGTCTGAAGGAACCAGTCTGAGGGAGAAGCCAGATGGCATTGCTTGGAGTTTGGTTGGCATTTCAGGACTTCCTCTCTGTAAAAGCAACTCCACGGGCAGAGGCAGGGAGAAGAGTCACACGCAGAGATAAGAAGTCATTCTAAATGTGACTCTCTTCCTGCTCTGGCTCCCCATAGTTTCATCAGCTCCAGCTCCACTGTGTACCATTCTGTAACACCACAGCCCCCCCCCACAGACCAGGCAGCTAGTCTAGAAACAAGTACGTGTGTGGCTTTTTATTCCGGTTACAATGGATACAAATAAAAGTTCAGCCTTTGCGAACTACCACCACACAGTGCCATATAATCCCTCCCACCCCCACACTTAGAATGGAAACAACACTGGTAACTGACTGCTCCCTGGTGCCAAATGACTTTTAAGAGGATGGAAGGGGGTTTAAAGAGCTTTTTCAAAAATACTATTATTTCTTTGTACACAATGGGCTAAAGAACAGGTGCATGGACCGACCTAGCTGCTGTTCTAATACTGATGCAATCCATGTTTCGTGTTTATAACAAAAAAAGTATTTGTTTTCAATGGGTGCAATTTTCATTGGCCAAGATGGCCTAAGAATAATGGGCTCGCCCCATCCTCCTAAGAGACAGCGTTATTTGACCTCAGCTAGCTCTGGGAAGCTATCTGGAGCAGGAAGAGGATGTCTGGGAACAAACTAAGTGCTTGTATCAGGCCCTTCAGGTGGTCATGGGGGGCCCCCGATGCTGTAAAACTCCCTGCAACTCACAAATGAGCTGTTTGAATAGGAAGCTAGATGTTATCATGCTGCGGCTGGTCTCACCTTGAGCCCTCAACTTACAGGATCAAGACCACTTCACCCTGCACATCCCATATTGATACATGGGAGGGGACCTCCAGTTAAGGCTAGACAGGAGATGGAGGACCATCGCTTTACCTCACCTTTCTTCATAGCCTCCTTACCCGCTTTTCAAGTCTTGCAGGACTTCAAGTCTTGCACAAAAGGAACAGGGCCCCAGTAAAAATGAGGTACGCTATGGGGTTTCAGTGGCTGTGACCTTCTTCCTGATCCTACATAGTGCTACATTTCTGCAAGGTGCGGAGCAACCTTAAATATCCACTGAAGTCTAGGGGACTTGAGGATACTCAGCACCCAGCAGGAGGCAGCCAACACCGTCAGAATAAGGCTCATACAGCACCACCTCATTAACGAGGTTTAGGTTTTCGCTGGAGGAAAGCTAAGGACATCGTGTATTTAGGCATTCTTCTAGTAAAGTGTGGCTGGTACTACTTTCCCTAAACCTGTGTATGTGGGAGGAGGGGAATTAGCTTAACGTAACTCAACTTGATCCTGTCCATTGGTAAATCAAATTTAAAAAACAAACCCCAAAGACTGAGAAGACAGCAGTCCCTGGACTACAATTCACGTTTCCATCTGAATAAATTATGCATTAGTCTTACACCAGGTACAACCCGAGAAAAGCACCATCTGTTTCTCAATATGGGAACTCACAGTGATGAGAGACGGGATTTACTTGTATATTCTTTTCGGTACACCACGGAGCTGACGGCATGAGGTCCGCCACCCGAGCAAGGAGTCTGTCGCCTGCCTGCCTACACATTTGGGAAATGCCCTGGTGAAGTGTGGGTTACAGATTATTTATTCTCAAACATATGGCATGTGCGCATAAAGCCAGCTCTAATGAATAGCCCTTGATGACGTTTCATGCCATTGGAATATTGCAGGCAAGGCAGATTTTCCAGCTGTTTGCTCTGCGTGCCAGAGCACATTTATAGCAGCATTTTCATCTCTAAGTATTCCAAGGATTGCCATCCGTATTTGATTACGAAATTGTCTCAGTT
>VOCS01061522.1:0-10044 GCA_007922155.1 Mesoclemmys tuberculata | reverse complement strand
GGGGGGGGGGAAGGTTTCGGGGAGGGAATGGACCCGATCCGCCCCGAAGAGACTGGAGAAGCGGCAGGCAAAGCCCCCACGCCTCTGTAGGCTACAGGCGGCGGCCTGCCGGCCGTGGGCGGCCTGCTCGTACCCTGACTCTGCCAACCCCTCCCTGTTGGCTCTTGCTCCGCAAACCCTCCAACCTGTAAACCTCCAATCTCTAATCTCCGAACTCCTCTCCTCCTCACTCCACGCTCCTGACTCTCCACACTGACTGTCTGGTGAGGTAGGCTTTAAGTGTTTGGGGCGGGGTTACCTAATTGGCCCCAGCTGGCCTAATTGGTTAGGCAGCCCCAGCTGGCCCAACTGCCTACTCTGATTCCTGCTGAGTCACCCAGGGTATAAAGCTCTGTGGAGCCTGGGGCTAACATACCGGCCTTCCAGGACCCTTGCAAAACCGTCAGGCCTGACCCTGCCACATATCCTCCCCCCCTGCTCAATCCCTCCGGGTTGGGCAACTTGGGATGCCAAACAATGAACTCGGGACAACCCATCAGCGTTCCCGTGGCGGCAGCCCGCTCTATGCTGAATGGTGAAACGGAATGGTTGCAGGGACAGGAACCATCGGGTCACCCGGGCGTTCTTCTCCTTGTTCCGCTGCATCCATTGGAGCGGGGCATGGTCCGTCACCAGGGTAAATTTCCGTCCCAGCAGGTAGTAACGCAGGGTTTCCATCGCCCACTTGACAGCCAGGCACTCCCTCTCCACAACTGCGTACCTCTGTTCCCTCGGGAGGAGCTTCCGGCTTAGGTACATTATGGGGTGTTCCTCGTCTCCCACCATCTGGGATAGGACCGCGCCAAGCCCCACTTCCGAGGCGTCTGTTTGTAGGATGAAGTCCCTCGTGAAGTCGGGGGCGAGTAGTACGGGGTTGTGACAGAGAGCTGACCGTAGATCGGTGAAGGCTTCTTCAGCTGCCGGGGTCCAACGTACCATATCTGGGCCCCGGGCCCTTATCAGGTCTGTTAGGGGGCTGGCCCTGGAGGCGAAGTGGGGTATGAAGCGCCGGTAGTACCCCACAACCCCTAAGAACGCTCGAACCTGCTTCTTCCGATTGGGCCGGGGCCACTCCTGTATGGCTTCTAGCTTGTTTAGTTGGGGTTTTACCACGCCCCTCCCCACTACGTACCCCAGGTACCGGGCCTCTGCCAGACCGATGGCACACTTAGCTGGGTTTGCAGTAAGGCCTGCCTGTCTCAGGGTTTCTAGCACCTTCTCTACCTTTTTTAGGTGCGTCTCCCAGTCCGTGGTATAAATGACTATGTCATCCAAATATGCCGCCGCATAGTCGCTATGGGGGCGCAACAACTTGTCCATTAACCGCTGGAAGGTTGCGGGGGCCCCATGTAGGCCGAAAGGGAGAACCGTGTACTGAAATAGTCCCTCCGGGGTAGAGAATGCCGTCTTCTCCTTCGCCCCTTTAGCCAAGGGTATCTGCCAGTATCCCTTGGTCAGGTCAAGGGTGGTTAGGAACCGGGCCTTGCCTACCCGGTCCACCAGTTCATCTATTCGGGGCATGGGGTACGCATCGAATTGGGATACTTCGTTTAGCCGGCGGAAGTCGTTGCAAAACCTGGTTGTTCCGTCGGGTTTCGGCACCAACACTATGGGGCTGGACCACTGGCTGTGGGACTCTTCGATAACCCCCATCTCCAGCATCCTTTTTACTTCCACTTTGATTTCTTGTCTTTTGGCCTCTGGTACTCTATAGGGCCGCATCGTGACCCTGACTCCAGGGTTGGTGACGATGTCGTGGGTTACCTCCGTCGTACGGCCGGGCCGTGTTGTAAAGACATCCCGGTATCGGCTCAGCATTTCTGCTGCCTCGGCTTTTTGGTTTGGGGTTAGGTCGGGGGACACCTTCACTGGTTCCTGTGGCAGTACGTCCTGGGTCACCACACACGCTTCCCGAGTCCTCCATGGCTTTAATAGGTTAACATGATAAATCTGCTCCGGCTTGCGGCGCCCTGGCTGTCGTACCTTATAATTGGTCTCCCCCACGGGCTCGAGAACCTCGTAGGGCCCCTGCCATTGGGCCAGCAACTTGCTCTCTGCGGTGGGTACCAGGATCATCACCTGGTCGCCCGGCTGGAACCGCCGAACTGTGGCCTGACGGTTATACTGGGCTTGCTGGGCCCCTTGGGCCTTCTCCAGGTGCTCCCGCACAATGGGGGTTACTCGGGCAATTCGGTCCCTCATTTGGAGCACATGCTCGACGACGTTTCTCCCCGGGGTGGGCTCCTCCTCCCAAACCTCCTTGGCAATGTCCAAGATGCCCCGGGGGTGGCGCCCATACAATAGTTCAAAAGGGGAGAATCCTGTGGAGGCCTGGGGTACCTCTCGAATGGCAAACATGAGATACGGCAACAGGGTATCCCAGTCCTTCCCGTCCCTGCTTACCACCTTCCTTATCATGGCCTTGAGGGTCCGGTTAAATCGTTCCACAAGGCCATCCGTCTGCGGGTGGTAGATGGAGGTCCGCAAGGCTCGTACCCGCAGCAGGGCGCACAAGTCCTTCATCAACCGGGACATAAATGGGGTCCCCTGATCAGTCAATATCTCCTTTGGCAGCCCCACTCGGGCGAACACCTTCACTAGCTCCGTGGCTATTGTCTTTGACGTAGTACTCCGCAGGGGAATGGCCTCGGGGTATCTAGTGGCGTAATCGAGTATGACCAATATGTGCTGATGCCCCCTGGCTGTCTTCTCCAGCGGCCCCACCAAGTCCATAGCTATCCGCTCAAATGGGACCTCGATAATGGGTAGTGGTACTAACGGGGCCCGCAAATGGGGCTGGGGGCCGTGCAGCTGGCATTCCGGGCAGGAGGTGCAGTAGCGCCGTACGTCCTCATATACCCCGGGCCAAAAGAATCGGCGTAATATTCGGGCCAGGGTCTTGTCTACCCCCAAGTGCCCCCCAAAGAGATGGCTGTGGGCTAAATTAAGCACAGCCCTTTGGTGCTTCCGGGGCACTAGTAGCTGTAGGACCCTTTCCCCGTCTTTTCCCAAGGCTCGGTATAATAAGTCCCCCTTCAGCACAAAGTACGGCCCCGCTCCTGGGGCTCTCCCCTCCACCGGGACTCCATTGACCTCAGTCACTTCCCCTCGGGCCGTGATGTACCTGGGGTCGTCTGCCTGGTCGCGGGCGAAGCTCTCTCGTCCCGTGCCCAGGGGTTCCATCTCTGGATGTATGTCCTCCCCCCCCGTCTCGATCTCGGGAGGGTCCACCTCGGGGTCCGCCCGATGCCCTTCTGTCTGGGTCGGCCCTCCAGTTGCTGCCCGGGTTGGCCTCCCCACCAATGCCGGCTTCAGTCCCTGGGCCAAGATCTTAGTCCCCAAGGCTTTAGCGGCCCTCCTCTCGGCCCTGGACTTTCGGCTTCTCCCAGGGGCCGGGAATAGGTCCGAGGCTATTTCCGAGAAGACAGGGGGGTGGATGTCAGGAAAAAGGGCTACCCCTGCGTCTTTAAGGCCCCCCCCTGCACTGTCTGTCTCCGGAGGCAGGAGAGCCCCGAACCCCGGGAAATCCCTCCCAATGAGGACGGGGTATGGGAGCCGGGGCACCACCCCTGCTGTCACGCGGGTGACGCTCTTCTCCACTTCAATGTCTACGGGGATGGTGGGGTAATAGCTTACGGCCCCATGAACACACGTCACTCCTGTGCGCTTGGCCTGCGTCAGTCGGCTGCGCTCTATGAACTTCCCCGAGATGAGGGTGATGGCGCTCCCTGAGTCCACCAGCGCCAGGGTCTTCACCCCGTTTAACTTCACCGGCCTTGTATACTGATGGGGGGTCAGGGCTACCCCCACAAGGTGGATTAGGCCACAGGAGTTCTCCCAGTCTCCCAGGTTGCACTGCATTGACTCCTCCTTATGCGGACACTGGGCTGCTATGTGGCCCCATTCCCCACAGGCATAGCACCGGAAGGGGGCCCTCGGCACCGGCTTGGCCCTCGGGCTGGGGGGCCCGGCTCTGTCCTGAGTACCCTCGTCACCCTGCCTTCTGATGACTTCCCGTAGGCCCTCGGGTTCCTTGGATTTCCCCCTAGTGCCCTCGGGATGTTCGGGCCTCCGGGCCCCTGGGGCAGGTCGTCTGGTCTGAGCCAGACCCTCTCTGGGCGGCTGGGAGAGGCTCCGGGCGGTCATTCGCCTTTCTACTAACGCCACGACGTCGTCATAAGTAGAGGGGTCGTTCTGCCCCACCCAGATCCGGAGGTCGGCTGGAAGTCCCCTCAGGTACCGATCGATCACGAGGGTCTCTATAATCTCCTCTGGTCGGCGGGTCTCCGGTTGCAACCACTTCTGGGCGAGGTGGGCGAGATCAAATAACTGTGATCGAGGTGCCTTGCCCTCCTGGTACCTCCATTCATGGTAGCGCTGGGCTCGCACGGCCATCGTCACCCCCGATCGGGCTAGGATCTCTGTCTTCAGCCGGTCATAGTCTGCCGCCACCCTGGCGGGTAGGTCATAATAGGCTTTCTGGGCCTCTCCACACAGAAAGGGTGCCAGGACACCGGCCCACTGCTCTGGGGGCCAAGCCTCCCGGGTGGCGATTCGCTCGAAAGCGAGGAGGTATGCCTCCACATCGTCCTCCATTGTCATTTTCTGTAGGAAGTGGGCGGCTCGTAAGGTGCGTGGCCCATCCGGCCCCCGGGTTTGGGAGGACATTGCCCTCAGCTGGGCTACCACTTCTCGCATGAGGGCCCGATCTTGGTTGGCCTGGTTGACCAGCATCTGGGTCGTCTCTTGCTGGAGCCGCATGGCCTCCTGCTGGGCCTCCCTCTGGACCCTGGTGGCCTCCTGCTGGGCCGCTGTGGCCTGGATGAGGGCCCTGACCACATCCTCCATCTTGGTGGCCACCCAGGGGATCCTTCCTTCCCTCCTTCAACTGCTGCGCACGAACATCCCACTTCTGACACCAGTGTGGCAAGGTGACACCGGGGGGGGGGAGAAAAGACAGGTAATTCACCCCTCCTCGTGGGTCTCGTGCTTTCCCGGCTCGGCCGGTGGTGCAGCCGGGGGGGGGGAAGGTTTCGGGGAGGGAATGGACCCGATCCGCCCCGAAGAGACTGGAGAAGCGGCAGGCAAAGCCCCCACGCCTCTGTAGGCTACAGGCGGCGGCCTGCCGGCCGTGGGCGGCCTGCTCGTACCCTGACTCTGCCAACCCCTCCCTGTTGGCTCTTGCTCCGCAAACCCTCCAACCTGTAAACCTCCAATCTCTAATCTCCGAACTCCTCTCCTCCTCACTCCACGCTCCTGACTCTCCACACTGACTGTCTGGTGAGGTAGGCTTTAAGTGTTTGGGGCGGGGTTACCTAATTGGCCCCAGCTGGCCTAATTGGTTAGGCAGCCCCAGCTGGCCCAACTGCCTACTCTGATTCCTGCTGAGTCACCCAGGGTATAAAGCTCTGTGGAGCCTGGGGCTAACATACCGGCCTTCCAGGACCCTTGCAAAACCGTCAGGCCTGACCCTGCCACATATCCTCCCCCCCTGCTCAATCCCTCCGGGTTGGGCAACTTGGGATGCCAAACAATGAACTCGGGACAACCCATCAGCGTTCCCGTGGCGGCAGCCCGCTCTATGCTGAATGGTGAAACGGAATGGTTGCAGGGACAGGAACCATCGGGTCACCCGGGCGTTCTTCTCCTTGTTCCGCTGCATCCATTGGAGCGGGGCATGGTCCGTCACCAGGGTAAATTTCCGTCCCAGCAGGTAGTAACGCAGGGTTTCCATCGCCCACTTGACAGCCAGGCACTCCCTCTCCACAACTGCGTACCTCTGTTCCCTCGGGAGGAGCTTCCGGCTTAGGTACATTATGGGGTGTTCCTCGTCTCCCACCATCTGGGATAGGACCGCGCCAAGCCCCACTTCCGAGGCGTCTGTTTGTAGGATGAAGTCCCTCGTGAAGTCGGGGGCGAGTAGTACGGGGTTGTGACAGAGAGCTGACCGTAGATCGGTGAAGGCTTCTTCAGCTGCCGGGGTCCAACGTACCATATCTGGGCCCCGGGCCCTTATCAGGTCTGTTAGGGGGCTGGCCCTGGAGGCGAAGTGGGGTATGAAGCGCCGGTAGTACCCCACAACCCCTAAGAACGCTCGAACCTGCTTCTTCCGATTGGGCCGGGGCCACTCCTGTATGGCTTCTAGCTTGTTTAGTTGGGGTTTTACCACGCCCCTCCCCACTACGTACCCCAGGTACCGGGCCTCTGCCAGACCGATGGCACACTTAGCTGGGTTTGCAGTAAGGCCTGCCTGTCTCAGGGTTTCTAGCACCTTCTCTACCTTTTTTAGGTGCGTCTCCCAGTCCGTGGTATAAATGACTATGTCATCCAAATATGCCGCCGCATAGTCGCTATGGGGGCGCAACAACTTGTCCATTAACCGCTGGAAGGTTGCGGGGGCCCCATGTAGGCCGAAAGGGAGAACCGTGTACTGAAATAGTCCCTCCGGGGTAGAGAATGCCGTCTTCTCCTTCGCCCCTTTAGCCAAGGGTATCTGCCAGTATCCCTTGGTCAGGTCAAGGGTGGTTAGGAACCGGGCCTTGCCTACCCGGTCCACCAGTTCATCTATTCGGGGCATGGGGTACGCATCGAATTGGGATACTTCGTTTAGCCGGCGGAAGTCGTTGCAAAACCTGGTTGTTCCGTCGGGTTTCGGCACCAACACTATGGGGCTGGACCACTGGCTGTGGGACTCTTCGATAACCCCCATCTCCAGCATCCTTTTTACTTCCACTTTGATTTCTTGTCTTTTGGCCTCTGGTACTCTATAGGGCCGCATCGTGACCCTGACTCCAGGGTTGGTGACGATGTCGTGGGTTACCTCCGTCGTACGGCCGGGCCGTGTTGTAAAGACATCCCGGTATCGGCTCAGCATTTCTGCTGCCTCGGCTTTTTGGTTTGGGGTTAGGTCGGGGGACACCTTCACTGGTTCCTGTGGCAGTACGTCCTGGGTCACCACACACGCTTCCCGAGTCCTCCATGGCTTTAATAGGTTAACATGATAAATCTGCTCCGGCTTGCGGCGCCCTGGCTGTCGTACCTTATAATTGGTCTCCCCCACGGGCTCGAGAACCTCGTAGGGCCCCTGCCATTGGGCCAGCAACTTGCTCTCTGCGGTGGGTACCAGGATCATCACCTGGTCGCCCGGCTGGAACCGCCGAACTGTGGCCTGACGGTTATACTGGGCTTGCTGGGCCCCTTGGGCCTTCTCCAGGTGCTCCCGCACAATGGGGGTTACTCGGGCAATTCGGTCCCTCATTTGGAGCACATGCTCGACGACGTTTCTCCCCGGGGTGGGCTCCTCCTCCCAAACCTCCTTGGCAATGTCCAAGATGCCCCGGGGGTGGCGCCCATACAATAGTTCAAAAGGGGAGAATCCTGTGGAGGCCTGGGGTACCTCTCGAATGGCAAACATGAGATACGGCAACAGGGTATCCCAGTCCTTCCCGTCCCTGCTTACCACCTTCCTTATCATGGCCTTGAGGGTCCGGTTAAATCGTTCCACAAGGCCATCCGTCTGCGGGTGGTAGATGGAGGTCCGCAAGGCTCGTACCCGCAGCAGGGCGCACAAGTCCTTCATCAACCGGGACATAAATGGGGTCCCCTGATCAGTCAATATCTCCTTTGGCAGCCCCACTCGGGCGAACACCTTCACTAGCTCCGTGGCTATTGTCTTTGACGTAGTACTCCGCAGGGGAATGGCCTCGGGGTATCTAGTGGCGTAATCGAGTATGACCAATATGTGCTGATGCCCCCTGGCTGTCTTCTCCAGCGGCCCCACCAAGTCCATAGCTATCCGCTCAAATGGGACCTCGATAATGGGTAGTGGTACTAACGGGGCCCGCAAATGGGGCTGGGGGCCGTGCAGCTGGCATTCCGGGCAGGAGGTGCAGTAGCGCCGTACGTCCTCATATACCCCGGGCCAAAAGAATCGGCGTAATATTCGGGCCAGGGTCTTGTCTACCCCCAAGTGCCCCCCAAAGAGATGGCTGTGGGCTAAATTAAGCACAGCCCTTTGGTGCTTCCGGGGCACTAGTAGCTGTAGGACCCTTTCCCCGTCTTTTCCCAAGGCTCGGTATAATAAGTCCCCCTTCAGCACAAAGTACGGCCCCGCTCCTGGGGCTCTCCCCTCCACCGGGACTCCATTGACCTCAGTCACTTCCCCTCGGGCCGTGATGTACCTGGGGTCGTCTGCCTGGTCGCGGGCGAAGCTCTCTCGTCCCGTGCCCAGGGGTTCCATCTCTGGATGTATGTCCTCCCCCCCCGTCTCGATCTCGGGAGGGTCCACCTCGGGGTCCGCCCGATGCCCTTCTGTCTGGGTCGGCCCTCCAGTTGCTGCCCGGGTTGGCCTCCCCACCAATGCCGGCTTCAGTCCCTGGGCCAAGATCTTAGTCCCCAAGGCTTTAGCGGCCCTCCTCTCGGCCCTGGACTTTCGGCTTCTCCCAGGGGCCGGGAATAGGTCCGAGGCTATTTCCGAGAAGACAGGGGGGTGGATGTCAGGAAAAAGGGCTACCCCTGCGTCTTTAAGGCCCCCCCCTGCACTGTCTGTCTCCGGAGGCAGGAGAGCCCCGAACCCCGGGAAATCCCTCCCAATGAGGACGGGGTATGGGAGCCGGGGCACCACCCCTGCTGTCACGCGGGTGACGCTCTTCTCCACTTCAATGTCTACGGGGATGGTGGGGTAATAGCTTACGGCCCCATGAACACACGTCACTCCTGTGCGCTTGGCCTGCGTCAGTCGGCTGCGCTCTATGAACTTCCCCGAGATGAGGGTGATGGCGCTCCCTGAGTCCACCAGCGCCAGGGTCTTCACCCCGTTTAACTTCACCGGCCTTGTATACTGATGGGGGGTCAGGGCTACCCCCACAAGGTGGATTAGGCCACAGGAGTTCTCCCAGTCTCCCAGGTTGCACTGCATTGACTCCTCCTTATGCGGACACTGGGCTGCTATGTGGCCCCATTCCCCACAGGCATAGCACCGGAAGGGGGCCCTCGGCACCGGCTTGGCCCTCGGGCTGGGGGGCCCGGCTCTGTCCTGAGTACCCTCGTCACCCTGCCTTCTGATGACTTCCCGTAGGCCCTCGGGTTCCTTGGATTTCCCCCTAGTGCCCTCGGGATGTTCGGGCCTCCGGGCCCCTGGGGCAGGTCGTCTGGTCTGAGCCAGACCCTCTCTGGGCGGCTGGGAGAGGCTCCGGGCGGTCATTCGCCTTTCTACTAACGCCACGACGTCGTCATAAGTAGAGGGGTCGTTCTGCCCCACCCAGATCCGGAGGTCGGCTGGAAGTCCCCTCAGGTACCGATCGATCACGAGGGTCTCTATAATCTCCTCTGGTCGGCGGGTCTCCGGTTGCAACCACTTCTGGGCGAGGTGGGCGAGATCAAATAACTGTGATCGAGGTGCCTTGCCCTCCTGGTACCTCCATTCATGGTAGCGCTGGGCTCGCACGGCCATCGTCACCCCCGATCGGGCTAGGATCTCTGTCTTCAGCCGGTCATAGTCTGCCGCCACCCTGGCGGGTAGGTCATAATAGGCTTTCTGGGCCTCTCCACACAGAAAGGGTGCCAGGACACCGGCCCACTGCTCTGGGGGCCAAGCCTCCCGGGTGGCGATTCGCTCGAAAGCGAGGAGGTATGCCTCCACATCGTCCTCCATTGTCATTTTCTGTAGGAAGTGGGCGGCTCGTAAGGTGCGTGGCCCATCCGGCCCCCGGGTTTGGGAGGACATTGCCCTCAGCTGGGCTACCACTTCTCGCATGAGGGCCCGATCTTGGTTGGCCTGGTTGACCAGCATCTGGGTCGTCTCTTGCTGGAGCCGCATGGCCTCCTGCTGGGCCTCCCTCTGGACCCTGGTGGCCTCCTGCTGGGCCGCTGTGGCCTGGATGAGGGCCCTGACCACATCCTCCATCTTGGTGGCCACCCAGGGGATCCTTCCTTCCCTCCTTCAACTGCTGCGCACGAACATCCCACTTCTGACACCAGTGTGGCAAGGTGACACCGGGGGGGGGG
>VOCS01061437.1:0-32360 GCA_007922155.1 Mesoclemmys tuberculata | reverse complement strand
CAGTGGGGCTGAGAGTATTACAATGTACTAACCAAGGAGTATCAGTGTGGACTAATTTCTATAAGGTGGTTCTGAATGCAGAAGTGCTGCTGCTGCAAATACAGCTGGGAACTCATACACCGGTGATACAGTGAGCCAAACTCATCCCTGTTGTGACTCCCCTGATCTTAGCATCTTACACCGTGGATGACCCATTGTCATTTAAAACAAACTAAAGAAGATTCCCTTTGTTTTCTGCAATACTTAGAAGCCACCTTATTACCTATGGACAAGAATAAATAAGTGTTTTGGTGAGAGTGTGATTTCCATTGCTGTTTACACTATTTGTGACAAAAGAATGTAATCTAGTCTAATACTGGCCCAGCATGGGCGTCACCGGACTGTAAAGACTGGCTCCTATGGGTTTTCCTTTTCTCCATGGTGTCAAGTTAACTGACCTTTCATAGAGGGAATGGAAGCAAATGACACAGGGATCATTACAGAACACCTAGTAACCTGAGTGTAAATTGCCATATCCTATATTTTACTTCTTGTTTTGGGGAGCAGAGGGGAAGAGGGTCTGATCCAAAACCCATTACATTCAGGATACACAGTGACTTCAGTGAGCTTTGAATCAGACCCCCAAAAATGTGGTAATCATTTGTAAAAGGAGGTGAAATTCCGTGCTGGCTTGCACTATTACATATTTGCACGGTGCCTATAATCAACCTTATAGCACTATTCCATTTTGTCAAGTGTCTCCTTAAAAATGGCATGGTGGGTCTCCAGGGGTCTTGTGACTTCAGGTGAAAAGTGCTCCATTAGCAAATAAACATGTTTGGTCTCCCCTCCCCCTTATTTTTGGAAAACTCAGCCTTGGATTTGAGCTCATTCTTCACTACCAGAAATTGTTTAAGAGAATCCGGCTCACTTACTGTCTGCTTGGTGTGTTACTTTTGCAGTGTAATAAAATAAATCAATAGTCTGTAAAAGTGTGCTGATCTAACTTTAAATACACAGCAGGTGCAGATCTGCTGAGTAAGGGTTTTTTTGTAAATATAGTCACTTTTTCAGAGCAGAGCCACACTTAAAAGATTTACCATGAGCACTAACTTCTTATTTCAAACAGACAATAGAAGATACGCAAAGAAGTGAGTGGAGGTCAGTACAAATCTGTCTCTCTTCTATATTTCTGTATTTAAGCATGCCTGGTTCACTCATTCACTTGTATTCATTCAAGCCTGTGATAATTTGATCTGCAATGGTACAAAACCTCCCAATTCAGCTGACATTTTAGCAAGTTATCTTCCTCTTGTGACTCAACTGGGATTTTTCTAACCTTGAGAAAATGGCTAAAGTGACCCTTTCCTTAAGGTTCTTGCTACCGACCAAGTGCAAAACACAGTACTGTACCTTTGTAGAGCTAATGTTTTTGGCGCGTATAATACTGAGTTGGCATCTGTGACTGACATAAGATGTGGCGAGGCTAATTAAAGTTGATCTAAATCACACGCCAAACGCAGGCTGCATTGTTTTTATTCTAATTATCTTCACTATTGTTCTGTTGCCTGCCAGAGTTTGACTGGCTGGCAAGCTGGCTCTCTCTCCATCTCCACTTTATTGCTGTTATAAATTATTCTCACCTCAGTGATTTTAATACTAAATAAAAACTGAAGAGTAGAAATGGATCTCTAACCAAAGAGCTAAACTGAGTTGAAACCTATAGAAATATGCTAAAAAGCATCTGATTTTTAACTAAAACATGCAGTAGGTTTAGAGGGCTTGTGGGTGTTGATGGGGTTTTGTTTTGTTTTCTGCTACTGTCCAATGTCAGAGCTGTCCATCTCAAAAGTTTATAGCCTCACATACCTAGTGCTGTTGTAGCCCTAGTGATCCCACTGCATCTGTATCAGCTGGCATTTAAATTCTACTGGCACATCAGTTTCCTTGTGACTGTTAGAATAACATTGTAGCTTGCTATTAATTAGTGTCATACCTCTTCAGTCATGTGACCCTGACTAACATTAGACTTAGTTGGTCTTCTCCCTTAATTATCTGTTACCACCAATGTATGCTTCGCTATTGATTTTGTTTTCTGATCACTATTGGTGTATGCCAAGTGCCTAACAGCAGGCCGTTTAGTAACAGATTTAGCCTTTAAACAAAAAGAGAAGGCGGGAGAATGAGTAACCATGGCTTACAAGAGAATCCAAACACAGAGTGACTCTTTACTGATGATTACATACTATATTCTTTACAGGTTTCTGTTTCATGAGTCATGTATGCTTGGTCATAAGCAAAGACTGTCTCTTCAGGGAGTGAATTAGGAAAGAGTAGTGATACTTTCCTAAACTCCACCCACAAGCCAAAACTGTCCCAAATGGACATCAAAACAAGACACTGTGACTGTTCCTACGAGCCTCCCTTTCTTTTCTTGCTTGCTTTGATCAGCAGTGAGATAGTGAATGATGCTGATATTTGAAAACCCTAAAGCCTAACAATGTTAACTTATTCAAATAAATAATTCAAATAATTCAAATAAATGGTCCAGTTGGCATGTTATTCCAGGCTGTCTGGAGGCTCAGGAACACATCAGTGCCACCATGGTTATGCTGGGTTCACATTCTGAAGGTTTTCTTCACAACCATAAAGGCTAGAGACTCTTTCTTGAAACAAAAGCTTAGCTTTTGGCACACACATTCGCTGAACCATTATGAACAAGCTCAATTCAATCCCTGTATGTGTCTAATGCTGATAGCCTAATCAACACAAGACTCGAACTATCTCCGTGTTATGCCCCATAATATATATCACTATATGATTCTTTATCACACATCCAAACTAAAATACTATATTTCCTAGATTCAATTTCCTAAATTCAAAGTCTCTGCCTCATCTCCCCCAACTTCTCAGTGAGTGGCTGCAATATATTTTCCACAGGGAAAATAAGAGTTATAGTGAGGCATACAAGAAGAGAAACAGAGGTGGAGCGGATGTAAATGACTGTGGGTATGTTAAGGTGGAACAAGTCCCTGGAACAATTTCAAAGCTACAAGGACCATTTTTGAATGGGTTTGGAGCTATGAAGTTAGTGAAGGTTAAAGATGATGGGGGAGATACAGTCACCTAATGTTGAAAATTTTCCACTAAACCTGATGCATGCAGGCTTCAGCCAAGTGATGTCTAATAATGCTAATGAGTCGCACAGCTAAATCCTGATAACCATGCTGAGAATTTACCCCAGGGATTTAATTTATATCTTCATGAAAAAATGAGTTCTGTGATGAAGCTGCTACATTTGTCTTTAATTAACTTTATTGCACTGTTAGGTTTTACAGCACATATGTTATGTGATACTGGGTTCCTGCAATAACAAGGCACAATGTGATGAGTTACTGCCCGAGGGTGTGCTCCTGCTTTCATTTAAGTAATGGCAAAACTCCTTCGTGCTAATGCTGTCTTGGCACTAGGATGCTCATGGAAAAGCCACTCAACATTACAAAGTTTAACTCTGAATGTCTTGGTGGTTTATACATGTAGCTGAGCTTACTAGGGGCAACTCATGGAAAGTGCAGAGTGCCTGCAACCCCTATCAGTATCCCTTTATGGAGCTGGCCTAATTCTTCCTGAAGTCAGAAGAAGGCTCCCTTGACTTCATTGGGAATTGGATGCAATCCTTGAAGTTGTATGCTCAGCCCATGCATGGCAACTCGCAGGATTTGGCTTCTAATATTTAATGCAGACTATTGTATTTCAGTGAAATTTTTCTGGTTTAGATTATTTCCCATACACTTTAGCTGTTATGTTTAAAAAAAGTCCCACCTTGTAAATCATCTGAATGTGCTTTAAAACGTAGCTGATGTATCAGTTAGCACTCATCTACACAGACCCGCTCAATCGATGCTGCTGCATTGATGCCTGCCGCCACAGCAGTGTAGACATACATCACATTTTTCAAGACGATGGCCTACCTTTTTCCAGGTGCAATTTGTGCCCCCATTTTGACTGGAAGTGGTGCCCAGCTTTGTGCACAAATCACATAAGAAGAGATGGCAATTATTCAGCATTGCATGGCATCGTTCATTTTATGAAGTACAAATTTGCAGAGGCAAACTACATCGACAAAAGGGAGGCTGAGCCCTTGCTTTTTGACATTCCTATAAAATCTATAAGATTTGGAAGGGCTGTTCTCTTTATTACACACCAAACTCTGCTCTCAATAATGCTGTTGTAAAAGTTTGGTCTGTGTTTATACAGTCCCATCGCAATGAGATCCTGGTCCATGATTGGGGCTCCTAGGAATTAACTCAATTTTCATCAGAGGAGTACAGAATTTTGCCCAAAGAGTGCAATGGGAATGGAGATCATTCTCTTAGACATCCTTTGTATTCATTTTGCCAAACAATATTTTTTAAATGGATAGGCTAATTTTTTGTATTGCAGTCAAAATAAAATGCATCATTCTGTTTTCTTGTATTTCTGATTATAGAAATAAACTTGGGTAATATTACATCATAGCTAGTAAAGGTGACAATGTCGCTCACTGAGGTCTGATAATGGTTGTATTATTAAAGATAAGGAGTGTGTATGAGAAATGAGCTACTCATGGGCATAAATGTTCCAAAAGGAATAGAGAGGTGAGCCCATATCTGGTCCGTCTGCCACAAAACAGAAGGAAGGTACCATTTATATATTCAGATAATAAAATCAACACCTGGGTGGTGGTGGTTTTTTTTTTTTTTTTTTTTACTGAAGTGCAAAACCTCTTTCCTACATTTCTCATTTGACGAAGCACATCAATATGCTGCTTCATTTCAGCAGATGCAAATGGAATAATAAATGGTGGACTCAGTTGACTGATGTGCTGGCGTGAAAGAGGAATATGCTGTCTCCTCAAATGCTCTGCAGCAACTTTCAGTATCCCCTAGGAACTGGGCTACAAACCCCCTTCCTATTTGATTTGTTTCTTCTGTTTCCAAAGCAAATTCAGTTAAGAAAAGCTGTCATGTGGAGCATGTAAGATTGATTTTTTTTTTTTTTTTAAGAACAGTGAAGAAAAAAGTCAGTCTTACAAGGTGTTTAAATGAATGCATAGGCAGTCATATTTTAGAGAAATGCTGTTAGTTGCAGTGAGGTTCTCTTTAGAATAAGTGACCGTACCCATGTAAGGTTGGTTCCTTGTCAGTTTCCTTGACTGACTCTTTTCTCACTTGTGTGAATATATCCTGTAGGCAGCAGCTCTGCACCAAGAAAAGCATTGCATGGTGTCAGAACCTTTCCGTGAATCTGTAGTTAAAATGCCTTTATCTCTATTGTTAGGGGACTAGAGGATGCCCTCAAGAAATTGAACTGATAAATAAGGAGAAAAATATTCCTCCCTAACTTCCCCATTTGGGTTTCCTAGCGCATTGTGTCTTCCTGAGTATATTTTATAGCCCCAATTCTGCAAACTGCTCCATGCAGGTGAACCCCTAGACCCACGTTGACTTCCATTGAAATCAGTGAGGCTACATATGAGTGCAGAGGTCAGCATGTGTGGAATACTTTAAGTATAGGTGCCATAGCTTGTAAAGTCTTTATAGCAGACACTGCCTTCATTTCCACCTCTTGCATAGCACTGGGAAAATTGCTTGTGCTTAACAAATTAATAGTGGCAATAATGCACAGGGTATTTGTCCAGGAAACTCTTATGACAGGCATTCGGAGTTCCCTCAGTCAGTGCCTGCTGTCTGAAGTAGGTATTGAATGCATAGGGCATTTTTGGAGGTATCCCAGAATAAGCCCTTATGCACGCTCATAATTGTCTCATACTATTTAGGTGAGGATCTTGAAAATCCCTCCTGGCAAGCCAGCTACCTAGTCTTTAAATTTAAAGCTGTGCAAGCTTCTGTGAAGAGCTTATCTAATGTCAATGGAGAAATCACCATGCATGCAAAAAAGTTAATTAAGAACTCAGAAGTGCTATTTTTGATCCAAGTTTAGCATGAGTCTCAGGAATGGACTGGTCTGACTGCAGGATGGAATACGTGACTCAGCCAGCTTTCGGACGTGGTTTTCTTTATCTCCTCCTAACAAACAAAACAGGTGGATTTTGCAAGCTTTCCCAAGTATGCTTAGAAGAGGTTGTGCACCAGAGTTCTAGGGCCTGGTTTTTCAAAGGTGCTAAGCATCCACGACTCCTACTGAAGTTGATGTCAATTATGGATGCTCAGCACCTCTGATAATCAGTCCCTATTGATGTCTTATTGCTGAATCCATAAAGCCCCAAACCTGCAAATACTTGAGGACTTTTAAAACTTTATGCACATGACACATTGCATTGACCCCCACATATTCACTTTCAAAATGCTATGTGATCAAACTGCAATATTATAAAAATTGAACTAAATGAATCATTGGGATGCCCCCAAAAAAAATCTGAACTTCTTGTTTCTTCTTCCTTTCCCTGGCCCCAGTTGACCAATAGTTTACAATGTTTACTTTCAATCAGCATTGCTACATTTTAAAACCGTTAAACCACAATTCCCAGTATATTACTGGAACTACACCACTTTAGTTACTTAGACAGCTAAGTATTAATGATTTCCTCTTGAAATAGCTTAGCTAACTTTGTCTGCTCACTACAAGTGTATGGCTCGGCTTGTGATTGATACTGACTCATAGTCCCGAATTCACCCTGCAGTGAATGGTTCAGTCTGTCTGCTGAAGAGATGACATCCAAGTTCAGACTTGGTACAATGGAGAGGTAATTGGGGGGTAGGATGGGATGTTTATAAATACATGGAAGTCTACTGCAATGAAGCCAGCACTGAAATAAACTCAGACACAGGTTTAAAGACAAAAAAGATTTGAAACAATAAATTCCCTCACTTTGCATATTCTCATCTGTTCACTGTGAAAGACTGGAATGTGCACCCCACTTAGTGACTTAAGTGGTTAAAACAAGGAACTGGGATCCTTGACTGATGGGCTTTTTTCTGAGCTGAGCGTGGCATGAGTTGGACTGGCAAGGTCAAGTGCTGGGGAGAACTAATTCAGCTGGAAATAAAGGAGTGGATTAATATTTTGGGGGGGGAGGTCCAGGGGGATAGTAAGGAAGATAACAGCTAGATTTAAGGGACAGAGTTGGGACAAAGGGAGAACAGTGAGGGGCTTGAAGAGGGATAAATACAGGCCTTTTTTGCTCCAGGCGTTGCTACTACTTTAAAGTATCCTAGTTATTCATATAGAAAAGGGGAGGGATGAGGAGAGAACATCCTTCTTTTTTTCTCACTTCCCAACCAGCCTCCTTTTCTCCTCCACTAAAATGTGTCCCAGTCACACCCCTAATCAGTGTTCATAGCTCTTCTACTCCAAGTCCCATTATCATGGAGGAGTGTAGCAGGGAGGGAGCAGCTTGTGAGCTGCAACCCCACCAATAATTATGGACACCAGCCACCGCTGGTTCTAGCATTAACTTGCTGTGTGCCCTGAAGCAAGTCACTCAGCCTCATTGTTTGTAGCACTTGGGTACTTTGTAAAGCCAAGAATCCTTAGCTGGGAGCTGGATCCTCAGCTGAGCTATTTTAGTTTGTCCCAGATGGCTTCAGCTGAGGACCTGGCCACAGGAGCATTGCCTTAGTTAAGACTATGCTGTCTAGTCTTCTGCACATTTCTCAAGAATAGCACAGCACAAAGAATCAAGGGATGCATGAAGAAAACATCTTTAGTAGCACAGGACTTCCCATACCAGGTCAGATCAGTCTCATGTAGACTGTTGTCTTCTCTGTTGTCAGGACCAGATCCAACAACATTCAGCACAAGAATCCCCAGATGAAACACACCCATAGTAGCCTGCTCATAAGGAAAATTTCTTCCTAGTTCTCTCAGTTCCCAGTTAGCTTATTCCCTGAAGTTTGAGGTTTATAGCCCTTATTAACTAGTATCCTATTTTCAACAAGAACTCCATTAAATCCCAAAATAAAAATGTAAATCTTACTTTAAATACCAAGCTTTTTTTTTTAGGTCCAGTCAAATGCCCACTGAATTCAATGGGTTTGGCTCAAGCCCTAAAACCCTTCTGATAGTCTGCAATATATGTGTGTCGTGTGCCTCCAAAATAAGGCATTTCCTAGAATGCTTAGGAAATGTGACAGTATTAGTACTTGCACAACTTTTCTCTATGCTACAAAAGGCTACATTTGTGCTACAAGCTAGGGTGTGATTCCCCTGTTCACATACACATGCTCCCGTTAGCTGACATTGAGCTAGCATAAGGTTTAATAGCAGTGTAACCATGGTAGCACAGGCGGCAGCAGCAGAGGCACACCTTAGCCGGGCCAAGTAACTACCTGGCTGAAACTGGTAGGAAAATACACTCTTTCCTGGAGCTAGGACAAGTACAGATACATGAGGAAGGAATCAAACCCCCAGCTGGTAGTGCAGACGTAGCCTAAGAGTGTAATTTCGAAGATGAGACATAGCTGCACTTCCCCTAATGTTACTATGATCTCTTGTTGATCCATTGAAGAAGTCTCTAGTTGGCCATAATCACTCGTGGTGCAATTGTTTACTGCATTTCCTGGAACTGTTTTTTGTAAGGCAGGAGGCTTCCTGCTCGACTTGGCAGTATGGTTTAACAGCTGTCACCTGCAAAAACATGTCAGTCTTAAATGCTAAAAGTATTCTTAGCAATTGTTTTTGTAATTGCCCTGTCATTACACTAGCAGATGTGTAGATTAGAATTATCAAAAGACTTTTTTTTTTTTTTTTAAATAAGGTCAGGAAAATCACAACCAACGCAATAGACTCAGAACCACGATGACAATTTTAAAAATATTGTGACTTTTGTTTAATTATGGACCAAATTCTCTGGGGGTATGAAATGGCAAAACTCCATTCACTCCAGTGGAGCTGTGCTAATTAACACCAATAGACAATCACGTTCTATAAAATATTATTGACCTTTAATTTTCACTTGTTTTTCAATATTCTGTTGTGTACGTAACTGGCTTTACAAGAGCTAGCCAGGTAGATGAATGCAATGCTGTCTATAAAAACTTAATATAGGTGATTCTACCTCTGGGATCTACTCTTCCCAGAGCTCCCATTCACATTTAATGGGAGACTTGCTTGTCGGAGAACTGCAAGATGGATGGAATTCGTATTACTTTGCAAAAGTAACCTTCAGATTTACTTTTGTTCTGGGGGAAGTGGTGGCTAGTGGCGCACTGCAGAGATTGATATTAAATCTGCTTTTAATGAGCATCTTAGGGCTGGATTCGGCCTAATTCCTAGACAGGTGAGCAGCTATGGGTAACTGAGCTCATTCCAACCTACACTGGATGGCGTGAATACTTGTCTGGGTAGTTTGCGCAATTGATGAGAAAAAAAATGAAGTGTGAAAGTGGCAAATAGATTATATTTAAGTCTAAGGCCTGGTCTACACTTACCTTTGCGATTCGGCGGGAGATACGCAAGTGACGTAAATCCACGCTGTGCTGCGCTGACGGGAACAGCACTTCCTTCGACGCAGCACTACGCCACTTACCAAGGTGGTTTTCCTGCGTCGCTTACTGGATCGACTGAGCGCGTCTATACAGACCGCTCAGTCGATCCAGAGCAATCGATGTGACAGTGGCGAATTTGCTGTCGTCAGTGTGGACCCAGCCTAAAACATTTGCACAGTGTTATACATTTACAAAGGTCTCCCAGCTCTAGTGTCAATGTCTCTGATCTCCCATATAAGAAAGTCACTACACACAATCTGTTACAAATCTCCAAAGTGCCATGTAACAATATTCCAAGTTATGCTACTGTTTCTTTACCTCAGGAAACCTTTAAAGTATGTCCTTAGATGGTGAATATTTAAAACAACAGCAACCCAAACTTTTCATTTTCTTGAAAGGCCTACTTCTCTGAGGCCTCAATGGATCCCGTAGTCCCTCATGTCATAAACTAAGTAAAGATCTAGAGGTACAGAGTAGCTTCTGGGCAGATGTTGTGTGCGTATACGCATGAAATTTTAGTATAGGGATTCATTCTTTTTTGAACATCTGAGGCTTGAGTATAATTCCTCAGATGTAGAAAATGCACATTGTTCTCACGATCACTGAAAGGGAACTTTCAAACCACAGTGCAGAGGTGTTAGCTATCATATTATCCCATTTGCAGCTGTGTTTAAAAAAAAAAAAAAAGCTTTATTCTCCTTAAAGCTATAGCATGAAAATAAACGAGCCATTACTTTTAATGCCTGCCGCTTTCTGTAAACAGCGGTGGGAGACAGAGTAAGCTTGACCTTTTCAGGCTGCTAACACTGCATGTTTCAGCCCCCTGGAAATCTAGAAACACAACATAATGGCAATGTCACAACTTGTTCCTGTCTCCAATAAGAAGCAGAGGGTTCAAATCTTGCTCTTAATCTTTTTGGCTTTCAGAATGCAAGCCCTTATGTGGGGTGCAGCGGGGTGTGCAGGGTTACTGGCCAGCTCTGGAAGTATAAGCAGAAACTGTGTAAGAATGAAAGAAAGGTTAAGTACCAGGTATAGTCTCCCTAGTGATCAGTCACTGATCACTTAAGTCCCTTGTGCATCTAATGTCTTAATTGCAAATATGCAGAGGAAAAGGGTGGGCATAGGTGGACAATGGCTATATGTAAGAAGACAAATCCTCAGATGGTGCAAATCAATGCAACTTCATCTGAGGATCCAGGACTAAGCATAATATTCAGCATGCTAATAAAAGGCTTAGTTATCCTGAAGTGACTCTTTTTCTATTAGACCAGAGTCATTTGGTCCCATGGAGTGGAAGCTCATTAATGCAGGATTGGTTTCTCTGCACTCCTGATTCTGTCCATCAATTTAAACCTTGCACTTCAGTGCAACACTCTCCATCTATGCTGTGCAAGTTCAAGCCCTTAATGGGAAACTATTGGGTTGTGAAGGGAAATAATCGTGTACCTACAGAGAGATTTGAATTCCTGGTGACCTTCCAGTGCATTTCTGCAAATGGCTGATATTTAGCTTCAAAGCACATAAAAAATTTAAAGAATCACTAAACACTAAGCAAAAAGAAAAAAAGTTCTCTGCACTCAGTGAAATTATTGAAGCAATAAAGAATAATGTTTTTGCAGATGAGGCTCCAGGCTGAGCAGTGCAGAGCAAATCAATAATGTCAGACTTCTTGCCAGGATCAAAATACTTGAGGAAATAGCTGCAGAGTAAAAGAGGGAAAGGCTCATTTCAATCTGTCATTGTGCAGTATACTGCAGTATTACAGGACAAACTATCAGTCTTGCTAGGGAGTTGGAAAGCATTTAATCAACGTTTTGAGCCATTGTTTATCCTGAATAATTATGAAACTGAATATAAGGTGGGGACAGGTGAGGGAGTCTGACAAGTGATGGGTTCCATCAACGCTTTCAAAAAAAATGGACTTCTTTGTGTAGCTCCCAGTGAAGAGGGAGAGTTCAGAAGATCCACAAAGGCCAGGTAGCAAATGAGTCACAGGTATGTGTCTGGCCTGTTTTGAGTGCAGAGATTGCATTGAGCATTCTGCCAGTCAGTGTCCTTGACATGGGGGGATATTCAGGTAATCCAGATGCACAAAGTGGGAAATGGGAATGAAAGTAGTGTGACTGGAACATTGTTATTGCAATAAGGCTTGGGGGCCCTAGCTCTGTCTGGGGCCCCATTGTGCTAAATGCTGTATGTATATAAAGGAAGGCAGTCCTTATCCCAGAATGTGTACAATCTGCATAGAACAAAGGGTGTTGTTGTAACATTGTTTCATTTTTATAATTAAAGTGACCCAACTCCATTTTAAATTAAGAGAAATACAAACTCATTGGGCCTGGATGTAAAACGTTAACTGCTTTGTAACAACATCCAGCCTTGTCTTATCAGGAATCTCTGTGATAAGCACCAGGAGAATCCCAGCAGGTGTTAAGTACTGGAGACAATCAAGATGCAATCAGTATGTGGCCTGTAGACTTTGGTAAACCTGTATGGGCCCTCTGTGACTTGAAACTCAGTAAACTCCATTTAAAATAATATTCAGACATGTATTGCAATGAGTGATCCTTTGTCAACAGCAGACAATAGCTAGAGTAAATCCACAGAAAGAGCACAACTGCCCAAGCAGGGGGCCAGAAGTCTGTCTAGCACATAGCTGGGCAATCAGGAAAGATAAGATCACGTTTGGCTGTGTCGGGGTGCAACCCCCGATCACCTCATCGCTCTTAGAAACTTCATAATTGGCTGAAAGTGGGCATATGGCTGTGAGGAAGAGAATATAAGGTGATCATAAACAGGAAGTAAATGGAGAAGTGCCATATCTTAAGGAAGAGCACCAGAATAGCTCTACGTGGAGGCCTGATCTACCTACCCGTCTCTCCCCAGTTTGCCACTCAAACCTGAGTATAGAGCATGTGGCTATGAAACCTGAGTGTGACAGTATATTCCATTCAGGTGCAAACCCAGGAATCGAACTAGTAATATAGGAGTGTTGCTTTGCTGCTGACAAACCTCACTGTTGCAGTATAAGTATAATTGTGTAAGTATAACTCTATAGTGTAAGCTAGCTTTATAAGTATAATCGTACAATTGTAATTGCGGTTGTGTTTTAAATAGTTAAGTTGTTGTATTAGATAAGAATTAATGGTGATTTTTAAATTGTAATTGTTGATTTATAGATTGTTGCAAGTAAAACAAAGTTGTATGCAAAGCAACCCTTGTCGCTCTTTATTTGAGGGATCCACATAATCGAACCTGGCAGCAACCTGGTTCTTGTTGTCACCTCAGCTGTGAGAGAAAGGAACTATTATTCTAGTACTCAGAGGAGAAACTGTGTGTACTATGTGACAGTCCAATGTCACCCAGGAAGCCAGTGGCAGAGTCAGAAACTGAACACAGATCTCCTGGGTCTGTGCCCTGTGTCAGAATCACCTTTCTAGGGTGAAGAGTGAGAGTTTGGATTAAACTTCATTTAAATACTACTGTATGATGTTGGGCAGTTTTAACACCACATTGGCTAATGTTCGGAATTTTATTTTTAAATCATAACTATCTTGGAAGTGTCTGCAGAGCCTAAAAGTTATTTACCTGAAGTCTAGTGAATTCAGTTACCTAGTGGATTTTTGGATGGCCATTGCTGGAAAAAGAGAAACGTGAAGGATCAACTTTTAAATCCCATCCTAGCACTAATTACACTTGCATGGCATAAGAGCTCTCTAAGGAAGCCTGCAGACACCAAGGAGATGTGGCATTTTCCCTACATCATGTCAGAATTAGAGCTGCCTGGAGGATGACAGTTTCATCTTATGGCAACTTTTGAGGTGTCAGTTTTTGAAACCAAGCCAAAACCCTTTGAACATTTCAGAATTGTGTTGTCAAAATGCCTGTTTTCAAGGCAAAACCTGAGCGCGGAGGGGTGATGGGGGGGGGGTAGTGGATAAGCCACTGGCCTTAAAGACCCATATTCAAATCCCTATTCTGACTGATTCCGAGAATTGTTTTTCATTCCAGATCACTCAGAGCAGGGACTAACACTTGGATCTCCCACATCCCAGGGCAATGCCCTAGCTACCAGGCTGCAGAGAATGCGTTTTGGTTTTGGCAAAATTTTGTTTGGCTGTAAGTATTCCAAACCAGCTCTAGTCAGAAACCCTTCAGGAGAATGGCAGGCAATCTACAAGGCAGAAGCCTTTGAAATCACAGCAAATGAAAGTGGAATTGCTATCTCAAATTAAGAGATTAAAGAGTGGAATAATTGCTTTTTTAAAGATATCAAGTTATAAAAGTAAAGCCTAAATTAAGAAACGTACTTTAGAGTCATGCAGCTAGATTTGAACATTTGAGAATTTGAAGATTCTCCTTTTACAGCAGTAAAATTCCAAAGCACCAATGTTGCCCTCACAGGAGTTACCCTAGTGAACAGCTGGAGTAAGTGAGATAAGAGTGTCCATTCTGGAATTCTGGTCTAAAGAAGCAATAGCTTATTCTGGAGCTGAAGCTCCCCTTCCGTTGAACCTGACTGACAGAGGCAGAAAATAACTGAAATTACAGTTTAACTGATTCAGTTCTTCTTGCTCTTTATCTCCAAAATGGGGAAAAAAGTTGCACAAAATGCACTGTTCTATGATTATTAAACAAAAAGTGGGTTCAAATGCAGTCAGTGGTTCCAAAAACACTCAAAGAGCCAATCTTTTCTTAACCACCAAAGAATCAAGTCTACTGTATCATTTGCAGCATTATTTTACAGCCGTCAATAACAGAACTAAAGACCACCTTCCCAGATTGCATCAGTTCATCATAACCTAATGTTCATTTAAAAAAATGAGCTTCTGCCCTTATCTGAAACGCAGAACATTTTAAAAGTATTTCCCTGTGGAAAAGTAAAAAGTCAGTAATTTGTTTCCTATCAGCTTGTCTGTCCTACAAACATGGTCTTATACATAAGGAAAACAATGTATTGAAGATTTCTATTCTCCTTTGCACACTCTGAATTTACCATTGAAAGGGAATTCATTGGGAGTGTTTAAATCAAAAGGGAATACATACAAATTATGTTAGCATTGTAAGACATCCTGTCAATAGCCTAAAATATCAATGTCATAAGCACAAGAGAAAGATTGGATTTGGCCAACTGCTTCCCCATTCCTTTTTCTCCGTTTTTCTTGTGTGTTTGCTTTTTTCCAAAGCAATTCCATATTTCTTGAGTAGAGGAGAGAAAGAGAACTGGTAATGTTAAAAGACCAGCACTTGTGAGTAACCTTATGGTGCCAAACTAATGGGCACCTGTAATAGCGAGGAGAAAACGGTAGTAAGAAATGCAGTACACTTCCACACTTCAAAAGAATTTTTCCAAAGTAGTGAATTTTTATAACCACTGCATGATGAAACATATTCTGTCCCCATATGACTCCTTAACAGCTGATCCGCCTCTCCTTAACTTACAGTGATGTAAAAAAGAGCTACAGCAATGTGACACTCATGATGCTTCTGCTCTCTAGATGAGCTTTCCCGTGTGAATATATTCCTAATGGGGATCAAGATCAATGGATGCTATATTCCTAATATCGGTTTTTACTTTCATCTGCTTAACTCCCCAGTGTAGACTGTCTGGCTTTTGAATTCATTGCGTGACAAAACAGATTTTGCTGATACACAATCATGGTAGAGACTACAAAACTGAAGATTTAAATGTGGAGGGTTTTCTGTTTTTGTTTTGTAGCCTCCTCCATTTTTGGGGCTGGAGAACACAAGTCACTAGATTTGCAGCTGTAGTTTCACTTTCCCTTCAGTTCAAATCACCTTTTGACCAAATCATGTTGCCCTTACAGGGGGTGAAATCCCTAGCTACAGCACGTTACAGTAGGTAAAATGCAATGGTGGTGGAGAGCTCATCTTTACTTTCACCAAGTCCTGGTGGTGGTTGCCAGCATTCATTACAGCAGCCTGAACTGGGCCTCAGTAGTAACTCAGCCAAAATTTTCATTCAAATCACTGCATTTTGCCTTCCTACTTAGTGCAGACTGGCAGATGCAACTGGCCCAGGAGGCAATGTCTCTTGCCCAGTTCAGAGCATGAGGGGCCCTTGTTGGGTGGAGGTTGGGAAGTTCCTCACCCAGGAAAGCTAAAAATATCACTTCCGCTTTGCAAATCATTGGCTCTCCAGGGTACTTGCCCTGGCTCTTTCTTGGCTAAGCTAGAGATATGTGTCTTTTAGAAGGTATGAGCCTTAGCAGAGTGTGTGGCTACCATACATGTGCATATTTCCCCCATACCTTATAAATTATTTATTTTGTTTGTTGCAAAAGAATGCCAGAAATACTGCAACTTGAGGCCCTGAGTCAGCAAAGCACTTAAGCACATTTAAGTTTCATTAACTTCAATAGGAATTAAACAATGCTTAAGTGACCTTCCAGAATAGGGCAGCTTTCCTGAACTGAGGTCTGGGTTTTTTCTGCCTTATTTACTACACTTTGTTTCTGCATTTCCTACATTTATTCACTACACTTTGTTTCTCCCTACCATATATCTTGGGGTTAACTTTGCTTTCATAAATAACTAAGTAGATAGAAGAGGTAATAGTTTCATGATAAATCTCTGCAAGTATGGGTTATTTTTAAATTCAGATGGGTGACATGCCATCATTTGGAATAGCTATACAGTTATGAAAAATCTATAATACCACCAAGTTGTTTTGTTTGGAAATGTGATTGACCAGCACTAGTCTGGCTGGGTATGGAAAGCAACAAGGGCTGTCTCTGACCGTCCCAGCCAAAGAGGCACTTAAGCACTGGAAGAAGGATAATGGAGCATCAGTTTAAGCCTTTGCCCAAAGTAGTTTGTATGTGAAGCCTATTTATAGAATGGTTTGATCTGGGGGAACAGGTTGGGGATGCAGCCTTTGAATTGGTGCTCTTTATTGCCGTGTGCATAGTGCTCAGAAATGGGGGGGTGGAATGTCACTGCATACAGTCACTTGTTAGGCTCATGCTTGTTGGCAGTGTGCTCTAGGGATCCTGTCCTCCTCCCCCTTTATTACAAGGGTAACAATCTGTTCCAGTTCGTCTCACTCTATAGATATAGATATATATAGATCTGGTGAATGTAAGGGGGCAGCCCCATCCCAAGCAGCAGCAATAATCCATCCCCCAAGCTTACAGAAGCCCCTTCTCCAAATGGTATCTAACAGGGACTGCAGATTTGGAATCATGGCTGGGAGCCCTTTGCTCTATGCAGCGTTGTTCTCTAACGTGTAGGAAAACTCCAGTGGGAGTTAATGCTAATCAGGCCTTGCCCCTGCTCCCTCTGGGGTATCTTGCACCCAAAGGGAGACATGGAGGAAGCATCCCTTGTGGGAGACCAGCACCATAACTGTGTGCTGCATTTGTGCCCACAGGTAAAAGGTGGAGGCAAATCCACAAACCCCCAGCCTTGCACATTGTACCAGAGCAGTCTGGCCAGGAGGTCAGTAGAAGCATCGGTTTGTTGGGTATTTGTGACAGGGCGCCTGCCCCTCACTGTCAGGAAAGGGTTAGAGGGCCCTTGGAAAGGCAGTGAATAGGAAGGAGCTGTGTGGCAGCCAATCAGTGTCCAGGAGGCCAGTATATGAGTGACAGAACAGAGCAAGGACAGTGCCTCCCAGTAGCTTGAAGGGGAAAGAATGGCAGTACCCTAGACAGAGCAGTGGCTGGCTGCTGGGAAACAGCAGAGCCAAAGGCCGTGAAGCGAGGGCAGCGAAGGTACTGTGGGGAAGTGGCCCAGGGAAGTTGGGGGGAGATGCAATGAAAAGCTGCTGCTCGTAGGGTCCATGGGCCTGGACCTGGAGTAGTGGGTGGGCTCGGGTCCTCCACCAGCCCCTGATTGCAATAGGACTGGTGGCAGGACTGCAGTGGCCTGGGAAGTGACCTAGCATGGACTGCAGAATCCCCCTGGAAGGGGGGGAGCACAGACGGTGACTTGAGCAAGGCTCAAGTGGAGACAGACATGAGACACAGCAGAAAGAGGCATTTGCCTGGCTGAGGGCTTATTCCTCAGATAACCAATAGGGAGTCGCACCTTGCAACAGTATAATATGGAAATTCCATAGATCTTTTTTTTTTTTACATGCCCTAACCATTACTTGACCAGCATCCTACCTGTAAGTGTGTGTCCTAGCCAGTGTAGTGATGCTCCCTCCCACAGCTACAACAGAGAACTGAAATCCTTTCAGAAGCTGCTAGGCATGTTAATAGAAATCTTCCTGCCAGACCATCTGGCTGCAGATAACACATTATTTTGATCCAGGCCACTGGTAACAGGCTGGTAACAGAAAATCTCCTGAAGGAATGAGTTTTGAATAAGGGAAAGTGAAATCTTGATTTAAAAAGGTCTGATGGTATATTAACCTGCCAGATTAGGAGGTCCCTATCCCGCTGTGAATATAAAAATGCTCTTAATGAGAGCATGGGGCCTGTCAAGGCCCATTTATAAATAAAAAGTGATATTTTTCAAGCACTAATTATCTATTAAATTGTAGAATTAGCATCTGAGGTGACGCAGCAGGGAGAAATACAATCCTCTGTGTCTAGGTATGTCTTAATTTGAAGATAAAGGGGTTACTCATTTGTTACAGCTTAATCTTTATCATGTAAGGCCTGCGGGGTGGTTTAGTGTCAGAAAAGAGCGATTTGAGTTGTAAATGAGAGACACAAAGATATTAGCAAGGTCTATAATTGCCTACAGCCATTTCAGTAATGCCCCTCAGGTAACTGGAGGCATGTCTAAAGCAGAAGATCCTGCATTGTTATCTTCTTATCAAATGACTGGGATGAAACCGTCACAATATTTTTACCCATCTCAAATCAGACAATGGGGTAACGTTCTCTTTTGAAGCATCAGCCCATATCTTCCCAAATCATTTAATGGAAGCTGACACTTGCAGTATTCTCTAACCTGTGGGCTAGAGCAGAGACAGAATACAGGAAGTAAGAGGTTAAGCATTGCTTGCTGTGAAGCTGACAACCTACCTATACTACATAAAAGACACAGAAGACTAGATATTGTTGTGGACAGACCAAAACCACAACAAAAATGCATGGATGCATTCAAAAGTCAACTGAAGTGTTGATGTCTCCCATGAATACAACAATGAAGACACTATAAATGGAAATTGAAAAAAGGTTAAGAGAGTAGTACCTGCAGCCACTCTATTTGACTGAGAGAAAGGATGTGATGCTAAGCAGTCATGGATGACTGACAAAATTGTAAACTGAATAAGTGCAAGAAGAGAATGCAAAAATAGAAGTGAGGAATACTGAAAGTTACCCTAAAAATGGAAAAATTAAATTAAATTGAACAAAGATGTGAGGAAATAAAAGAATATGACATCAGACAGAACCACATTGTTCCATTGTTCCTTGCATTGTAAAAAGAAACATGAGACAGTCAAGAAAAAGAATTAGCAGCATTAAAAGCTAAAGATGGCAGAGCATGCTACAAAACCAATAGCATCCTGGAAAGAGGAACAGAATACATGAAGTAACTTTTATTGATGATCCTGAAAAACTGGAAGATATGGACATCGAAAGGGGAGAAGAAACGGCATGACATATTACAGAGCGGGAACTAGAAAGAGCACTAAAAAGTGAGGAAACACATTTGGGGAGGATTGCATTGTGATTGAAATGCTACCGTCCTTGAATGAAGATTCAAAAACTTGTCTGCTAAAACCTTTCACGCAGAGACAGAACTTCCCGAGGACTTCAAGAGGTCAGTCTTCATAGCTCTAGAAAAGGTCAGTAATGCTAAAGAATGTGAACAATCTAGAACTGTCTGATAAGCTACACACAACATTTAATTGGAAATCATCAGCACATATTTACATCTACTATTCTTGGCCCAAGATAGTGAAGTCAATTTAGTTTCTTCCCAAGAGAAGGCACAAGGAAGGCAATTTTCACCCTCAGGATCTTATGCAACTGTGCGATGTCAGTGCAAAGGGAAATGTATGTGTGCTTTGGCGCTTTTGAGAAGGCATGTGATAAAATCCAACAAGACAAGATGATGTGTATTCTTGAAGAATGTCAAATTGACTCTCGAACTACAGTTTAATAAAAAGCTTGTACTGGGGACAGAGAGCAGCAATCCAAATGAACTATGAAAAATGTCTGACTATTGCTGCATCATGAAAGAGGATGCTCATTGGTGCACACATCTCCGCAACTATTCTCTCTCCTGCTCTCAATATAAATATAAATAAAATCAGGGCATAGAGGTCAATAGCATCAATAACATAAGATATGCCGATGACCTAATTTGCATCACTTCAACAAGGGAAGAGCTCCAGACATACTTATTGCTGTGAACAAGGCCAACAAGAAATACTGAATGACTATCAACATTTAAGGAGAACACAAAGTATGATAAATAAACATAGTAACTCACAAGGTAGGCAACACCCATGCCTCAATGGTCAAGCGGTGGAATAAGTTAATAGTTTTCCCTGATTAGGGAGTCCTAAAAAACATCAGGAGGAAGATGCAATAAAGAAATCAAGAGGATACATCTTGCAAAAAATGTTATTTAAGAAATGCCAAAAACTTTTGTTATCAAGTTAAAACTGCACATCTGCACTAGGTTAAGTGCTATATGTATGGTCAGCCCACAGGTACGTTTTGTGAGATCTGGACTCTTAAAAAATGATACTGAGATGATTCTGAGTATTTTAGTTTTGGTGTTATGGAAGAATGTTAAAAATTACCTGGATAACCCTAACTATGAACAATGAGGTGACTTTAGGACAGAATAAGAGATTTGAACCATCATCCCCTCCCTTAATTGAACTGCAGCTTTTCTCCAAGGCTTGGAGTGCTTTGGTTCAAGGATTGTGTGGTTCTTCTATCTTTCTAATCATCCCTCATCCCAGCTACTAAGAGCTGAGCACCTGGGGATACTGATAGAAGTTAAAAAATGTTGAAGTCCCTAAAATTGCAGCGTAGGGATGTACAAATTACCAAAACCTAAACAAAAGCCTTTATGGCCCATAAACTTACTGTTTATTGGAGCAGTAAATAAATCTTGTCATGTTATCTACCATGTCCACCTTTCCTGAAGGACTAATATGACCCCTCTAAAAGTGAAAGACCTAGATTTTCCTGCTGTTCAGCATCAGCCTTTTAACATTAGTGCTATGAATGTTTTTTCAAACCATATTGGTATTAAATACCAGTGACATTCACCATTGGTGAGCCTTGATACTCAAACATAACTTCTTGCATTTTATTTCTCTGCTCAGAAATGACATTTCCTCTGTATATCAAGGTAATATCACACCCTCAGACTTTTCAGAAATTATAACTGCTGTAGCCTGCATGCCCCAGGAGGTGATTTCTCTAAATTGGCAGGGTTGCCTCTCAGTAAATCTTCTGCCAACTTGTGGAGTTCATGTGGTTCATTCTTTATACTAACAGCCTCTTTAAATTTAAACACACACATGCACAACAACTCAATCCTCCAAGTGAGGCTTTTATCTCAACTCATAAAAGCACTGCAGTTTTCCTTGCTGTTACATTCTACGTTAAAATGAAAACTGGGGCTCCATTTTTAATTAGATTATAGACATATGTTATCTAATCAGCCCCTGCACTGTGTCATGTGACTTTTGCCCTCCATCTCACATTGGCGCTTGATAACCACAAGTAGCTGATTCCTTAAGAAATAACAAACTGTAAGTGACAACCCATGTGAGTAACTGAAATGTAATTATCCTGTTTTCTCTCTCAAACACAAAGGGGAATGAACTGCAGTCACTACTGTACAGCCTGCATGGATGAAAAACATGTGTAACTTGTATGTGAATGCTAGTTAAGTTTGCATTTGTTCCACATACTGTATTGGATATATAAAAGCCTATAATAAGAAAAAGGGCAAGACTTGTGCATGCAAGGATCATTCATAGATGTTCTCAACTAGTTATCCTGACTTTTTCTTCGCTTTTAAATATTGAATAAACTATCCTTTTATAGCTTGCATTATGATCCTTGCTTTTTTGACAGTATTGGGGATCAGCTATTGTTCTGTATATGAGTAACTGGACCCTATGGTGCACACATGCAGCATATATAAATAAGTTCTTACCTACATATACTAAACACGCATGCTTTCAAGAATGTGCATTGGCTTAAGAAATCCCCAAGATTTTATATGGGCTCTTGTGAAACCTGATGGATTTATGGAACTGTAGCAGATTTCCGAGGCATGAATTTATGCTAAAGCTGTTGCTGACCTCT
The DNA here is from genome assembly GCA_007922155.1 of Mesoclemmys tuberculata. NCBI lineage: Eukaryota > Metazoa > Chordata > Testudines > Chelidae > Mesoclemmys > Mesoclemmys tuberculata. The sequence continues at coordinate 10,627 of VOCS01061437.1, read as the reverse complement.
ATGCACTGGTTTGACTACCTCCGTAATTTACCGAGCTGCTCTCCAGGGGGAGTATTTTTGTCTTCCACTCTAGTCTGTTTCCCTAAGGCCAAATGATGCTCCGACTCCCACCCCACACACTCATTGGGGTTGCACAGTCTAGGGTAGAATTTAGCTGCTGTTTTGAGCAGAGTGTAATGAGAATTTAACTTGCTCACCTAAACCAGGAAAGCTCTCTTCCTGTTGCTATGGAAACATCTCCATTCCACAGCCCCTGATTACAGCCCATTGCTACTGCCTTGCTCTTCTTTCCTACTGCAGTATCTTGGACCAGTCGCTATCCTCTTATGCTGCTTTACTGAAACCAGGGTGAAGTTAATAAGGAACATCCTTAAGCACATGGGACTGGATTCATTCCAGGTGTAGTGCCACTGAAGTCCTTGGCCCTGGAGACACTCAGAGAATGAAAACAGAATTGCCTATTTGAAAGTGCAAGTCTTGTTCTGACCATGTAACCCCCCGGCTACCAGGCTACACTTCTGCTGGTGTTAGTGCTGTGGCTCTTTCCGTGCTGAGTCCTCTGACCTATAATAAATTCCCCAGTTCATCTCTGGCCTTGTGGAAGCGGTTCTCATCATAAGTCGTCGTAGTAACTGCTCCATTTCTGTGTCATGAGCTCACTCCCCAATCTGTACTTCTCATTTTGGGGCCCACTGGGCTGAGGAAACTAACTTGCTGCTTTCTGTGGGTGAGTGGCTGAAGGGAAATATTTGGTGCTGATTTCATGCTAAGTCACTGTAGTCGCTTACTTTCCTGCCTCTGAACCATCGATTTGTTTAGGCAACTATCTTAGCTTGGGTCCTCTCTGCCAGGGATTTGGTTAGACAAATAGTCCAATGAAGATTTTTTTCAGAAAGCAGGTTGGCTTGAGATCTGAGGAACTGTATTGATTAGGGACCTAGACCTCATAAGGGGAGAGGCCTGTTCCCCACAGTTACCAGATATTTCATATTCCTAAAAACTCTATTAATAAACTCACTGAAGTAGTTGCGAATGAAAATAGATCTTGTGTGAACTGGCTTAGCTTGATTTGAGGATCTGGTCCGTGAAGCTAAAGCTTCTGTTAAGTAACTGGTAAGATGTTTGGCGCAGAGATTTTGGTCCTGATCCTCCTCCTGCTTTTATAATAATGCAACTTAATTGACTTCATGGCTACTTTTTTCACAGGCAATAATGGAAAACATCTAGCTCTTTGTTCTCATGTTTGCCTGTCCAACACTTAATTCATATTGCTCAGTAGACTAAACACACTCTGATACAAGGGCACATCCGTTACACACTAAAGTAACAGTTGCTATTTATAGAAACACCATATCCTTGGACATGTTCTTTAAAGATCTGATTCCCGGTTGGTTGTATGGGTTCACTTGCCATGAGGTGTATTGTTATATTCAGAAGCTTGGAATAGATATCACTCAGGTGGTGACTTACCAGAGCTGGTGCTTACTGAAATGGTGTCTCAATGGTTGGGAAAGGGAGCACTGGAAGATGTAATTTACTAGTTTGCCAATTACTAGTGTAAATTAAAGCTAGAAACAGGAAATGTCCCCAGTAGACAGTTAAAACTGATCTTCATGGCTGTGCAGCTATTACACATTTGCGTCAGTTGCTGCTTCTCCAGGTTCAGGTGTTCTAATTTCTGCCACCTAGTGACCTAGCATGGAACTGAAACTTTTCATTGCTCTCATACATGGGATGTGAGAGGGGTGGGTAGTAGGGGAGAGGCAGAGAGCGAGCAGCCAATTACTGGGGCATACTGTGATACAGGATTGTATTAGGCAAAGCTCCTTACTGGTCTCCAGAAAAGAGTAACATGACCTACTCCAGCAGAGGTGCTGGATGGCAGCATGTGTTGAAGGTATTGGAGTGTGGGGCCATGGAAGACCAACAGTGTGTTGGTCTTCCATGCCCTGACCTATTCCTGCACGAAGGTGGCTAAAGCATACACTCCCTGCACCCTCATTCCCCTGATCACAGCAGCACAAGACTGGGCAGAAGTCCTATCCTAGAAGAATCCTAAGTGAGGGGTATATGTTTTTATTTTGATGCACTGGGATTATCGCATGTAATTGCGAGATCCTGCAATGTTTCCTATATTTAAATGGAAATACTGATAATTACTCAGTGCAAAGTGGATAATTACACTTGCCTGAACTCACAGGCTGGTGACTTTTAGAATGTGAAAGAGGAGTATGCTCCCCCTCCTGGATGTAAGTGAGGAATGGTGCAACAGATGACTCAGACACGTACCTTGCCTGTCTTAGCCTGAAACAAGGGAGATGCAATAATGAGATTTATTAATCTGTGAGCTACAGCTGATCTGCTTCTTGGCAATACTGAAAATGACATACTTGGGAAATAAAATGGTGCAGCACATCCAGAATGCACACTGCATTCTGTTCTTAATAGAAACCCCTCAACCGGGGATTTTAGGGACATGCTCTTTTTGCTTTCTTAGTAGTTTACAATTTTTTTTTTTGATTAGGGGGGTGACTGTTCCCTTTCCGGCACTCATGTAAGATATGTTACAATAAAAGTCGCACTGTAATTGTCTTGCTAAAGCCCAGAATTCATAAATCAAAGGCATATTGAACTCCCAAACAGATATCCGCCTTAACAGAACAGGTGATTTGGAATGAAAGCTGATCCGCCATCTGTAACCTGTCATATGCAGGGGACTTCCTATGTTGGGGTGACCTTTCATATAAAAATAGGTGAGTCATAACCTGAGTCTCTGAGGTTATGAAATCCCAGTGGCCAATCTACCCACAGATATGCCTATTTAATAGGAAGTCCCTATGTATTGCATCACTTCAGTTCCTGGGGAGGTTGGAATTTTCTTCAAGAGAGCTGTAATCTGACATGAGGTAGGGCTCAGCCATTGGCAGGCAAGATATGCAGGCAAAATTCCTGATTTCCTCATGATTCTGCTGTGTTAAAGCTGTATTGTTTGTGGCGATGAGGGCGCTCCAATTCCCAGGATGATCAGGGCTGGCCAGAGTGATACTCCTCTTTGACAATCCCTAGCTGGCGTAATTCAAAGGCCCCCTGAAGCTGCTCTTAATTATGCATGTGGCTGACCTGTCCCCCAGATGGACATAGAATTAGCCCAAAATTGCCCTTCTTCCTAACTCCTGATCCTGTTCAGGGTAGAGCTTGGCAAAACCCAAAAATTAGGACCCAGGAGTTCAACCCTAGCCTCCTTTTATCTCTGTGCACCAAAGTTTCCAGGCTCTCCCTCTCCACTTCAGTCTCCAGCCCTCTTATGGCTCATGCTCTTCTCATGAGACTTCTGCTCCTTTTTATCTATTTCAGTGCCCCAAAGCCTTCTAGGGTCTCCTCTGTACCCACTGGCTTGTTTTTTCTCTGTCACCAGCACCTTGGAGTCTCTTCACTTCACAAATCACCGTAACGTTTTCCATGGTGCTGTGGGTGAGTAAGATTGGTGGGTGGTGGTAGTGGTGTTGTCCGGTTTCCCACCACCCTTCTCCCCCAACAGCAGTGCTTGGAACGGATTCAGGAAAAAAGCATCTGCAAAAGGAATGCATACATAGAACTTAAGCCTTTCAAATTGTCCTGTCCGATGACTCATGCTGGAACCCTACAAACCTCAAGTGTGATGGAGATTTTAATCAAACTCATTCTCTCCTCACTAAACAAAAAATTGTTAGCATTAAACTTTGAGGAATGATGGATGCTCCTGAACAAGATGCTGACTGGTTTATTCTGAAACTATCCTACTCGTAATGTTATATTCACTAAATATAGCTAATTTCTGTCATATTCAAAAATGAAGAAAGGGTAATTAGTGGTGTTTTGTCTATGGAAAAAGCTGATTCTTGCAGGAAAACACAAACTCTGATACCCACAAAGACCTTTAAATGGCAGATCTGACATGAAGGTCTGTATCCACATCTCCACGCAGAGGAAGGAAGGAGCAGAAAACCTGCTTCTTTGGCCAGAACTGTGTCCATGGGAGTTGGGGAAGTGTGAACCAATATTGCAAGCAACGTTAACGGAGTGATTTTTCAACAAGTCAGCAGAGGCTCTGGCCATAAAACGTCTGGCCCTTTCATTTCTGAAGAGCCTTGAAGATAAAAATAAGCAAATAAAATTAGAGAAAACAAATCAATAGCAAAGAGCTGGGCATCACTTCTGCTACTGGAAGCTCAGGGCAACCTGAAGATGCCCACCACATGTACGGTGACAGTCTTCTATTGTAAAATGAGTCCATTAATTTGGAAGATGTATCTGACGATTTATCTTGTGAAGCCCCCTTCCCCCAAATCCTGAGAGCAGCCAAATATACAGTGGTGTGAGATTGGTTGAGAGAAATCTGTTAGATTACAGCGGAGGGAGGAATAACACAAAAATGCATTTGCAAGCCTGCCTGATAATGCAAAGTTTGGCTCTGACTGTGAGGGACCTGAAGATGCAGATACTGCATCTGTATTGTATTCATCCAAGAGTGTGATTCCTGTAAATCATAATCGTTTTTTTTATAAGCATAGTTTTGAGATATTTGGATATGGATGCACCATTGTTTAACTAACAAGTAAAAAAGTAAACATGGAGCTAAGAGGTGGCCTTGAGTGGGTTAACGAGAAACACTTATGAGTTGTCGTAAAAAAGGATTAGAACTCTAAATGCAGGGGGAAAAGTGACAAATTGTCACATTGTTTTCCAAACTGTTTCAGTCAGTTGATTCCTGTCTATTTTGTAATGAAAACATGTATGCATTGAGGATTTGTAAGGAGTGTTCAATACAAGAAATAAACACAATAATGAAATGACTCAAGGATGTAATTGTATGAGCAAGGCTGTCCTTAGCCGTAGCAAATCACAGTTTTACTAGTCACTCCTGTTATAAGCAGTTGGGGCGCAGTTTTACCTCTATGCAGAGGGCCAGCACAAAAGCCAATGTGCTACTTAAACTGTCAAAATAAGGTGTTTAGTGAAATTTAAATGGGGCATAAAGACTTTGTGCTAGCTCTCTACATAAAGGTGAATATTGCCCTTAAAGAATTTGCCCAGAATCTTCACTGTTTCTCCTACATGATGACTAAAAGAAAATATATAGCAATGTGAGTTATATGCGATGTGCTGTGGGTTTTAAAACAGCATTAGTCAGCAAGTGAAGCCTTGAGACAAACCCTCATAGTAATGAAAATTTTTCTTGTGAGCTGTCTTGTAGTGCTTGTTTGATACAAAGCTACTTCCTTTCGCACATGGGAATCTGGAAATGACGTTTCACTGAAAATACAGATTTTACAAGGAATTTTACAGAGCCATCATTCTTGGCTATCTGACATTTCCTTCAAGTTTTAAGCAAAGGCTCTTGATAGGTGCATATGTCGCAATGTTATACCAGCTGTTACTTTTATGTTTTTTTTCTTAAATTTTATTTTTAAGGAGGTTTCAGAATTACCATTTAGAAAGGAACAATCTGTTTTCAGTTTCTGATCACAAATTTTACAAAATCCAAGACTGAGAGAAATGTTTCCATGTTTTTAAATTCCAGTGCATATAGGGGGAGAAGAGGGAAGAAGGGAAACAAAGACTGTGGGTGAGGGTGAGTGTGAATTAAAATCTCTCTACACATTTGCTACCCAAACATTACAGCACAATTCTAGTGCATGGCATCCAGAAACTGAAATGGATGAGAAACTGGCTAAAAAACCCTTAACTCTCCTATTTTCATTGTCTTTGTGCCAAGCAGAGCAAATATAAAAAAGAAACAAACCTAGATAGTGCTAAGTAAATTATATTTGTAAAATTAATTAAACTTTAAACTAAAATTCTCTATTTTCACATATGATGTTTAAACAGATGCTGTTCTTTTAAATATTTGTTGTTGAATTATGCTGACTATAGAATGGTTGTAAATATTTTTCCTTGGCAGACATTCTTATCAAAGTAAGTGTGACTTTAAAATGACAACTTTTTAAAGGGAAGGGAAGTCCCATCCTTTACACTGAATGTGCAAGTAGATGTTTGAAACAGAAATCAATTTAGAAATGTCAGAACTTTGAATAGGGCAAAAACTGTGTTCATAACAGTTCTAATTCTAGTAGCTTTGTAGGGAACCAATGGGCCTTCATTTCTTAAGCTTTCCTCTCATAAGAATAAATTGCTGGCCTTGTGATCAGTGGACTCTTCTGAATGGGCAGCACATGTTCATATTCCCCAACAGGTAACTTTTGTTCAATTTACCGGTGCCTATACATTTACTGTAGATCCCTGGTTACAATGTGCTATTCCAAAGCTTATGCAAAGCTTGCAAGGAAATAAACACACAAAACTAGATCTTTTATCAATTTGCCAGCAGGTGGCATTACCAGAGCAGTTAAAGACGTTTTAAACCATTACAACTGGAACTAGTTGAATAGGTTGCAATGAACATTTTATTCAGTAAATGAAGGCCTTGTTTCTGTTAACATTATCTGCCAACATGCCTCAATTTTTACAAATCTGATCATTTTTTGAAATGATCTGCCAAATGTTTTAGGCAAACAATTTTTAGCCTTTCTATCATTTGCAAGCCATTCACTGAAATGGTTGCCTTCAGCCTTTGTTATTCATAGTTCTGCTATTTACTATTTATGATTGGATACCTAAGATCCTGGGTATTGTTGCTGCTTCTTGATAGGATGACAAATATTCCTGTTTATAACGTTGTGACTATTTGCACACATACCTTGTGAGTATCTGGGACACTTCCAGCATGAATGCATATTTTCATGCATGGTTTGGATACTCATCCCAAAAGCACTATTATACATTGATTTGTCCTGTGAATGTTTACAGATGCTGGATAGATGGGGGTTACAAAAGCTGTCAAATCAAATTCACTATTTTATTGAAATGAATGTTCTTTATATTATTGTTGTGTTAAGCATTTGCTCATTTCTAACTGCCACTCATGCTTGCTAATGACTGTTCCAGTACAAACTGGCTTCCTACTGTGTATCAAGTGCTTTGGCTGAGGGAGCACATCTATCCAGATAAATTTCCTCTTGTGTCTCTGAAATTTTCAGATGACTTGGGTTCTGTTTGTAAATGGACCCGTAAACTAAAGCCTCAGTGCCAAAAGTCTCAACTCAGCAGTCAGACTGGGGAAATGTAGGGGAAATAATGCCCATCAAATGAACAAAAGGTCTTTTGTAGGTCTTTTCTGTCAAACAAATTGTTTTAGTAAAAGATTCCAGGGGCGAAGGAAGGGAGTGGATTAAGGTGTATGTCACAGAAGCACTGATTCTAGTCAGTAACAGTGTCTGCGTTTAGTCTATAGTTCCAGTGATATAGTTTGTTTCCCAGACCAACTAACCAACCAACACCTGTTTAGAACATGACACGAAAGGGAAATTAAATTCTAGATGTAATTCCCAAATTGTGCCAGTTTTCAAAGCAGCCAATTAATATAGGCTTAAGCTTCAGCAATAATGTTTGAACATACAAATTCTATTGTCTCTGCTGACTAATTACGATGCTACCTGTGTTGTACTTTGGCAAGCAATCAGAATTTATTCACGGGTACTTTTGCCAGCTGTGCTTGGGAAAATGCTTTGCAATAAAGCTCCATTTTATATGCTTTATTAATATTTATTGCTTACTGGATGCAGTTGTATATTTATCTGTTTCTCTAGGAGAGCTTGAACAAAATGCAGCAAAAGCTTTTGGGAGGGGAGGGGGAAGAAATAACTGACTACAGATTGTGCTTATTATGCAGTTGTTCATGGCATGTTAACTAGATCTGAATTATACTAAAAGTGGGGAAAGTCAGTCTGGTGTATAAAGCTTCCAAGTTCTGATGCAAATTATAGCCATGCACAGACAGCCAAGGCCCTGATCCAGCAAAGCTGCTGACACGTGCTTAACTTTTGTTACTTGAGAAGTCCCATGTACACTGCTGGGTCAAGGGCCGGTTCCTGAAAGGAACTGGAAATCTGAAGAGAATATATTTAGAAGCATAGCACCTGTAACTGTTATCTGTTACGGTCAGTGTTCACTAAGAGAAAACGTAAACTATGGTTACACTGAAGGTATGACGTTATTTCAGTGGCAGGGTGGGTGGGTGAGGTAATACCTTTTATTTGACCATCTTCTGTTTGATGAGAGAGACCCATCTTATCTACGCAGAAGAAATGTTTGCTACGAGGCAAACTACTTCATTAGTTTTTAAAATAATGTACACGTTAGGCCGAATTCCACTCCATGTTACACTGCATGACCCCATCAAGTAACAGAAAGAAGGATCTGGCCTCTTTTATCAAACTTCCTAAACTAAATACTTACAATTTATAGGCGAAATCCTCTCAGTTTGTTGGCATGTATAGTCAAGTGGATAAAGCAAGCAGGAGTTAGACTTTATGCATATAGGCTGGGATTGTTAAAAGAGCCTTAAGGAATCAGGCACCCAAATTCTGTTGAAAATCAGAGGGTGCCTCCTCTGACAATCCCAGCTGCAGCATAAATCTTTAAGCATACACATAACCTAGCTTCTGGCAAAATCAAAACTTCAGACAGATCCAAACGTCCTCAAAGTCAGCCAGGCACAAGAGGAAATTATATCTTTCTGGATCTAAACGAGAGGATCATGAAGACAGTCTTTTCATTCTGACTAATAGAATTAGCAGCAAAACTTAGTTCAGTCCAGTTAGTAATGACAATTATTTCAGTTTTATTTCTCAGGAAATGTTGTGACTCTGCCAGTTAAGTGCAGTAATTCTGACATGAAAGGTAGTCTAAAGGGCAAATTCTCTTCCTACTTGTACCAATGCAATCTACAGTCTTCAAAGGTTGTAACTGAGAGCACAATTTGGCTCTGTAGGTAAATCCTGCTATCCATGTGCACTGTCAAGCTTCGGCCAGGATTTTCTCCCCCAGATGTCCTGCAGCATTCTTTGCCGAAGGATTCCTGCCCTCCACCTCAGAGGTGGCTGCGTCTAAGTGGAGTTGTATGAATATAACCGGGATCCTTAGTGAGGAAAAATACTAAATATATCTAGGAGCTATCTTTTTACCCAAAAACAAAAAATCAATGACAAATATTAAGAAACACAAAAAAAATCATTCTCTGAAAAAAGAGGAAAACCACCCACTATGCAATTATTTCTATATCAACATTTTACCCCGAAAATATAAATGTAAATAAGAGTGTTTTTCACTTTTTATACATAATTTTCTATTCTTCATGCTTCTTAATTCTTCATACGAAGAACACATCTCCAGAATTGGTATTCGTCTTTATGAGGGAAAAGCATGGAAAACCATAATGCCAGGTACCAGCAGCATTGTCCAAGAAGCATGCAAACCTGAGAGGGGGAACATCACGTCTCATAAAACACTGAATGTCTTGTTGAAAAACAAACAACTCCTACTTTTGCATGTATCCAAACCTAATAGGATTATCTCAGCCGGTAAGTGGTAAAGTTACCACTTCTTCCCATTAAAGTTGTCTGAACTTTCAGTATATTTGTTATGAATTTATTTTTGCACTTTCTAATGTTACACATGCTATAAAAATTGTCTGTTTCAGGGCTTACTTGTGCTGGGGTAACTCCTAGGGGGAAAAGCTGGTATAAAACTGAAGTAAATGAGAAGATAATTGTGCCCTATGCATATCTTTTAGAAATCATTTTAGTTTCTGTGCATTTGCGTGTTTATTGGATGTTTATCAATTCTGGGCCATTATATCTTTTTTCTCTGAAGTTATCAAGAGAAGAAAGGAGCTTATCAAAATTGTGAGCTGAATCACTCACTGTAAGACACGAGACCTCCTTATAGCCTTAGGAAAGGTGACATTGAACATTCTTTAGCAATAGTATATGGAACTTTCATTATTTATATGTTTATAAATCTCCATATACTTCATGCTTACATTTCTAAGTGGTTATATGGAGTGATATGCCTGTTGGTGAATATTTTAGTGGTTTTTTTTTTACTACTCCATATGACTAACCAGATCATCCTAGAAACAAGAACAGTGCTGCAATGAGTCTTACTTTCAAATTGATCTGCTTAATAACTAGCTTCTTGACTCTAATGGCTTGTATATACATGAACTTGCATGGGGTCATTTTTAATTTATGTTTTATGTATTGGTTTAAAACTGGTGATATAGGTTTAACTTTCCCCTGGAAACATAGAAACATAGGTCAGAAGGGACCAATATGATCATCTAGTCTGACCTCCTGCACAAGGCAGGCCACAAAACCCTACCCATACACATTTATAACAACCCCGAACCCATGACTGAGTTATTGAAATCCTCAAAAGTGAGATTTGAGGACCTCAAGCTGCAGGGAATACACCAGCAAGCGACCCATGCCCCATGCTGCAGAGGAAGGCGAAAAACCTCCGGGGCCCCTGCCAATCTGCCCCGGAGGAAAATTCCTTCCCGACCCCAAATATGGCGATCAGCTAAACCCTGAGCATGTGGGCAAGACTCACCAGCCAGCACCCAAAAGAGAATTCTCTGCAGTAACTCAGTTCCCATCCCATCTAACATTCCCACAGAGCATTGAGCAGACTTATCTGCTGATAATCCAAAATCAATTGCTCAAATTAAACTATCCCATCATAACAT
>VOCS01061317.1:0-17683 GCA_007922155.1 Mesoclemmys tuberculata | reverse complement strand
CCATGTGCCCAGGGCTCTGATGATCAGTGTGTGTGAAACCTCATAAATATACATATGACATTGCGACAAATATATTATAACAATGCTCTGTACATCGTGAGCATTCCAAAAACATCTTATATGACATACTTAGCATTATACAATTATGCTATAAGGATGAACAAGGGGGTGCACTGTGTCACAGCTGAATAATCAGTAAATAATAAAGACTTTGCAAAAACAGTAAATACATAGACAACTTTAATACATAAATATCAGTGGGCCTGGATGATACTAAGCATAGATACTATGAAGATAGGTGCCATCTAAAAGCATGACCAGAACTAGAATAGAACAAATGTAATTAATTACTGCTGAAAAATGGAGTACTTGAACAGGAGGTAGCAGGGAAACAAAGCAGGTAGCACATTTCAAATAAAAATGAGCTACCCTAGTAATTATTACATGCTAATATTATTTGTGAAGAAATTATAATTAATGAGACATCTTAAAAGGAAAATGGACCTTGTAAATAGCAAGCAATGAAACCACGAACAACAAACCACAGACATCTATAAAGAATACCTCAGGTCAAACTTAATTCCCCCCCCCCCTTAAAATAGAATTACTCAATTATCAGCTGGCAGGAACAGAGCGGTGGCAATATTGCGCTGTCAGTAAATACAGGGGTTCCGAAATTTCCTGCCAAAAGTTATTTCTGAGGGGCTTGGATGGGCCTGTCCCGTAGGCTGAAAGCTGCAAAGGGCATTGGAAAGTGGGGATGTTGTGTGAAGAGGCTCCCTCTGCCCGCCAGATGTGGCAGAGGCGGGGGGCCAGAATCACTTCTAGGTCTAGAATTTCAAGAGTAGCTGAGAGACGCAGGAGGCGGCGCCCTCATCCCAGGGACCGTCGATGGGGGTGGGGCCTTAAACTCGCCGGTCCGTCGGGAGCAGCAGCCCTACGCCTGTGTGCTGGGGCAGGGGAGAAGCAGCCCGCTTCAAGCGGTGACTAGGGCCACCCCGCCGGCCCCAGCAACAGGGGCAGAGGGGCAGACAGCCGCCGCTGCAGCCGCACCCCTGGAGGGAGGGAGGAGCCTCGGGGGCAGGCGCGGCGCAGCGCAGGTCGGAGGGGCGGGGAGACGCGGCGGCCGCCGCGCGCCCATGCGGGCCCAGCCCTTTCCCAGGGGACGAGGCGGCCTCGGCCCAGGCCTACGGTCCCTCGCGCGGCCCGGGGGCTGTGACTGACACAGGCCTAGGCCAGCGCGGGCAGGCGGCGCGCGGCGCTTGGTCCCCGCCGCCACCCGCGCTCCGGCCTGCCTCCTTCGCCCCGCCCCCCGCTCGCCGGGACGTTGGCTCGCCGCTGCTGGCTCCGCCCCTTTCACTTTCCCTCCGACTCCGCGAGCGCCGGCGGCCCCAGTGACCCGACCGCCGGCTGGTGCGCGCGGCCTGCCCCGGCCGCCAGAGGGGCCCCGCGGCCCCGGGCTCCGAGCGGATCTCGTCCCGCCCCGCCCCCGCCGCGCGATGTCCCGGCCCAGCAGCGTGTCCCCCCGGCCGCCCAGCAGCGCCCTGGCCGGCGGGGGCCCGGCCGCCGCCTCCGGCGTGGGCGGCAGCCGGGCCAGGGGGCTGAAGGACATCCGCATCGACGAGGAGGTGAAGATCGCGGTGAACATCGCCCTGGAGCGGTTCCGATACGGGGAGCAGAGAGGTGACCGCGGGCCCGGCGTGCGGAGGCGGCTGGGGGCGAGCGGTCCCTGGTGACCTGGGCCGAGGGGCGCGGGGAAGAGGGCAGGCCTGGGGGTGGGATAAAGGGGTGGCCTGGGTAGAGAGGGTGGGGGGAGGGCAGGTTTTGGATTGGGGGGATGACCTGGGCAGAGGGCAAGGCACGGAGGTGGAGCAGGGAGGCTGGTGCGTGAAGCTCTCTGAGGGCCCTGCGGGGCTCTTGCTTCGGGAAGCGGTAGAGTCATTCCAGCATTGACAGAACTAGCTGGTGAGGTGAATTTCGCGTGGTGGGCTGGGAGCATGTCACGTCTGAGCTATAATGGTCATGGCTAGATTATATCTTGAGTGCTGGTACTTCGCCTCTTTGTGACTGGTTCACTCATGCCATGCCGTGAGCCTCAGTGCTGTCCTGTCTCCTTTTGAGGTGCCATGGATACTTACTGCTTGTATCCCAGTCAGTTGTGTAAGGTCTAGCCCAGTAGATGAGCTCCTACACCACCCCCGTCTTGTAATTGCCCCAATGCCATATTGGCCCTTGTACCACTGAGATCTTACAGTGGCGAATGACTGCACTTGACTGAAAAAGCTAGGAATCCCTGCGGTAGTAGCAGCAGCAAGGGTTTTACATGTGTAAATGGGAAAGTAGTTCTGTTTTGTCAGTGGGAAGTATTAGTTTGTCTCCCCACTTTGGAGAGGGTAAATGAGACTAATTTGTTTGGAAGTTAGAGTTCTCTGCTCACTAGTTCTTGGTGAGATTGCTTGTTTTGGCATGGAAATGAGCAAATACAACTCTCATTTTGTTTTAAATAGGGATGAAGTAGCATGTTAGTTATATTGTGTTATATCTGTTTTTTTTTTTTACTTGTTTCTAGAAATGGAATTTCCTTCTTCTTTGACTAGTACTGAAAGAGCATTTATTCATCGACTGAGTCAGTCTCTGGGGCTGATTTCTAAAAGTAAAGGGTAAGTTGATGTGGGGTTAGTTGTATTTGTTACTAAAATGAAAGTCCATTTATCTCTTTAAAAAGCCAGGTATGTTTCCAGTATTTCTTGTAGCTTGACCAAGGGCCAGATCATTCTTTTTCATGGAAAAATCTTTCAGGAGGGACTAGCAGAGAAGAGATACTGAGGTTCCTTGCAGGATTCTTTGAGCACTATTTCTCTGGTTGAAGGAATTTGGGGCCTATGCAGTTTGGGAAACCATGCCTCCTTTCTACCTTATGGATGTGTGAAATCGACAAAGGAAGGACTCTTTCCACAAAGAGCCAGGAGTCATTCTACTCTCAACTGTATTGCCTCCTAACCAAGAGTCTTCATGGAATCTGGGAGCTTAGTAAGGGACAATATCACCAAAAGCAGCACCTCAGTAACTCCTAGAAATCTGTGCACATCTACAGAGTGATGGAGGAAGGGGATTGGATTGTACTGTAGTGACGGGTTTACTCCTCCACTTGCTCAGCGTTCCAACCTAAGTGGAAAAGGGGAGATCTTCATGCAAAGGACCCCTTTCACACTGAGATAAACAGAAAATGATCAAGGCCCAAAAGTTCTAGGGTCAGAGCAGGAGAGAAAACAGAGCACAGTATATATAAGGAACATAAAAATCTGGACTGCTGAGAGATCAGTTGGGGAAATATCCTAAAAATGTTTTGCTCAAAGTCAGTCTTTCTTCTGTGATTCTTGAAATAACCTGTGAAGGGGTACTCTCAAGGTTCAAAAGTCTGATCATGACTGGTCATCATCACCCTAAATCGCTTTTGCTGAGTTTAAATGTCTCCCTGACAATAAAATTGATACTTCAGAACAGGAGCTGTCACACCACTTAGAATGGGTGACCCATCAACTCTGATATTGTGGAATCATTGGAACAAATATTTTGTGTCCTCATTTTGCTTGCTTACTACTTTTGAGCTGAGTCAGCATGGTTTAAAATTTATAGGTATCTTGGACTAAATTCTCCAGAAACAATTGCTAAGTCAATTTAATTTCCAGTATATTTCAAGAGCTAAATCAAAGAAGAGACATGGAGATACACCTGTAATCATCCACAATCATACAAAATATATAATCTAAGTTTTTTGATGGGTTGTGCAACCTAGGAGCAGGGTGCAACTGCAATTGTAAATGAATTAAAATCAACTATCCAAAATAACTATTGTATAAACATCAGGGGCAAGTTTTAAAACAACTGTGTAATAATTCTTAGCACTGGAGAAGTTTAAATATGTCTACTTTAACAGTGTATTATAAACATTTCCCATCATATTCATTAGCAAAGTATATAATTTGCTTCTGTTTTTAATTTATCTTGTTGGATTTTCTGAAGATTTGAGAAACCTGGTTGCTTGACTATGAATTCAAGACGTTGTAGTGATAATACATTTAAAATACATACGGTCAACATTTTTCTAGAATTCAGTTTTATAATATCTTTTGGTGTTACTTAACGCTCTTTACACAGCAATTCCTTAAACACGAGTATCTGTAAACAATTGTGGTAGTTCTGATCATGGATTCAGTAATATTCATAAACAGATGTGGATGGTAGAACTTGTTCCACTGAGAGAGGGAATGTTGGTCAGGTCACTAGATTTATTAACTGCTCTTCTTGAAATGTGCAATTTTATTTTAATTTTAAACTGCTACTTAGACATTCACCTTGAGACATGCGTTTTAAAAGCTTTTAGGTAAATTTGGGTAAAAGTTTTAGCCTTCTGAGGTAAATTTGATGTGCTATTCAAATAATGGAAATGGATATAATTTGACTTGATGTTTTACTGAAGAAATAATATTAATAGAGTAAAATTTTAAATATTTTTGTATGACCTTTGAATCATGAAAACACAGGAGACTCTTTAAAAGATACCTTCACCCATTAAAATGAAGGGAAATGTGAAACAGAAATCTAATGATTTGGGGGTGGGGGCAACTTCTTTGAAAATTAAAATAAGACACATCATGATAACTGAAAGGCCACTTAGGTAATATACTTCTGAGATAATAGCAGGTCTTTGGGTGAGGATCATAAAACCAGGTTGGCCTTTTGCTTAGGCATCCTATAGGGTCTCTTAAGTTAGGAGCGTGCTGGATGCTTCCCCTATTTTGTGTTTTTTGTAGTATCCTGCACATTATTCTGCATTTTTTAGATTTAATTTTTTTTGTAAATCATCTTAATACAATTTAGGAGTTAATTGTCAGAAGATTTGCATGTATAGGTTAAATAGTTACTACTTCACTGAATAAAAAATGTCTTACTTCTTTCAGAAAAGGAGCAAACAGATATTTAACCATAAAGAAGAAAGATGGATCAGAATTGGCACATACAGTAATGGCCTGTAGTTTGACCCCCAATACAAAACATGCTATTAGAAGCCTAATTCAGAGATTTCCTGTGACCAATAAAGAACGCACTGAACTTCTACCAAAGACAGAGCGAGGAAATGTGTTTGCGGTTGAGGCTGGTATGTGCAGTATATTCTGATAAGAGTTTGTGAATCCATACGGTTAGAAAATAACGTGCTTTCTATCTTCTATTCCAAGCTATATCATTGACTTTTCCTTATTAAAATGAAAAAGGAAGCTTATATTTGTATTATATTAATTCTGTTCCAATTGTAGATATGGTCCGTAAACCAAAGAGTTTACAATTTAAACTTTTTAAATGTCCCCTAAATGAGAGAGCTAGGAGAAATGAGAGAATGTTAAAATATACAGTTGATTTACTTTATGCCAGAGCACTGACCTGAATAATAACAGGTTTGTTGTTTGAACAGCTATTCAAGCTATGAGGGTTTAATTGTAGTGTAGGACATTTGGTCTGGTGCACAGAAAACCTCTTTCCATAAGTGTACTCTACTTCATTTGGCATTGCAGATTTTATGATAGTTACGTTCTAAATACTACACTCCTCTTGGTGTTCTTAAGGTCGTAAGATTAACAAGACTAGAGTTGTGTGTGTTTGGGAGCCATCGTTCAATATCCCTGTGGCAGTGTTTTATGAAGAAGGGTGTGTATGATTTGATATAGTGTACAATTAGTAAGTCTGTTTACCTATCCAGCCTGCTTAGCCAATTGTTTGCTCTTGTCCAGCTCAGTCTGTTAGCCTGTGTCAATAAGAATTGGAAATAAAGGACTCAAGTTTATACTGAATTTGCATATTCTGACTTTTTCTAGCATGAAGGTGTTTCTTGACAGTTAGATGTGACAGTCAGAGTAAGCTTATACCAAAACTGCTTGAAATGATATTTGCAAGAAGTAGGAAAACCTACCTGGAATTGAGTTTATTCAATAGTGATTAAATAGTTTGATTTTAGGTAGCTTGATATTAGACTCTTGTAGAATAGCTTCTTACACTAAATATTGTTATGGTCCTTGCATGATTATAGTATGTGCTAGTCTTAAATGTGTGGCAATGCATACCGTGTATCCAGAGGTATAGACTCAGCATAATCAGTTTACCTCATTCCAAATTAAACACATGTCTAAGGGTATGTCTACCATGCAGTTAGACACCCACAGCTGGCCAGTGCCAGCTGATTTGGGCTTCAGGGACTCATAAATTGCATGTAGACTTCAGGCTGGGGCCTCATCCTGAGCCTGGAAGTCTACACTGCAATTAAACAGCCCTGCAGCCCAAACACTGTGAACCCCAGTCAGCTGGCAAGGGCCAGCTGCTGGTTTTTAATTGCCCTATTGCTGTGTAGACATATCCTAAGTGTCTGCAGGATTGGGGGCTAATTTAAACAATGAATGAGGCCAACAAAACATTAGGAAAGGGGAGGGAGAAGAAGCACATGGATTACAGGAAAACAATTATACATTAACTCAGAGAAAGCATACATGAATCATAATGGAGTAGTTTAAAAAATCATTAGTCATTTATTATTTTAATATATGATAACTTCTCCAGGAACTGTGGAAAGAAATGGGTCTGCAGGACAGATTTAAAGCCAAGATGGTGGCCTCACAGGTCAGCTTCTTTAAATCAGTTGCCACCTCGCCGTAGCTGCTTAGATGTGTTCCTGTTAAATATAATGAATTGCTCTCTTTTCCTGTGGGGCTGAGTCTGATGTCTTCACAACACTTGTAGCCTTTCCTGACCTTGGCAGTGAGATATTGAGAAAGTTAACCTTTTTATTCTTTCAGAAGTACTGATGTTAAACAACAGAATAACTTCAACCAGTATTTTGGAATATGTTCATTTGTCACATTAAAATATCTTGCTTCCATGTTAGTGCAGTGTGTGGTTTTATCATTTTGTTAATATAGAGCTTTCTAAAATGAAGTCAGTGTTCAGTTTTGCGTTGAGTTATAGCATTTTGAGGGACACCTTTGGTATTTACATGTTGATGCTATGTCATTAATTCTGTCTTTTCTTAGAGAACAGAGAAATGAGTAAGACAAGTGGGCGACTTAACAATGGCATCCCTCAGATTCCTGTGAAAAGGGGGGAATCTGAATTGGATTCCTTCAGGCAATCTTTACCAGTTTTTGACAAACAGGAAGAAATTGTCAGAATTATTAAAGAAAATAAAGTTGTTCTGATTGTGGGAGAAACTGGATCCGGAAAAACTACTCAGGTATGTCTTTTTGCTTAATAAAGTTAAAAGAAAAGGACAGAATTAGTTCTTGTTTGATTGAGCATATGTGGTTTTTTTGTGTCGGAATGAACTGCTAAACCAATATTTATTTAAATGGGAGCTCTTCATACTACTCTGTTGGCTTTTCTTTCGCCTGTGGGAAGGTTCTCTGTTAAGATAAATCACATTTTCTGTATGCTCTTGCAACTGAAATATTTGACAGAAACCAGGGTAAGCTTCTGTGCCTCTCGCATCTTTCTAATCATGATATAGTTAATGACTTTTTCAGACAAAATAAATGCATTTTAAAATGTTTTGTTTTATTTCACTTTATTTCTCCTTACATCCTAGTAAATTCTTCTGACCAAGTCAGATTGGAACCCATTGTAATAAAGCAGAAGACCATAAAAAACAGTGTAAATTACTAACCAAATAGCCTAGTCTGAGAAATAGACAATTTTATGATCAGAGAGATCTTAGGACGAAATCACAGGTATGTCAGATGTAAGACATGGGAGGTAATTGTCCCATTCTCAGCATGGGTGAGACGTCAGCTGGAGTGTGTGTCCAGGTTTGGGCACCACACTTTAGAAAAGGTGAGGACAACCTGGCAAGGGTCTGGAGAGGAGCAACAAAATGACAAAAGGTTTATCAAACCTAACTTATGAGGAAAGATTAAAAAACCTGAGCATGTTTAGTCTTCAGAAAAACAGACCATGGGGGACCTAATAAGCCTTCAAATATGTCAAGGGCTGTTTATAAAAAGGATAGTGATCAATTGTTATCCAGGTCTACTGAAGGAATGACAAGAAGTAATCGGGTTATTTTGCAGCAAAGGAGATTTAGGTTAGATATTAGGAAAACTTTATAACTAAAATTAAGTTTTAGTCTTTAAAGTGCTACAGGATTCTTGTTGTTTTTTCTAGCTATAAGGATAGTTAAGGTCTGGAATAAGCTTCCAGGGGAGGCTGAGGAGTTTTCATCATCAGAGGTTTTTAAGAGCAGGTTAGACAAAACTGATGTTAGAAATGATCTAAATATACTTCATCCTGTGGGGGGAGGGGCTGTACTTTTACCTCTCAAGGTCCTTTCCAGCCCAATTATTTATTGTAGGACCCCTTTGGTATGTGCTGTATTTTTAACACAGTGAAGTGACCTAAGAACACAGGGCCAAATCTTGCTTACTTTATGCACATGGGACATCCCAATGGAAGATTAAGGGAACAGGGTTTATACAAGAAAAGTAAACAGTTTTTGTTTTTTCTTTGTTACAACCCGTCCTGATTTAGAGAGGAATTGAAAATACCAGTTAAAAAAAATGTGTGTATATGTTGACATACATACACATGCAGAAAAGTGGATAGCAAGGAGTACAAATTGCAGTTAGGAAATGCAGACAGATGTAAGGAAATGGATCAGTGAAAAATCTTTGGCCGGTAGGGTTAAGGACAATAAGAAAATTCTGTAAATATCTTGGGAAACAAACAAAATGGTAACAACACTAGATCAAATACTAGATGAGGAGGGTAAAATGTCAACCATGATGAAGACAGGGCATGTGTATTCAGTAAATATTTATTTTCTATATTTGGTATTTATTTTTATTCTAAATAATTATAGCGTTCTCTTCAGCTCTACTGTGACTACATGAGATGTTTCCTAAAAGTTGTCATGGCAAAATTGCAGTGTTGCTATTTCCCTTTTAAGTAAATTGCAGTGTTCTTTTATATATTTAGATAGAAATTAACATTGTTAAAATGTTGTTAGATCATCCTGTGTGACAGTGCTCCTGATCTCAAGTGAGTATGGTTTATTTAATGCTGCTTTGGGTCAGGAACTTGAGGAAACATCATCTGAAATGTTTCAAAAGCTAGAGTTCACAATAGAATCAGAGAGAAGTTATCTACCTAAAGTCAAATTGAAAGATGCCTGCTCTATTTCCTTGATTTTATCAGTAATAGCTCATTATGGGTCTGTTAAACCCTCCTAGAAACAGTGAGAGCATCGGCGTGCACACGGGGTGTGCCTAGACACACCTTAATACACGGGTGGCAAACGTTTTTGGTCCAGCCCGTGGCTGCCACGCACACCACTGTGAGACCTTGAGATTCTGTGGCAAAGCAGGACTCATGGCGGAGAGTAAAACTCTGCGAGATCTCAAGGTGGTACTCTCCGCCGCAAGTCTTACTCTGCTGCCAAATTTTAGTTTGCCATGGGATTTCATGGCAGAGAGGAAAAGCTGTTACTCTCCGCCACGAGCCCTACTCTCCTACTTCGCCACAGAATCTCACTTTGCTATGAAACTTCATGGCGGAGAGTAAAAGGCGAGTCACACTTGCCTTTAAAAAGAATTTAAAAAAAATTAAAAATAAATTTCCCTGGGTGCACACCCTAATGAAATGTGTACACCCTAATGAAATGTGCTGCACACACCTATGAATGAGAGTTCTCTGGCACCTAAAAGACTAACAAATTTATTTGGGCATAAGATTTCGTGGGCAGAAACCCACTTCGTCATATCCTGGAAACATTTGTCTTTTGGCTTTGGAGGCCTTCCTCCTCCATCAGGAACAAGCACTGTCCTCTGCAATTAATCTGAGAGGGATCCCTGTATGTTTCTCTTTTGGCAACAACAGGGGGAGTAGTCTCAGCAGAACCTCCTAAGAAAGGCTAGTAGATAGGAGGACAGAAAAGAAAGATCAAACATTTCAACACCCAGCCTTGGAGTGATGGGTTTGAAGCTAGGATAAGAAGCTGTGACCTTTTCCTTCCATTGTCACACAGAAGGAGAGAGAAGACAACCTTGGGCTTCTATACTTCTCACTGCTTTTCTATTTCTGTAGTGGTTTATGATGATCTGCCTCCTTTGTTCTGGGTTCCAGTATTAAACACCCAAAATACCCTAAAATAAATAATGAAAAAAGTTGTAATGGGTTATTACAGACTGAACCTCCCTCTTTTTTGTAATATGAGGATCAATGCAAACTACTTTGCTTGGTGCTGCTCAGTTATATGTTTTGTTTGCTGAGGTAGGAAGGTTGCAACTCTATCAAACGTTAAAAAAAAACCCCACCCATTTTCTTTTAGATTCCTCAATTCCTTCTTGATGACTGTTACAAAAATGGAATTCCATGTCGCATATTTTGCACTCAGCCACGACGTTTAGCAGCTATTGCTGTGGCTGAAAGGGTTGCTGCAGAAAGAAGAGAAAAGATTGGCCAGACAATTGGCTATCAGATCCGATTAGAAAGCAGGTATAAATAGTATTACTTAATTACATTAAACAAAAAAACAAAACCCAAGTTGTATGACTGTATCTAACAATGAAGAAAAAATAGAGTTAAAGTTGCTCAAGGCAGATACCTTTCATTTCATGTCTTTTAAGCAACATGCGTATCTGTGATGCAGCATAATAAATGAATAAAGAAACACAGTTGGCTACATTGTCAGTGAAGTATAAAATGTGAAGTTCCATCTGATCAGACCTCTATGAAGTTGTAAAAACCAGAATTTTGCTTGCATAGACCACTTCCAGGTAGTAGAATAAAAATCTCTGCTGAGATCTCTAGTCTTAGTTTGATCTGGAAATAGATCCTCATTTCCTCAAATTATTATTTAAGCTTTTTTTCTCTCAAACAAAATCCAATCAGTTTTAGTAAAAATAAAAAAAGGTTATTTTTATTTGTATAGTTCTAAAAGTTTTATGAGCTCTGCAGATACGTTAGGAAGATGGGCCTTGTCCAAAATAATTTAATGTAATATATACTAAATAGTGTAGAGAATAGGAGGAAACAAAAACTAGCCTGTAAATGAACGGCTAAATTGAGCCCTTGTCTTGGGTTTTTTTTTTTTTTTAAAACTTTTTTGTTTGTTTATTAGCTAACACTTTTCAGCAGGAGGTTTATCAGAGTGTTGGGAGACCTGTGTTTTTTAAAGTGGGGAAAAAGATTGAGTGGATGTATGGTGAACTGAGAGGTGGGTGCATTTCAAGGCATATGGTGCCAGGCGAAAGTGGTGGGGAGATAAGTGAGAGGAGCACACTTAGTGCTTGGCTAGTTATGCAGCTTGAGTGTAGTGGAGGTGGTAAGGTAAGTGCAGAAGGTGACAAGTGAAGGGGTTATGTAAGGCCTTGAAGGTGAATACAGAGGTGTACATTTGATGCAGAAAGTCACAGGAAGCCAGTGAAGGGGTTTTAAGAGGGTTTGAAGATTATGAAGTGGCAAGTAAAATGAATTATTTGACTTGCAGTAGTGTTTTGACAGTCTAAAGAGAGCTGGAGCAAGATGAGTGTCTGTTTAGCAGGCCAGACAAA
The DNA here is from genome assembly GCA_007922155.1 of Mesoclemmys tuberculata. Taxonomy (NCBI): domain Eukaryota; kingdom Metazoa; phylum Chordata; order Testudines; family Chelidae; genus Mesoclemmys; species Mesoclemmys tuberculata. Next base: position 6,095 of record VOCS01061317.1, on the reverse strand, counting down.
AGGAGGTTGCATAACTGAGGAAAGGAGTCATTAGTTCCTGTAGGGGTTGGTGATGGGAATAGAAAGGAGTAGATGTTTTTAGACTATATCTTGTAAAAGAACTAGAAGCAGCTTGAATGTGCAGTGAGAATGGGAAAGAGACAGGGAGGATAGTGGAATTTCCAACAGTGACTGACAAGAGAAGAAGGAAGTATTTGGGAGGGAAAGTAGTTTACTTTTGTAGTCTTGCTGAGTATTAGGTGACAGAGGCTACCCAGGAAGAGAAGCTGGAGAGGCATTCATAGATGGGAATCTGAACAGAGATAGGTTAGGGATGGAGAGGTAAAATACCGTTAGGCTGGTTTCTTCTTGAGATTTAAACTTGAGCGCTCACCCTTTTGAGAGGCTGCATGAATTTTCAGTTCTGTTATCCTGTGTGTCTCCCAGGTCTGCCTACTGGGGACACCAAAATGAGATGCAAGCACAATACAGTTTTGCAGATACTCAAAATATAATCTCTTGGCCTCTACGACATGAGAGCTGAGATTCTCACGAACAAGAGGGAAGCATCTAAAAAAGATTGGCTTATCAGACTGATGTGACCCAGCTGATTTCAAGCACTGACAATTTAAAAATAGTTTTCAGTGTGTAAGCTGGAAAGTTCAAGAGCGTGTTTTTACGAACTAAGCAATCCTGCAAATTTTCCAGATAATTCAACTGACACTGGCATATTTATGTATTCCCAAAGTTCTGATCTTAGGCTTTTTTACTCTGAATCTGACGTTGCATTAAAGAGTCATTTCTTAGTGAGCAGGTACACTTTTTTTTTTAAAGTACCAATCTTCTTTAATAACTATTGCAAAGTAGAGTGCATATTTTAAATTGTGTAATTTATAACATTGCAAAGAACTGAACACGTCTGTTTCATAACTGTCTAATTAGGGTTTCTCCAAAGACGCTGCTAACGTTTTGCACTAACGGTGTATTACTTCGCACGCTAATGGCAGGAGACAGCACGCTATCAACCGTGACGCATGTTATTGTGGTAAGAACTCTTATGTGTTCACACAGAATGACATTCCAGAGACCTTGTCAACTGTGATATCAGGCTTATTTTTTCTCATTAACTTGCTGTATATTATACTTGGTTTCAAATATTCATGTCAGCTGAGCAGAATATGAATCTTAATTACTGTATTTGATGTATTTGGCTGGTGTATCTAGAGTAGGTTGTGTGCTTGTATGTTTCTCTGCATTAAAAATGTTGCCTGCCAATTTAATGGGCTCAGGTTTTTTTTAGTGCATACTTGAAATTAATAAGAGTACGTAGATATGTTGAGGGGAGGATAGAATCTTGAATTGTTTGCAACATCCATTGGGATTAAATACAGGGAGTTTTAGGGCAGCTCACGTACAGCTGTGAAGTCTGGTGAACATGTATCAGAATTCCATGTGTCTCCCATTTCTGTTTGTAGTCTAAGTCGAAGCAACACTTCTATAAGGATTCTGTAATGCAAAGTGCTAAGCACTTTGGCCTTCATTCTGCAGATCACTTAAGCACATGCTTATAATTAAGCATGAGATTTGTCCCATTGTAATTGATGTATGAAGCCAGTGGGATTATTTGCATGCTTACAGTTAAGTATGTGTTTGAGCGCTTTACTGCCTGGGGCCTTGAATGCTTAGAACCTTTCAGAAGTAAACTGTTAGTCACTTCAGAGAGCAGGATTCATGGCAATTTTAGTATCCTGTTTACCTGCAAGAATAGAGCAAGTAGAACATCATGTAAATGCTTGTGACCCTCTTAAATTCATTATTTTGGGTTGTTTGGATCTCTAAACTGGAGCTGGTATTAGTGGAAATAATTGTAGTAGCATTACAGTAGCACTTAAAGGGTCCTAATCAGGATCAAAGCCCATTGTGCTAAGCACTGTACAAACATAGAGAAAGGTCCCTGCTCCAAAGAGTTTACACCAATTTATTGTGTGTGGCCTTAGATTGTAACAGAAGGAAGGTTAACGGTCATAGGAACACATGGTTACATAGTGCTAGATATGTTCACAGTTTAATTGTTCTGTGTTATTTGACTTTTTAGAAAAAGTTACAAGGTATAAATAATCTCTGGTCAGCTACCTGTAACTAAATTATCCTTCATAGAGGGTTGTGTGGTTTTTTGCTGTTATGATAAATGCTGATCAGCTCTGAAAAGTTACTTTATAAAAATGAAATTGGAGGGTTCCAAGTTCGTCTCTGTAATTTCCAGGTCACATTTGATCAGTTATTGTGAAGGAGATTATTTTGTAACTGCCAGTGTGAAAACCTAACTGAGGAGCTAAAAATCTAGCAGTGTTTTGTGGCTTGTGCATCATCATTAGTAATAGATTCAACAGACAGATTCTGTTCTGAGACACCGGTGCAAATTCCTCTTTTTACAGTTTTTTATTTCTGGATATAAAAATGTATTTCCTTTGACAAATGCTTGTGTAATTTACTGGCCAACTACGCAATTAGGAAAGGGTACAATTTTCTCAAAAATTTTGATCCTAGATCTGGGACATTTGTCCTTTTTCTACTTGTTGCAGGATGAAGTACATGAGAGGGATCGATTCAGTGACTTCTTGCTAACAAAGTTAAGAGACATACTGCAAAAACAGACAACTTTGAAATTGATACTTTCTAGTGCTGCTCTAGATGTGAATCTCTTTATCAGATATTTTGGAAGCTGCCCAGTGATACACAGTAAGTCAAGCTATGATATATGCACAAGTTCTAAATCTGACTAATTTTAAGATGTGTTTTCCTAGCTATCAGTTACCTAGCGCATTAAAACATAAAATATTTGGATAAGGGTCTGTTAAACAGTACACATAAGCAAATCAAAGTTGAAATTGTGTGGGAACACAGCATACTCCTTAGTTTGCTGGTTTTTGAAACATTTCTGTAATCATTCGAGATCAGTGCGTTATTTTTACGACTTATTTTTATATTTTTTTCTGTGTTTTAGTGGTAAAGGAATAAAGCGGGGCTTAAAGATGAGAACGAGTTCATCTTGATGTAGAGAAAATTAGAAGTGTTAACAACTTCAAGTGTCATTCCCAGAACACTGCACTGAAAATATACCTTAAGGTTTTAGTCCAGACTTTGAAATTTAAAGTTTTAGTTTTAGTTCATTTTTGAGGGAAAAGTCTCGAGTGGTAATGGTTTATTTATTTATTTTTATGTAACTTATGGTAAATTTTTTCTGGAGCTCAGTTTAATACTGTTGTGAATGGAGGCTGTTCTCTGAACTAAACTTCTTTGCTTTGTTCTTCTTCCATTAGGGAATGGAAACAAGTGCTTCAGTAGCAAAAATGAAGGCACAATTAGCAAGTAATTAAGGTTGTTAATGTTTGGTACTAGGATAATAATTCTCTATTTCTTAATATGAACACTACTAGTGATGATGCAAATAATTGCTTCAGTTGCTGCTAGCATTGTGTTTTGAGCATTGTTCTTACTGAACCTTTTTGGTAACCTATGCAGGCTTTTTATTTTAATTTTAATGTTTCTAAGAGCTCTTCTTTTTTGGATCCTTACTCCTTGCCTGTCTGATACATAGAGGAAGCACTTCTCTTCCTGCAAATCTCAAAGGCAGTTTAGATTTGTCCAAAAGGTACACCATGACTTGGTCACTAATTTTTCGTATGCAGGCTGTGCAAGTAGAGTGGCACTGCAGTGTTTTTACCATATGTTAGCATCCTAACCTTCATATTTGATTTTGAGGCAGTTGCAAACACAAAATCTTTCCCTTGTTTCTCTGAGGCCAAAACTTCAGGGACTTCGTTCCCTGGAGGGACTGCCTGCCAAACTTTCCCTCCATTTGTCCCCTCCTTCAACATACCATGGTGGTGTAAGGTCAGATGGAGCAAGCCAAAGGCTAAGGAGGACTTCATCTGCAAGGAAATTCCTTCAGGAGCCACAAAAGGATACTTTCTATGCCACAACTGCTATCAGCCAGCAGATCCTTCCTCTGAAAAGGTTCAGAGTTGCAGATAGTTTGCCGAGACCTCTGCATTTTTCCCTAACAGCTGAGACTCCTCTTTGGATAGCCTCAAAAGAGTAAATCAGTTCTTTTCAGTTCTTTGGACTAAACAAACAAAATTGTGCTCACCTATCAAGGACTGCTTATGAGTAAGTCCAAAATTTCCCCAAGCTTCTGGTCTAATTCAATTCTTCTTGAAAAGAAAAGAAAACAAAAAAAATAAACAAACCCCAAACAGGCTTCCATCCCAGGTTCTTAACAGAGTCACTGGTAAGGAACCTTGCATTCTTTCAGATGCACCTACTTTCCAAGAGGAAGACCTGAATGATAAGAAATGTCAGGCCTCAGGATCCTCCTATGGGCTAAGACCCAAAGAGATCACCAGACATGAAAGATGACCCAGATCCCCATCCTCACGTCTGAAGGACTTCAGATAATTATTTGTTTCTGGGAGCTCTAGCTCATCTTCTAAAGAAAGGGAACACTTGTCTTTCGATTATGTTCTTGACCCAGAGAATCAGGAGAAATTTTTACCCTCATATATATTTGAATCTGATTTGAGGGAAGGTGGAGATCTATCCAGAGAAGAGAAAGTGAGCATTCTAAATCCAGGAGCAAATCGAAAACAGAATTTTCTAATATCCTTCATTCCTTGTTAGAATTCTCTTAACAAGGAGAGTTAAGTTCTCAGTTGAGGGACAAATCTCAGTTTCAAGCTCTGAAATTCTGCAGGCTCTGAAGGTCAAAAAATACTCTTTTCACCTTCCCAAAGGCTGATGCATCTCTTGGAAGGGAAATTAAAATTTTTGTTGAAGGTTCTTTCTAAAAGTCCCAGCAGACAGGAACAAAGGTTACCATTAGAAGTGACTTTAAAGCTGCTTCCACAGTTCTTAAGTCTTGCTGGCAACCACATGTTTGTTTAGAGCTGAAATGTGCTAGCAGTACTTATTGGTTAACTCTGTCATTGTACCTGAGAGGGAAGAACTGCAGATGTGGACTTAGTCAGACCCGCTGGGTTAAGCACAGTAAATTTAAAGAAAACTGAAGCACTAAAGCTCTGCTCTGGAGGGAGAGGAATGCGAGTTACTGTACCAAGAGAGGTGATGGCTAGAGGCTTGGGACCTGAGGGATGCCCTTGAAGAGACTACATTGGGTATGTCTACACAGCAAAGAAAAACTCACAGATGGCCTGTGCCAGACAACTCACGCTCACAAGGCTCTGGCTTTGGGGCTGTTTTGTTGCTGTGTAGACTCCCGGGCTCGCTCAGGCAGGTGCCTGAGCTCTGGGACCCTCCCATCCTCCTAGAGTCTGCGCTCCAGCCTGAGCCTGGAAGTCTACAAAGCAGTGAAACAGCCCTGCAGCCTGAGCCTTGCATTCCTGAGACAGCTTGCATGAGTCAGCAGTGGGTTTTTCTTTGCTGTGTAGAGAAACCCAGAGGAGGCAGAGATTCAATTAACCCCTTAATTGTGATACTCGCATACAAGGGTAGGAGTGTATTTCATTCCTATAGACAAAGGTGCCAGAGAAACAAGTCCTCTTATTTCAGCTGTAAAGCATGGACCTGAAACATCAGAGGGAAACCCAGATCAGGGAAAGGGTCTAACTCCTTCTTTTGGTTTAATCAGCAAGTAAGACTACAGGTCACGTTCCAGTAACCGGTCAGCTTTCATAAAGCACACTGCATTCACTTACAGAGAAAATGTACAGAAACAGTATACATGCATGCTAAACTTACCAGGCATCATGTGTTGTCCACATGGGTTCCTGGTGGTAGGTACATACAAAAATCTGTTAGTTCTTTGTTCTAGAGTGGGTAACCAGAGACAGATTAGGCTGACTCTAGTTTTTGGGGTCTTTGTCTCCTAGGCCTTCTGAACTAGATAAAATCAGTCGATGCCTCTTACCTAGCCTTTGGAGCTCTGCTGTGCCATGCCCTCCTCTCACCCCCTCGCAGAATCTGCATAACTGGCATTGGGAATTTGAAATTATTTTCCCCTCAGTGATTCCAGATTCTGTAAGAGACCCACCCAGGAAGGCAGGAACACAGAGATAGATAAACCACTAATGGCTAGCATAATCTATGAATGTGGCATC